>CM023490.1:22116997-22149249 GCA_013339685.2 Hyalomma asiaticum
CGGCGAAAGAGTGCGGGCAAGCGTTGCAGTCCTTGTGAAATGCGTCACAGTTTTGTGCTCACGTGGTTTCTTCTGTTTACCCCGTTGCCCACGCAAGGTGGCGCCAGTTGCGCCTGGCCGTTCTTGGAGCTCTCTCACAACGAAACTGAATCTAGGCAGTAGCAAACAGGCTGTAAATAACTACCTGTCGGGCGCTGGAGCAATGGATGTTCCGCGTTATGACTAACAGGCCCCCAGCTACATATTGCGGCAATAAACATCAAACGAAAATTTTTGTGTCAGTGCCCCGTCAAGAATCCACTTTGTTAAGCATTTCGGACAGTGGGTGCCTGCTGCAGTACTGTGCATCTGCAACTACGCAGCTGCACGAGTGACTGCACACCCGACAAAAGGTTCGTATTGTTATTGCTGCCGCTGTTGAACTATTCCATAGCTATTTGTAACCGATGGCAAACGTTCTTACTGATATGATATGATATAATATTACTGCATGATAAGCGGTGCACGACTGCGCAAATGCAGTCGTGGAGCTACATAGTCTCGCCTTGCAGCCTGATAGCGTCAGGCCAAGCGCTAGGCCCTTGCCGGTACTGGCTCAAGACACTCCCGGAACAGGCAGACTTCGTTCTCAGGTCGTATTGGGCGGATTTGCTTATTTCTTTATTCATTTTATTTCGCGGCGATACCAACGCAACGTAGCTAACACTGACTTATGTGTTCGAAAAATTGCGTGAGAAGTCTGCATGCGTTTGACAAAATTAGAAATGAGTTGGGTTGGCAGCATTCCGGATAAATATGGCCTTGTCAGTATACCCGACCTTAACATTCCGGAGAAGATACTACCGCGCTCCTCTACGTAATGCAGCACGGACGTGTATTGCAATGAACGCAGATTGGGAGAATCGACTCAAAATGCCGTGTTTCTTATCTTCAATATGCTGTCATAGAGACACATCACTCGGGAACAGTAAAGATTCTTTGTAGCCAGTGCATGCCTAAATACTGTAACATCTGCCTGCACCAGATCACCTATGGCAAGGATTCCAAGGCAATTGCGTCACTCAACCGTGCTCTGACAGTCACCCTTCTTTGCCCGCACTTCTTTGGCCGTCGCCTTTGGTATTGCTCTTCTTCATTTTTTTTTTGTCCCAGAAAGGCACCTACTCAGCAGATGATAATCGCGAGCGAAAAACACAAGCTTTGGTTTCCATGAAAAGGGCCACAGTGTACTTTCAAGCAAAGAATGTCCGCCTTGAGCTCTTCTGTACAGACTGGCAGGGGAAAACGAAACCGCCGTCTGTGTATCAAACCTGAATATTAAAAAAATAGATCAGAGCAGATTCCAGCGGCTCGTAGAATTGTTCACAATGGGAAGCTTCCAGCATAGACATTTTGATTGTTCTCAACTGCAATTTGCTTCTTTTTCTCCACGCTGCAACAATGAGTCCTAGCCGGAATTCGCGAGTTCTAAAACGCTTTTACAACTATGTCAAGAGAATTCTCGTAGGGAGCCAAAACATCGCTTGCAGCACCGTCAAAGTAGCCGTCCGTACCTCAGTGGTCATCCACATCAACAAAATTTCTGCATCAGGCCTTCAAAATCAATCAACTATGCGAGCGCATAATGTACGTGATAAGGGCGGCTATAACCATTGTTCGAGCGCATGAAAATATCAGAATGCGGGACAACTAAGCTAAAATACTAGACTTGGGAGTTGAAGGGGGCAGATGTAGTAAACAAAGGGTCTATTGAAGGTGCTCCAAATTATTTCAACGGGAAACAGATCAGAAAAACTTCAGTGGACAACATACAAACATCTAAGCAGTTGGTATACATACAGGACGACTGTCGTAACCAACCCTTGCTATATACGTCATTTCAAAATGACGAATTGCGGGAGAAACACAGCGCACGCTAGTGTGCTAATGTATGCTTTTGATTTAGCAATAGACTCGTCTCTAGGAGATAAATTATTCGCATAGTTGGGCCGTATTGTCGGAGCGTACTCCTACATTTAATGCAAGCGGTACGTAACTAGTTTCCACGGAGTTACTACGCTGTAACTAAGCCAGTAGAAGACAGTCGAAACAATAACCACTGCGTTAAAATAGTTTTTATACAGTTCACTTCTTGCAATTAAGCAATAACCTTCAAAAGGCGCAGACTCATTCGCAGCCCCCTCAGCCTCAGACCGAGACAGCTTCACGACTACCATATTCAAATTAGAACGACACGTATAATTACAGCCAGCAATGTAACACCAAGTCTCAGAGTCTTTGGCGTTCAAGAAATAAAGAGATGTCATGAGATGTCATCGTGAAAGGCGAAGCAGATGCCCTAGAGCGGAGATTGATACTACGAAAGTAAAGCCTGATGCTAGTTTAACCCTTGTACGATAGGCTCGAGTGCGCAGTGTGTCACTGTTAGCTAGATGGTCGTCTGAAGCGGAAACAAAATGGTGACGGTTTTCAGCTTCCGCATTATTTTCGCTGTTGCGGTATGCGCAGTTGTTTTGTCTGTGATGCTAGAAGAGGGCTCATTTGGTGCTCAAGCAAAGGGTACGGAAGATACAGACAGACCCAGCGCTAGGCAAAGGCCGAAACCTAGCATTGGTGGCCATCAACTTGAACCTTACGAGTCTACTGTATCTCTCCCTTTGCCAGAACCTCCTGAATCGTCTGTGCATTCCAAGACTCATTTGCCACGTAAGACTTACTTGTTCTTCTTCCTTAGAATAACAGCTTAAAATTGTCGTGCTATTTTGGTGTAGCCACAGCGGACACCAAGAGGAGACAAACGATGCTTTAGAGGCTGAAATAACGTAATTGAATATAAGCAGTTTACGGGTAGCAGTTGGACATTTGAGGTGTGTCATCCCTATCAGTCTTGGACATGGTAAACGAACTGTAAAGCTTATCTTAAATGCTTGTTATAATTACACCATATCAACGGGCATAAACGCATTTGCTTTTTATAGCGTTCTGGTCATATTCATCGAAAATGTGAATGAGTTGATTTTGACCTGTGTAATAAAAGCGCCGTATAGGTCCAGGAAGAGTGGTTCTGCATAAAGGAAAAGTTATTCTCGAAATTTAAGTTTTCCTGGTATTTACCTTTAGTGCACAAGTCTCGTATACTGACTTCCTACGGTCGTCCTTCGTACTGGTCAATCTCTCCATCACGAAGTGGATATTGAATATTAGGGCATCCATAACGCAATGGAGAAGGAAGCTTTGGAGCGTATGTGATACAATGAACACATATTGATTAAAACATTTATGGGAACAAAAATACGAAGAAGCTGCTATTATGGAATAAATATTGAGTGTGCCAATTTTTCTTCATTGTGCTGCACCCGCAAGGAATGCAGGTCGCCTAAAAATTTAGGAGGACTGATCGCTGAGCGAGTTGGTAATCCTTAACAATGATGAACTGTGCGGAATAAACAGATACAAGGAAGGCACACGCACAAGCGCAGACTGGCTGCTGAAAGTTTACTGAAGAAATATTGAAGAAAACACATATGTAAAGAACAAGTTAGAGAAACCACGTGTAGAATTAGAGATTGGTGGCAGGACAATAAATCTCTAGCTATTGCAGCGTAACCAATAGTCTAGCGACGCACGTATTGCCATGCTTCTGAATAAAGAAAGTCTTGACTACCTCTTGCGATTTCCTATCTTTATGCCGGGAAAGCACCTTTGGAACAACAACGAGTGACATTTGCAATATGTACAATATTTACAACGTAAGCACAAATATTATCAAGGCTGAGCCTTCAGTGATGCCCTATGATTCACTAAACGGTTATTCAAGGACCTCCCGGTTTGGTCAATATAGCATTTTGCGCAAGATCATGGAATAAAATACACAGCACCCTTCTCACATCCAGCCAACCCGTCCCGGTCTCGGTGGTTAACATGGTAATCACTCCACTTTCTTTCTTCCCTTTCAACATTCTTATCCGCTACTGCGCATACGCGACCCAACTTATTCCTAGACGAGAAAACCACCTTAACACCAAAACGACTTCCCACCTTTTTCATACGGTGAGAGAACTCATTGAGATACGGAATGCATATGATGGGCTTATCTTTATCACTGGCCACTTGTGAGGCGTGGTCTTCCTTGTCTCTATTCCGCCGCAGTTCCCTATTTCAGGTGGCCTCAATTCGCCATTACACTGTTATCACGCATACAACTAGGAATATAACATCCATAGTAATATCGAACGTTTGTTTTAATCGCTCGAAAAGTGCCGCGACACACAAAATAAGTAACGACCTATCAATGAATCTTTTTCACAGGCATGTCCATTCCAACATTTTCATCTGGCAACGGTGGTGACAGAAACGCTCGTGGTTACTATGGCTACGATGGTGACCGTAACTACAGTGGATACCCATATTTAAGTGGCAATCTCGACATCCACGGCATTCCTGGCTATTACGGAGCTTCTTAAGCTTTTGAATATCTTCAAGATCAAAAACAGACGCACGACCACTACATCAAACCTCTCGCCTCAATGTCCATTGCATAAATGTAAAATGTGAATAAAGGCTTGTCGAGTCTCTCTCGACGTTCTCTTCGCTCAGATAAAAAAAAATCAAGCTAGTTCCATGCCGCGAAAGCTGCCGGAACAGTGAATCTGCTCTTTTATGGCTAATCGTGACGTAAGTGACAAGTGTATCAAGTTACTGATGTCATAATGCGTCAGATATGTTGGTCATACCTCTATAGCTATCTCCATAACTGTTACCTCTAATTATAGCTTATACCACTATCAATTACATTAGTCATTATCTACTGAGCGTAAGTGAACCTTCAGCATGCGCTCATACAATTCTTTATTTGTTTCCTTCTTTGTATTACACGCTATGGAAAAGCAGCCGCGGCGACGGGGATCGAACCAGCAATTTCGTTCTCAGCCTTTTCTAACCTTTATCACACATGGGACTCAAGGCCACAGTGGACTCAGGGCAGTAGCGCACCCAGGATCTCTGCCAGGGGGGTGTTCAATTTTTCACGAAGAGCCGGGCATACGATTACATAGTTGTTGCGTGTGTAAAAAAAGTAAATAAAATGCCAGAGAATAGTAATATCAATGACAATGATTATTTTTATTATTATTTCGGCGTTTTGCAGAGAAATTAGCGCCACATTCTTCTAGGACATAGGAGCAGTTACGGAATGGGAGGGGGGCTAGGTCGGCCTTATGGGGGGTTACAAACACCCGACCCCCCCCCCCCCCCCCCGGTCGGTGCGCTACTGACACTCTGGGCAAGAGTGGCTAGAGCGGGACAATAATGGGTAGATGAAAAAGCAGGTACGCTTTATCCTCCTGCGCGACACGTAGATCATCCTATGTACGGCACAGCGTAGACATTGAACAGCTCCGCTGATAATAGGAAGCCTATAATCTACATTAATGAATGTTGCAAAGCTTTGTAATCGTAACCGTAGTAAAAGTGTAAGCGTAGCATTTGCATGAGGATTCCTTGTTCATGTGTATCCCAGATCCAACGTTTTCGCGATCATTTGTGCTCAGCAACTAAGATGATGATTTTGGGTGGTTTACGCCCCAGTGCCACGATATGATTATGACAGATACCGTAGTGGAGGGCTCGGGATAATTCCACCACCTGGGGCTCTTCAACGTGCACTGACTTCCTCTGGGATTAACTGAAGCGAAAAATTTAGCCGTCCTTCCAAACTGTGAAACTGGGAGATCAGGCGAGTTTCATTAAAGAAGGTGTACCAAAATTTCTGTCCAAATTAGCGCAGGCTACCTTAAAATTTCTCCGCTTAGAGGCGTGGCACCTTCGCCTTTTGGGCCTGTTGTGCTTTACGCTACGTTCATCATGTGGCGTTCGTTTCGCATGTGTTTTATCATGTATAAGCACTGCTCATCTGTGTTGGTGGTCTGCCGGGCTGCCAAACAGTGCAAATGTTTTTGTTCTAGCAGGCATGGCGCACACTGGAATATGCCGGAGTGTGGGGGCATGCGCCATACTTCACTCCGTATGTGAGTTCTCATGCAATATTTTGTTGTTGCTGACGGATAAAACAAATAACTACACAGAATTCTAGACGTACATAGCTTTTCCGCAAAGGAAGGTTGCTACGCTAGATCATAACTATCTAAATGAAGAACTGCATGAATAAGTGATCTGTTGGTGATATTTTATTCAAGGGTGTAATACATGTGTTAATAACACTAACGTCAGTAAAATTAAAACCTATCTCCGTGCAAACCAATGTGTGCGTTATCGCACTGAATTGAAAGATCGCACCAAACATTAAAAGTTCCGCCATGGAGAAGTGGCCTAGAACTCTGCGGTGGTTTTGAGGTGGGAAGTTCGAATCCCGAGGCGAAAGGTTAGTAAGCCGATGTTAACATTCACTATCCTAATATCTTCTACCTAGCTTTAATTATGTATTTATGCCGGACAGAGAGACTGTGCGTCTTTATTCCTACATATCTGATTTGTGCTCTGGCCCCCAGTGATTTTAGCAGAATATCGCACCGTACGTGCCCTACAATACCTAGCTCAGGGAACATATTCAGGCGCACTACCGACTGTGGAATCCAATGGCACTGCGCTACACTAAACCCTGGGGCGGGTATGGCGTGAGTTAACGGGCCGAGCTACTCTTCAGATTGTCGGTTTACTCTCGAAACCATCGGGTGAAGTGAAATGCATTCTTCCCTCTTGAAAAAACAAGCGGGTTGCATGGCATTTGTACTTGACCTTCCTCTCAGAGTGATAAATGTCCAATACTTTTGCGCCTTGTGAGAGAAAAACACACTCCAGCTCCAGAGTATCATGCTCCCATTGCCAGAGGCATTCCCCTGGAAGGCAGGCGGTGACCACTGAAGTGGGCACGTGTGAATATATGCATTAGAAAGCCCTACGCTTGCTTCAGCCACACAAATACCAGTAGATCACCGTAGTGTGTGTGGGCTTGTTATGTATACACTTCAATCGCGACCTACAGGCAAGCGGTATGCCTTGTTTTAAGTATGTTCCAAGGATGTAGGATATGTCTATCTTGGTTGCTCCTTAGGTGCTATAAAATTTATACAGCTGCGGCGCCTACCCTGCATACGACGGGTCAAGGACTACGGGTACGAGACAAACATGATTGCGATATCGACTATGTAAGGGAAAGGCTTGGTTAACGCGGACACAAGAAAAGAGGAATGGACAACACGAATTCGTTTGTCTTGTACCCGTGTTTTCCGCGCCTTTTCCTTACATAATAAATCTTTACCTACTCGCTCAGCTTTGTGTCCTTTTATTGCAGTGTGGTTTTTTTCTTTTATTGATATGAGATTAGGAGATGTTGGCGCACAAATAAGGCGCCGGCTACTCCTTGGCTCCTGGGTTGGTCCGTACAACAAGCATGGTGCTAAGCAGTATGCGAAGCAATCTGGCATAATCACAAGAATAGTGGTTTCGTCAGAAGAGTAACAAAGAAACACAACGTATACAAATATAAGTTCAAACACATGGCAGTACTTTCGAGTAAAAGTCTCTAATATACATAAGAATGTCACTGCCACAAAAACGTCCATAGTCAGTCAGAGGCACAAAAACGTCCATAGTCAGTCACAGGCACGTGGTCGTGTAAAGCAATCACCAGATATTGAATAACATATCCATATAGTACTCTTTGAAATTGCGCTAATAAAGTCCAGCAATGCCGCTTTCTTCTAAAACGTTTTCAGTGCTTTTAACGCGTTTTTTTGCAAGGCCATCGTCGGCCATGGACCCAGAAGTTTCTTTAAACTGAATGGCCGACGGTCCAGTGTCATCAGGGCTGCTTTTAGTCGATGCCTTGGTTCGTCGTGATTTGGGCAATCTAGGAGCAGGTGACTTCTGTCTTCGTCTTGAAACCCACAATCACAGTCGGGAGTTCTAGCACGGCCAATTTGTGTAGGAAATGCTTTGTGTAGGCAGTACCTAATCTTAACCGATGAATGAGGGTTTCCATACTTCTCTCTAAAGATAATGATATTCTGAGTTCAATAAACGGATCGATATGATACAAGTCACAACTTTTGGAATTTTGATCAAACCATGTACTTCTGCTCATTTTGAAAGATGTTGTCTTTAAAACGCAGCGCAATTCATTTTTCGACAACGGGAGGGAGACCGTGGCCTCCTTGTGATGTGCTTGTCGTGCTGCATCATCGGCTGCTGTGTTACCGGGAATGTTGCAGTGGCCTGGTATCCACTGAAATACTACGTCGTGTTTCGCTTGGTTTGCTCTTGAGAGTTCTTTAAGTATCTCATATATTATACTCTCGCTGGTCATTTGTGCTTTTGTGCTGCGCAGGGATGTTAGAGCTGCCTGTGAATCACTAAATATTACCCATCTTTGCGAATCTCTCACAGATGTTATAAATTTGATGGCACACAGGATAGCAAATAGTTCGGCCGTTGTAGATGATGTATCACGACACAGTTTATAGGACTCTTGCGTATGGAATTGCGGAACAACGAATGCCGAAGTAGAGGACGTTGCTACACAAGAGCCGTCCGTATAAACGTGCACGTATCCTGGATACAGCATATATATCTGATACAGCGCCAGTTGTTGAGCGGCCGGTATAAACATGTCTCTTTTCTTATTATTCCCTCTACCGACAATTCAATTTTTGGTAGTGCAAGCTTCCATGGAGGATAATCAACGTCACAATGCCAATATGTGTTGCTTGGTAATATATGAATATTTGCTTGAACTGCCTTATGCATATAACTTCTGTCTCTTTTCCAAATGTCTAGTACTAGTGGGTGATTCTTATGTTGTGTTTGAAGACGAAAGAAATGCCGGCATGTTTCTATTGTTCTCATAACTGGAAACGGAGTTTGGCGGGACTCAGCTATTACAAGCCGGCTAGACGTCGCTTTTGGAACTCCTAGACATATGCGCAGTCCTCTTACTATAAGTCTTTGAAGCCGCTCTTCTGACGTGCGAGAAATGTTATGTAAGATAGCCGCAGAGTACGCAATTTTTTGTCTTATTAAAGCATTGTGAACAGTGAGCATGGACGACACCGATCCACCCCATGATGTGCCAGCAAGTCTGCGAAGTATATTTACTATAGTGTTGACGTCACTTTCCAGCTTCCTAATGTGAGGTGCCCAGGATATTTGCCGATCTAGTATTATTCCAAGGAATCTATGCTGTGTGACTATCGCCAGCGGTTGTCCCTCAAGATTAAGGCTAAAATTTTTAACTTCCTGCGAGTGAAGGGCATTACGGCTGTCTTTTCGTGTGACAAAACCATGCCTCTTTCACGTAAGAAGTTATTGATGATGTCTATTCCTTCTTGTAGTAATTTCTGAAGTAAATGGACATTACTACCAGATGCCCAAATGCACACATCATCTGCGTAAATTGAGAATTTTAACTCAGCTGGTAGCATATTTGTTAAATCAGCCATGACACAATTAAAGAGAAATGGGCTGAGTACACTCCCTTGTGGCACACCCTGCGTGACATCATGTTCACTACTGTTTCCTTCGTTCGTCTGTACAAATACCTTGCGACCTGACAAAAACTTGGAGATCCATCTCAATGTTCTGCCGGAGATTCCAAGTTCTAACATACTTAAGATAACATGAATGTGACTGACGGTGTCAAATGCCCTCTTGATGTCTAAGAATACCGATATGGTCAAGTTACCACAAGCTCGTTCATGTTCCACAGATGAGACGATATCTATTACGGCGTCCATTGTACATCTGTGTTTTCTAAAACCTACTAAGTGGTTAGACAGCACATCTGTTTCGTTACACCACCACTGAAGCCGTGCGTCGATCATCTTTTCCATGACTTTGCATAAACAACTTGTCAAACTGACTGGGCGGAAGGATTCAAGGCACAGAGGCGTCTTGCCCGGTTTTAAAATAGGGATTACTCGAGCGACTTTCCAAGAATCGGGTACAGTTTCTTCAATCCAGAGATTATTGAATATGTCTAGGAGAGCATTTGTGGCTGTTGGCCCGAGGTTTCTAAGCATATTATACGTAATGCCGTCCGGTCCAGCAGCAGACTTCTGACGACATGACGCTATCGCACATTGCAGTTCTCTTAATGTAAATGCTGGGTCTAAGTGAGAATGTTCTGCCCAATAGCAAGCATTAATCTTCTGCTTAGCAAATGCAACTGAGTTTTCAAAATCTATGCACTGTGATGAAAAACCAGGCCTGCAGATATGGGCACAAAATTCGTCGGCTATTGCTAGCTCCTCTGTGTTCCGAGCAACAGCGAGAGCGCGGAATGGGAAGCTCTGGGTCACAGGGCCGCTAAATGCACGGACTACGAGCCAAATTCTTGGGACAGGTGTGTGAGGAGACAGCGTGCCGCAGAAATTGCGCCAACGCCGTTTGCCTAAATTTTCTAAACGTCTGCGCATAACATTGTGAATTTTTTGAGCATCTTTGTATGCCTCTAAACTTCCGCTCCTTCGGTACGCTCTTTCGGCCCGGCGTCGGATGGCTCTTAGGTGTTCGTACTCCCCGTCATTGTGACGTACATCACGAGTATATTTGTGATCCCGTTGGCCGTGAGATAGATGCGGTCAAAGGGATTGAAGTTCGCCTTGAAATGCTTCGAATTTAAAAGATATCAGTAACATATATTTAAGTATCAGTACTCTTCGGGATAACAAACTGTTCTTATGGACCGTAGCAATGTGGGCGCAGTCACAAGGAAGCAAAAAATGTTCATGGTCAGTTTGGTTGACGATACAGTCTCGCAGACATATCTGTTTTGTTTTGCAAAGAACGAGAGAGGAAAAATGCGGGTTCTGGGGGGTATTTTATCCATCTTTGTCATTTTTCGCGTTTCTTTGATACACATTTCGGTGCTAAATGATATTCACGGGGATCAGTGACATTTCTATTATAGTAACTACTGTGAAGAATCTAAAGCCTTAGTTTCTACCTTCCTAGTCTTAATGGCTCCCTTCCCATTGCTCATTACATTTCTGTAATAATTGCAAAGGAATTATACTTGTTACTTACGTTTACGTAGAATTACCTATATATTAGGAAACTTAGACAGAATATAACAGGGATGAAGTGATTTAGAAACTTTTGCGAGTTACGCACATAGGTACAGTAGAAATTTATGCGTGCAAAAATAACTGTGGTTTCTTACTTTGGCTCCTGATCTTTTGTGCAGGCACAGCCCAGACATGGCTTTCTCGAGAAAGAAAATACCACTCTTCGTCAAAATGGAGAAATAATGCTGTGGAGCTCACGCGGTGAGCTAAGAGACGATCAAAGGAAGTATGTCTTCGTACATCCAGTAATTGACCGCAAGTACAAATAGTTCGCATCTGCCAATTAATCTCGCCAAACACAACACAACCTGCAAAGTACAGACTTTACGCAGGGGACAGTTGCTAGTATGCACGTATTCTGCGTGAGTGTTCACGGAACCAGACTTCATCAGGCTGAGAAAACGTTATTCTCTTTGAAACACTGGCGGAATGTCGCTACTTGCAAATAATATCCACGTAACTATGTAACGCCATTCTTCCTTGTGGCGTTTCATACCTCTAATGTCGCTAAGTATGTGCATATTCGTAACTGCGCTCACTAATCATTTTATTTCTTTAGGCTGAGCCATTTGTTGTTTGACATAATGAAAATAAAAATAAAAAATGTGATCTGATGCGACCTTCCAGGCACAAAAGGCGTGATCGATACTATTACAATAAAGCATCACGTTCTTTTTGTTCACCTGCAATCTGTTAAACTAGGCAGATATGATAGTCTCGCTCTAAGCGAAAACACGCATTCTCCGAGGCGCTTTAACGATGGCAAACATATGCAGATTTGACATTATTCTCGCTGTGGCCGTGTTTACTATTGTCTTCTCTATTCTCCTTGACGAAGGCCCGTTTGGTGCCAGTGCGAAAGTTGAAGCTATATGGATCCGTGGACCTCGATTTGGACCTAGGCCTGGACCCAGACCCAGACCGAAACCCAGACCGAGACCGAGCAGCAAACCAGGTCCTAAACCCCAGTCACCCGAAAACCCTAAAGCAACATCGCCAGGGTCTTCTGGAACTCCTGCTACGCCCGTTGCTTCTCCATCTGCTACAGCTCCTGCATCTCAACAAGCTGTCCCGCCTCTCGGAAATCCGTATCTTGATCCTGGTATGATGTAATTCTTCTTAATCTTTCGCCGCTAGATTTAAAGTATTGAGCATGTTTTGTTCCGACATCTGAAACGCACGGATAAGTCCGGAAGCACAATCAGAGCACCCTTCCACATGCGTACGCACCGCATCATTCCCATAATGTTTGGGGTTGCGGCCTAGTACCTTCTTCGTGCCCATTAACAATTGCTTTGCGAAAACTTTTGGATAGAATGGTACCACGCACTTTAAATAGTCCTCTCCGTTCTTCATTCGTGAAGAAATTGACTATCACCCAGAAGACGCGGCGTTGCTACATTCAGTGACAATTAGAATCTTCTCGGACCTGGATTGCAATCGTTCGGAGTGGAATGCATGGCCACGATGGTTTAAGGTCCACATATATCGCGATCTGCCATTGTTCCCTCGCCATGCGCTGTGACGAAAACAAACAAGAATTTGGTTCAGTTACGATGTACGAAGGGAACCAGGAAATATTCTAGAAAAACAAGGCGAATGAACACGTAGCACGCTATCGCACGCGCACTTTAGGCGTCAAGCGTTTCCCGGTGCCCTGAACGGAGGAGGAAGGGGAAAAACCGAAAGGCAGGGAGGTTAACCAGAAAGACGTCCGGTAGGCTACCCTGCACTGGGGGAACGGGTGGAATAGAAAAATGGGAGAGAGAGAGACGAAGAAAGGGAATAACGAAAGAGACGTTGTAGGACGACTCCATCATTCACAGGCATTCGCGCAAACCCGTCATCTTCAAAAAGCTCAAAGTCTTTAGTGTTTTCAGTGCCTTCTGCGCCGACGAGCCATGAGGGCGGTGTTCATGCAGCATCTGCATGGAAAGTGGCCGATCATCGAGTTGGCGTAGCGTCTGCACGAGTGTTTTCCTTTCCGCCTCGAATCGCGGACAGTGGCACAGCAAATGGTCGTGGGTTTCGTCGGTGCCGCAGACCTCGCATGCTGCACTGTCGGTGGCTGCAATTAATGCGTTGTATGCATTTGTGAAGGCAACTCCCAGCCAAAGTCGACAATGAAGCGAGGTCTCACGTCGATGAATTCCTGATGGAGGGTGGCGACGGAGGAAACGGTTTAGTTAGTGCAGTCGCGTTCGTCTGATGTTTGGCGAGTTCCACTCAGCCAGTGAGAGATTGCGTGCCAGGTGTCGAAGCTGCATTGCAGCATCTGTCCTTGAGAGCGGAGTCGAAACAATGTTCGCTTCTTGATGTGAAGTGCGAGCTGCGCTATCTGCGGGATCGTTGCCGCTGATTCCGCAGTGACTGGGCACCAACTGAAAGTCAACCTAGTGGCCATTTTTTCTGAGGCGGTGCTGAAGCACGATTATATCGTGCGTTAGCTGCTCGTGGCATCTGGTGCCCTGAAGGTTTCCTGAAAACTGCCCACGCCAGCACATTGGGCGCGTTTCACAATTACTAGGTTTTGTCGTCAGTCTGCCTTAAGTATGTGTTATTATGGTGCAGAGCCTGCGAAACAATGCAATCGATCAGCTTTATGGTGTATTGTTGTTCGACACCGCCGGAATACACCGAGAAACACTGATAATGATTCGACTGATTCCTGGGGTTTTACATCCCAAACCCCGCTGTGATTATGAGAGACGCCGCTCCGAAAATTTCGACCACCTCGGGTTCTTTAACGTGCACTGACATCGCACAGTACACCGGCCTCAACATTTCGCCTCCATCGAAGTGCAGCCGCCGCGGCCGGGATTCGCTCCCGCGACCCTCGGATCAGCAGCCGAGTACCAAGCCACTACACCACCGTGGCTGGGCGCAACGCCATTTCGAACGAATCCGCTACGCCGCTAGCCATTGAATGCTTATATCTACACTTGATTACCGGAGTGCCAATAATTTTTTATGACAGAATGCCTCAAGCATGCTTCATTGTAGTAGACGATGTGGGAGTACGCAGCCAAGCTATCCACAAGAATCATAAAATATTCCCTTTAGGCGCCAACTACGATACAGTGTCTTTAAATGCGTCAAACCTTCACAAAAGACTTCTGTGACCCTCAAGAAACAGAAATAGGTTATATGTTGAAATAGCCCGTATGATCATCAAAATTATAGTGTAATTAGGTAATTACACTATAATTACATTATAATTAGGTAATAAAATTATATTCGTGGCACTGCGTCCGGAACTTAGCGCATCGAACCAATAAACAAATACCATAATGCCTTCGCAAAACTACCTGACTGAAGGAATATGCCACGCAATGCACCAATATGAAGACACACTTAATGCCCCAAAGCGTTCAGTTAACTGAATGCTCAACGTTTCTTCCTTTTGTGCGGCAATTTGTTGACTGAAGAGGTAAACTAGACTGTGCGCACGTGTGTGGACAGTAACCCTGAAATGGCTACTAAGAGCTGAGCTCTGCAGGGGCTAGCAATGTCTAATTAGGGAAAAGCGGGCCTACATTGGCCATCGCGCCACAAATCATTTCTTCAGGAGCGTAGAGTTTTAGTTTGCCCGCAGGGGGCAGGGACATGCAATATATATATATATATATATATATATATATATATATATATATATATTTCTGACGAAGGTCGTGCCACGGCCGAAACGTTGAACAATAAACGTGCGATTTTCGCAAGTGTGCAATTCGTTTCTAATATATATATATATATATATATATATATATATATATATATATATATATATATATATATATATATATATATATAGTTGCAACGAGATGGCCTTATTGACAGGTGACGGACGAGAGCTAAGGAAGCATTCAGCACTGGCGCACGACACGTCGTCCTCCTCTTCATTCCTTGTCCCAGCCATGACACGTCACAATATTATACTTCATTAGTATCCAAACACTCAAACAGGGGTAACTTCATCATGTTTCATAAGAAGCCGTATTTTTTCACTTGTTTCATGTCTATTTCAGTAAGGAACTGGTCAATTACTTCCCTACTGTTTATACTGCTTTATATTTGTATATATGGCGTGACAAGGGTGGTTGGGTCTAACGAAAATTTTTATCCCCATTCTCTTTCGTTTTTGGTTGTCTAATAAGTGCTTTGCTTTGGGGGATTCAAGTGCCTCACCCCGATGAGACGTTTGAGTGCGTTCGTTATCATGCACGATTCCCATAGTTATATTTAAGAACTCAGAACTAATACGTATATAAAGAGGAAATGACTGATTTGCTGACTATCATGCACTGCGTAAAAGTAAAAAAGAGTGGATTGATTTTGAGGATATGCCCGATGACACAGAAGCCAACATTACCAACACGTGATTTGTCTTTTTTTATTTGTTCTCAATGTCCTTGTGCATGCAAAATATCAATGGCTGACAAACGGAGAACCGTCGCAGGTATGATGGCTGGGACGGTGGCTCAAGGCATTTCCCAGATTCCTGGCGCTGGTGGCTCTTATTATGCTGAATACCAAGATGAAGGAGAGGAAGAGGAGGGCGCGGCCAGCTAACCACCACAACAAAACAACTCACCGGCAGTCCTAAGCATGTGAAATAAAATTTCTTCGCCTGCTCCATGACATATGTGTTGTCCTTGCTAAGGTAAAAGGTATCTACACTACTTTGATAAGAGGGATGCCAATATTTGCCTTCAGAAGGGTACCGACACTCAGCTCGAGTGCATTAATTCTGTCATTGTTCCTGGGTCGAAGTAATTCTAGGCATTTTAACGCGATAGCGTTTAGGCGCTTGTGCAGCAAAAAAAAAAAATCTTACGTCGGCACAGGCGTTGACATGTGCCGTCTTTGGAGAAAAAAATCATACCGAAGCTATCCGATCACATAGGCCCTCTGCCATATGACACCGGTGCATTAGTGAAGAAAGTTCAATTTCTGCAAGAAAAATCCGTTAGCAAAATTGTATAATACAACAAAAGTGCAACAAAGGCCGTAGCTCAGACTGATTTCAATGGAGGGGAGAACACTAGAGGAAACTCAAATAAAAACCCTTTTCGAAGTATCTTGTAGAGGAGGCGCTGTTTTTAATGAATTCCCCACGAGAAGGCGATACGAACACGTCTAGAGGACGCTATCGCGTCCCACTCTTGATGGCAAAGCTTATTCCTTCTCCATCATTGCCTCAGAGCACTCCAGATGTTCATTAAAATGCTTCAGCATCGTCGTAAAAACGTTGTCCTGAAAGACACCTTGAAACAATTACTTAGGGATACATTCCGTGGCGGTGCGCGTGGCTCCAGCATACATCTAGGGTGATGTCATCCTGCTTATGTCCACGCAGCACACGTTATATAACACGATAAACACTGCGCTAAAACACGATTACCACGATGAACATGACGATGGGTCCCCCCCCCCCCCCCCCCCTGCATATATAGTCATATAGCTATTCTTCAGTGAAGCAAGGTCGCGCAAGATAGACGAGACAGACGAGTCTTAAACACACGCAGAAGTTGTCGCCACGACGGTTTAGGCACGAATTTGTTGTTATGTGGGGTTTAACGTCCCAAAACCAGCTCTGATTATGAGAGACGCCGTAGTGGAGGGCTCCGGAAATTTTGACCACCTGGAGTTCTTTAACGTGCACTGACATCGCAAAGGCACGAATTTCACTGTGTAAGTGCTGTAAATAATATTTATACGAGTCGGTGCTAAATCAACGAACGTTCGCGAAAGTAATTTCAAATGCCTTCGCTATTCCCTCAAGTTATGAAATTGTAATGCCATTTTTGTTAGCCAAATGTAACTTCTCTTGTCATTAGATTTAAGCAAATCTGATAAGGAAACCAGTATAACTTCTCACTTTTCGAAGTACTATTGCCATCTGTGCCCACAAACTAAGGCGTTTTATCGCTTTTCGTTCCGTCTCGTGTGCATCAGCAGTGTCAGAGCGAGAGCCCGCGTAGCTTCTTCCTCCTTCCCCGCAGACTCTTTCGGTGGTGCACTTGGCTTTTAAGGGCTGCAACACGTGTGGGTGCACGTATACGCCCACGAGCGCACACACAGGCAGATACAGACAGAGACATGCGTACACGCACAATCTGGAGCACACTGTAACACTACGAGCTGACAAAAAGTAGTGAAGCTTGCACTAATGGCGCAAGGCTCGCGAAGCAGCGAAGGTGATTAGCACTTGGCTGGTACGGATTTTTATCCGGCACGCCCGCAGATTGCGATGGTCGGACGCTTCGGGAAACGCCTCGCCAAGCCCTACGAGCCCCAGAAAACTCTTCTCAAGGTTTCGCACCGAGCTCAGCGTGAAGAAGTCCGCGTTGAACCAGAGACGGTAGCCGATGCGGCACGGGTTGCCTCAGCTTGACGCCGTTGCACCTATTTGCTTTGCTACACTATGCGTTAGTGCATAGCTTCGCGCCATGAGAGGACGTGTGCTCTCGTGGTGCGAAGCTTTGGGGGACGCTGTGCACCGGACATTGTGTGACACCGGACGAGTCAAGCCATACCGCCTCTGTCCCCTTCTTCTGCTGGTTTCACGTGCGCCCGCCAGCCGCAGTTTTGCGAGCGTATTAGTGCGCTGAGGTCATGTGCGCACGAGAAGAAAGAAGCGCGCTTTCGAACGCCGGACATTGGGCTTTGCATAGAAGCGCACGCACAGTCTTGCAAACCTAAACTAATCATTGTGATAGGTTTGGTTAGCGAGGACAAGGAACGGCTAGATCAACAGCTTGGGTGTTTAAAGAGTGATGGAACGTTAGACGATCTGGCTACACCATGCTTAGATTTTGTTACATGCTGGCGAAGAAACGCAAGGTGGTTGGTGTGGTATCGAATTTCCCACTGTGCATCAGCAACACAGCACTGATATCTTTGCAGGAATAACCTGTGACGTTTTCAATTCCCAGGCAAAGCGAAACTGGTTGAACCCAGCCGGACCATTACGGCCAGTAATAAAATGCTTTGTCCTATAGTCAGGATGCCTTTCGGTGAAATGGTGTTGGTTTTAAAGCAAAGCTTCTTTAAGCTAACCTGCGCTGTCGTGGTCCAGATGCCAAAATTCAAGCGGTGCGAAAACGAAAGTTTGTCTCCGAGCTGTGGATTCGAACCACTGACTGCGAGGTTTCTATACCAGCACGCTAACCGATTCAGCTACTGTCGTTCCATCACACACGCGTTTGAAAGCGAGGTCAGCCTGCATGAAGAAGCAGGCCGGTCCCTGTGTTTGCGCTCTTTCCTTTCCAACGATGGTCGACCACCTAGCCTGCAAGTCCATGCTAATGAGAACAGCTTTGAGTATGAAATGATTTTAGCGGCCGTTTTCGGCAAATTTGGGGTAACGTTTAGCAAAAAGCCACACTAGTTATCCGGGCACTCAAAGAGGTCATCCTGGTGTGCAATCGAGAGCATCCGTGTACTTAAACAAACCTTCCTGGCACGCAAACAAAATCGTCCGGCCTAGAAAACGATACGGATATCCAGATGAGATCGTCCTGGCATCCAGTCCGAAGTTGTAAAGAATCGGACTGTCCAGCAGACCTTGCTATGCCACCGCATTAAATACTTTAATTACTGGTCAAAGAAGCTAATTACTGGACAGAAATGGTAAAAATCAGAGCTATCGAGTTCTTCCTAACATTTCTTAGCAATATCACTGAAATCGCAAATTCAAGTGCGTTGCAGCTTTATTTCCCATCTTCAATACAAACATTCCCAAGGCAGATGCAAGATAGCATGCTCTCGTCATCTTTCAACGCTGGAAGTAAGAAATCGGACCCTGGAAGCAGGACTGCCTGGATGGGCGTGCGCGGTGAGGTCGTTGCTGGAAATCACGAGGGAAGCGGTGGCGAAGGCGAAGATAGAGGTGCGTTGTAGGTTGGTCGCACCTGTAGTGTACTAGAGGGCACATAATAGCCGGAAAACGCAAAGTTCTACTAGCAGATGACACGGAGCTCACGAAACCAATTCAACCTCTTTGCCCGGGGCAGCTGTGCGAGCCGTATCGCGTTGTTTGAGGAGGACGTGGGAGATCGTGCTCGTGCGAGACACAGAAGAAGACGATAGAGACATGACTCGCGAGCGACAGATATCGTAGGTTAGACTTGTTTGGACAGCTTAGCGCTTTGCGCCAACCAACTCTGCAATAGTTTGGCTGTAGCGCTTCCAGCAGTGCTGCCAATTAGTTGGTTGTGCTCGAAGAATACCGGTTGTCACCTGCTTTGAGATATTGCGCAAAGCCCTCTCCAGTTGAGCTGCTTCACCGCCATCCATTTTACGTGTGCAGTTACACTCGATTACGGTACAGGAGCAATTTTTTTACAGATGGTAATAAATTCAGCGATGATACTACTAGAAAAATGAAGGAAAGAAAGTGAGAAGCGCAACCTAATATGCATAATACTATACGTTGCACATAATTCGGAAATGAAATGACCTTAAACAGAATTTTCCTCACTGAACTTTTTCTTACGTGAGCATTTATTTCTATCCAGTCAGCTTTCGAGCTTTCACTACTTCTAGGAGAACCCGGCAACACCCAAAATCGCTACGTGGATTTCGCTCGGTGCTCCACTCACAAACGCCGCAGTTTTCAAGTCAGCCTGAAGGAAAATGCATCTGGCAGCCTTTATAATTGCGAACATTTATCGCTGATGTTCTCTATTTGTTTCATTTTTTTAACACAGAAGAGATATATTTCTGAAGTTTAAACTGAATGGGGAACGAACGCTGTACACGAAAAAATAACTGCGACGAGAGACATGATAGTCGTCGAAGGTCAACGATGTACCATAATACACCAATATCGTACATGCATCCAAAGATATCTTTGGCTAATCATTAGATCTCTTCTTGTGTGAACCATTTAAAAAGAAAATTTCTACAATGGCATGAATACGATAATTTACGAAAGACTATGGTATGCTCCGGAGTATTGCAAGATCACTGATTCAATAAATCAAGAATTCACAAATAGTTCCCCACTGAACAACAATATGAAGAGTGTTACAGCAGTTGAAGACGGGGATATTGATGACATAAGACACTGTCTCATTGTGGCAAGGCTAGCAAGAAAAGTTACGTAGTAATTGCCGCCAAGATCGAGCATATGCTGCTGTATTAACTCTTTGTGGCAGTAAGTTCGCGAATAACATCTCAGAAATCAAATCATGATGAATGCAGCAGCGCACAGTCATTGTGTTTGCTGAGCGCATAAATCAGAAATGTTACTGGGAAAGACTACACGTGGCAGTGATAAAGGTTCGTTTTAATGACGGTACATATGATGACCTTAACGACACGTTTTCAAGAAACGCAGAAGTCAAAATGTTTTAAGTCAAAATGTTTAAGTCAAAATGTTTAAGTCAAAATGTTTAAGTCAGAATGATCCGCGGTTTCTAGGCAACGATTCTTGCCGGGAACAGGCGTTTATCAAATTTCACTAACAGGCTCACTGTCAAAAACCACATCAGATGGAGGCCATCCTTTTTCGTGGAGGAGGTATCGCGCCCGAACGGGAGCAACACACGTCACCGGTTACCTTGGCAACCAAAATGCTTCGTCGGCAGCTCGGCGCCGCCAGCATGATGAGGGTGCTGCCAGTATGTGCTAATCTGGTGGCCTCGAATAGCGGAGTTCCTACTCCGAAACATTTCTTGCTCCGTAGCCTAAGACTGGTGTTGTCCCGCCACGGTGGTCTAGTGGCTAAGGTACTCGGCTGCTGATCCGAGGGTCGCGGGATCGAATCCCGGCCGCGGCGGCTGCATTTCGATGGAGGCGAAATGTTGAGGCCCGTGTGCTGTGCGATGTCAGTGCACGTTAAAGAACCCCAGGTGGTCGAAATTTCCGGAGCCCTCCACTACGGCGTCTCTCATAATCAGAACTGGTTTTGGGACGTAAAACCCCACAAAACAACAACAACAAGACTGGCAGTGCTGCCCTGTACACGTCAGCATATCATCTGCCCTTTTTTATCTCATCTTCTTGATATTTCGATTCCTCTCTCCCCGGTGTTGGAATCGCCAAGCGGACGCATCTTTGGCCAATTTCTCTGCGCTCCAGTTTTCTGTCTACTCCTCCTCCTAGCCTTCTCCATATCATGGGCAGAGTTATATCCTATGTCATCACGCGAATCCTCGCGCCTGTCCACAGCATCCCTGAAAAATGTGGTCCGTTGGTAGAATAGTTACAGTATGATGCCTATATGCGGTGGAATTTCGCTGCATGACCGACGGTGTCGGGTTAAAATCGCGGCCCCGGCGGCTGCATTTCGACGGAGGCGAAATATTGGGGTCTGTTCACTGTGCGGTGTCAGTGCACGTTAAAGAACCCTAAGGGGTCGAAATTTTCGAAATCCTCCTCTACGGCGTCTCTCATAATGATTCTGAGACGTGGAACACCATAAATTATTACTACCGGCAGCGCGCCTTTGCTTAGCTTAGCAGAACATATTCTTCGTTTCCTTCTCAGCAACAGATGGCTACTTACGGCCAAAAAAAGATAGTGAAATACTCGTGTCCTACACCGTATCGTGATACGATTGGCAAATCGGGCAAGTGTTTCACTAGTGAAATACCGATAGATTCTTCGCATGTACCTCTACACATAAATACAGATAAACGCACCTCTAACGTGCCACCGCGACACTATAGTATTGGGATACCGCCCAGCCCCAGCTAGTGTACATCAAGCCGATCGGCTGTATTGGGAACAAAATGGAGTTCTTAGAACGAATAAACGAAAGATTTCAATTACGATGCTTATTATTCGATGATTCTTCATCTTGTTATCTGCCCAGCGTCAAGACATAGCTTCAGGGATCCCTTATATCTCACAGAAGCAACCTCAAATTTTCTTACACATAAATCTCACAACCAGAATCTTTTAGATCTGAAAATGTTCTCCAGTACGGAACTTTTCCCAAGTGGCCCTCTTGCTCTGCGAGAAAGGACGTTATATGGTTTAAATGGAAACATATGAAATAAAGGAGCACTAAGAAAAAGTCACAGTGCCATCTGAGAGATATAAACTGGAATTCTGTGCTTCGTATTCAGGCTACAGCACCGACTAAAGAAAAAAAGGAACTCATGCGAAAGAACTCACGTAGAGTGGACGAGCGCTGCAATGCCACAGTGTTGACGTAGGAGCTCCCCTTCCAAAGGGCGAATTTTAGGATATAAATGCAGCCCGTTGAAACGCCATCGCTCCACTTTGAGCTGTTCAGCCTACGTGCCTTTCTACGTGCAATTGTTCTTCAAATGTTTACTGGTAATACCAATAACATCCAGCAATTCAGTAGGCAGGTGCCTCACCGGTTTAAATTCTGTGCGTGTCATGGTGCATATATGCACTTCAAAACCTAGATTTCTCTAGAGAAACTACAGGGATTATTCAAATTCGGGAATTAATGGTGTGAAGCCAATGTATTGAATTTGAAGGCGATCTTGCAATTGAGGAATATTTGGGTTATTAATCCAGAATGTTTAAATGTTTCATTGCGTGAATGTAACAGTGAGTTTTAAAGCACACTGTGCAGAGCACATTTTCACGTGAATCACTTCGCCGCGAGCACACACGATGCATAGATGGCAGTTAGAAGATGGAGCGCAAGGATAAAATCGAAATAATACAATTCACTCCCCACACTGAATATCAATTATTCGGTAGGAAAGAAGATGCTGCATAATGAAGTAATAGTCTATGATCAAGTTGCCTATATGTATGCGAATATAGTATTTCGTCTTAGTTTTCAACACTGTCGCAGCTTAACCCTTTCAATATATTAGATCATGATAATGTGGCCAGAATTCAACGAAATAGACTTTATAGTGCCTAGCCTTGAGTGAATTACGAGCGCAAAATGAGCGATAGGTGATACGACAATGACACTCGACCTTGGTCTTCCTCCTACGCAATGCGTTCAAATGCGTATAAAAGAGCGTCTCTACTGTTAGCCAGATCAAGCAGCGTTTGTCTCGCATTAGCCATGGCGACGACACCAAGTTTACGTATTATTCTCACTGTGGCCGTATGCGCCCTTATTATGTCGATGATGCTAGACGAGGGCACGTTCGGTGCCAGTGCTAAAAAGCACCGTCGCCATGGTACACGTAAGCCTTGTGCAGGGACCAGGCCGGGATGTCCTAGACCGCGAGATTTGTCTGCTCGGTCTTCCGAAGCTCTTGAACCTTCTGAAGCTCCCGCAACCGATAAGGATGGTATGACGCAAATTTGGTTGTTCTTTCAAGCGTTATCTTGAATTTATTTTTCTTTATCCAGCCTAAGTGAATAGTGAAGTTAGTTCCGTGTATCGCGAGGTGTTCAGATATTTTCAGATTTGTCTTGGAAAACGCTTACGCACACCACTTTTGGTGGACTTTTGAAACTTACGGCCGATTATACCGGTCAGACGTAATAACGAGGGAAGAAGAGAAGATAGCATTTAATGAGAGGCAAGGAGGAGATGTCGGCCTGGAGAGTGAGTCTCTGGCCTGCTACTCCTCACAGGGGTATAAGGGGAAAATAGAGATAGAGGGAGGTATGAGAGGTGACGATGGTAAAGTACAATGAGTCACTATACAAGTCGTATAAGCGGATGTAGTCCTTACAGCACAGTATTAGAGACGGGCATCTAAACCTGTGTCACACAAAAAATTAAAAAGGGCCTTTAAGTTGCGCTGGGCGTGGTCCGTGTGTTTCCATGCACCTAAAAGTTTCTCCTCCGAAAAGGGCCGGGAGTCCAAACCATCTACCACGCACCGAAGTGTTCTCCTTCGGCCGAATATTGAGGGCACCAAGATGGCTATGAGCGGGTTTTGTCTTTACAGCTTAAAGGGGAAGAAGAAAAATGTGAACTTTATTAAAAAGACAAGGGTTGAGTACGGCGCCTTTTTAGTCAACCTCAGCACCCGCCCCGTACGCAGTTCTGTTGCATTCTCTTGGAGCGCCTTCCTTGGGTCGATGGACGGCACAGAGTTATAATGTATGGTCGTTTCCAGCGAGAGCGGTGTGTAGTGGTGGATGAGCGTTAAAGGGAAGCTTTGGCTGTTGTTTCACCGCTTTCTGATACCGCTGTTTTACAGTAGCACTTGCCGTACTGTGGCGGGCAGCGTGTTTGAGTTTGCTCGGAAACTGGTGAATAATCCTAAGTAACCAGATGAGCCATGTGTTTTAACCGAAAGAGAAGCAAGTAGCCGTTTCGTGCAGCGTATGCAATGACGTAACAGCCTCTCTGCCGTTGGAGGTGGGGTGGTGGTGTCAGAGAAATGTATGTCGCGATTACACCCGACGGCATACCGAGCGCGTACGTGACATGTACGTGACATGTTCTTGCCGAAATCACGTAACGCAATGTGACGTGACATGTTTCCGCCAAAATCACGTAGCACAATGTCACGTGATAGGTTCCCGCCAAAATCCCGGAACGAAACCTCACGTGGCATGTTCGTGAAAGTCACGCAAAGAAACTTCACGTGACATGTTGCCAAAATCATGTCACACAATATCACGTGGAATGTATCCGCCAAGATGACGTAACGAAATGTTAATGACATGTTCTTATCCAAATCACATCACGTGGTATTGCATGATGCCTGACAAATTGCGGCTATCTTAAACAGCGAGAACTTGCACGACAAAGTTTTTACGGTTAGCTTAAGCAGCTTCGCCTCGAATGCATATGTGAGAGTGCATCACTCTGCCAGATGACGAAGTCCCTGGTGCACAATAACGATGACGAATGTTTCGAGCTGCGACCGCATGCTCTGTTTTGTACGTCGTACTAAACGAAGAAACGTTCTTGCGCCCATGCAGAACCTGAAGCAGCTATTCTCGGTAAACTTAGACCTTCTGGATTCCGGAGGCCTAAAGTTTCACTTAGGCGAAAGCTTAGCAAAAAACCACTTGGTAAACCTGCGCCACCTAAGAGTCTGGTGGATCCTAAAAAGCCAGTGGTACCTAAGAAAACTTCGTCTGGATCTTCTGGCTCTCCTGCTTCTCAAGCTTCTTCTGGATCAGCTGGACCTGCTGGACCTGCTCCTGCTCATCCCGTGTCTCCGGCCTATCCTGAAACGCCACAGTTTGTTCAACCTTCTGGAGGCGGAGCCATGGACCCGAGTATGACATAATTTTTGTTCTTGTTTGCAATAGTACTACCATGACATCGTGAGATATGTTTAACGAGAATGCACGTATGGGTTTAAATGTCAATTAGTTAGAGGTTACAATATTTCATAGATTTATTGAAGGTACGGTATACGCAGCAGTTCTAGAAATTTTTTCGATTTGCCGCTGACCATGTTCACCTAAGGTTTTGTCGCTGAAAATTGAGGTATATAAATGTACGAGGGGTCTAGAATAGCTTTTGTCATGATGATCATTGAGAAACCTTTGTCAGTCAGCAGAGGTGGCGTGGCTACACATCAAGCATATCATCACGACTTTCCAGAAAACTTAATCGGTTCATAGTTTGCGCTGATCAGACGTTTCGTCTTCGGTCTGTAGATGCGTACTTAGATGCGGTCTGTAGATGCGTACTGTAGATACGAACAATGCCTTAGAGGCCCGCTGTATAGGCAATGAGTAAGAGGGTGAGGGGGGAGGGGGCAAAAGTTGGAAGATCCCAGAAAAATATAAGCTCAAAGGGATAGGTATAAAACAAACTTTACAATGGAAAGGAAGGCCAAATTTTCCGTAATATTATCCAGCAGCAATGTATCAAGTCATTGCGAAATGTCTCATGATCAAAGATGGATGAAATATGATACGTAAGAGAGTTTTATGCTCAATGGCTGTGGGCAGTGAATATTAATTAAGTACCTCCGTTCGATTACAACAAGCAAATGTAGAATTTCCCGTCCCACAACCATGATAATTATGACAGAAGCCGTTAGCGGTGGGCTCCGGAAATTTCGACTTTCCGAGGTTCTTTAACGTGCACTGACATTGCACAGTACACGGGCTTCGACATCTCGCCTCCATCGAAGCGCAGTATACACGGCAGGGATTCGATGCCGCTACCATCGGGTCAACAGCCGAGCGGCATACGCACTGGCCCACCGTAGCGGGGCTGTATTGGAACTTCAATGGGTATGGAGCTATGCGTGTTGTAAACGCGCTCAGACGCGAGCACAGTAGCATGAAACATAACTCAAAATTGAGGGAGTGCAAAGAAGGGCGCAAACAGAGAACACAGAGGCGTCCGGATTGTCTACTTCGCTCTTGTTCCTATCCGCACTCCTCACATTATAACGTACTAGTTACTTCGCCGCTTATCACTGCTTCAATGCGCCATCAAACGACCACGCAAAAAGCACATCTCCCAATCAAGAAGAAACCCCACATCGGAGAGCAAACACGCTATTTAATTGATACGAATGAAGTGTTTAAGAGAATACTCGCGAAGAGTATGGGAACTGCGCCGCCCAGAAACGGAGTTCGAAAGATCGTTTAACAGGTGGATAGCCCGCGGTAGGGACGACAAGTTGACGGCATGCGTGGTGCGTAAATGCGCCCGAAGCTCTATCACCTAATCTATGTGACAGGTAACGGGGCCGTCGTAGGTGCGCCAGTGGTCACCCAGTGGCTTTAGCGTATTTACGAAAGTGTGATAGGAGGGCGACAGGTCGATGACTTTTGGGTCCGAGGAAATAACGCAAGTTCGAACTTCACTTCGGTTGCACTGAACTCGTTAGTACAATTCCGTGTCACAATTCCGCGTTCTAAGCAAAAGAATGCAGCGGCCTTAAATGTGTCATAGAATGACAGCTTCTATGAAAGCGAACAGCAATAAATACAAGATGGCCAATAACATTCATTTTTAGTAGTTATAATGCCTGTCAGTATGAAAAATAAGCTACTTTTTTTTTGTTCCACAGCGGCCGCCATTATGGTCGCTCAGTCAATGGGACAAAACCTCGCTTACATCCCTGGCCTTGGTGGACAATCTGGGCAGCCTCAATATACACAACAATATCAAGAATATGAATATGAAGAACCAGAAGCAGAAGACGACACGGTCGCCTAACCACCACGAAGATTTTTTTTCCACTACTGCGTACGTAGCAGCAATAAAAAAAGAAAAGTGTAATAAAAAGTCATCTCTTGCACCAAGATGATGTCCTTGCTGAAACCAATCAATATTTTCCCTAGCCCAATATGAATGTTACAAACTCCTTCCTTTGTAATGGTATACATCTGTGCACATAAGTGTCAAGAGTACATGAGAGTTACAGATTACATGTGTAAATATTATGCTCCAGACAGTGTTTATACAGGTCCCACCGTTTAGAAGCTCATTTGGATCCTTCAGGGTGTAGTAGTCTTGGGAGGCGCCAAAGGCCCTATTTTTAAGCTCCCGCGGTCTTGCCCTGCAGTTTACAACGTTCAGGCCATGTGCTTACACATTCGACAGTGTGCCCGCTGACCTGTCGGTGTTTCCGGCTGTTCCCTGAAAGTGCAAGCATGATTTAGCATCATTGGTCTCGCTATCAATAACTTCGGCGCGGTTGAAGATTGGTTTCACATGCAATTCTGTAATTTTTTGAGGTGCCATGTTGAATGCGGTACTGTGTACTTAGTTCCGTGGTGTTTAGCAAAGCGTATTTCTTTCTTATTACTATCAAAATGAATAAACAACAATCTTATCGGCCTTATCTTAGACGTAAGAAGCGAGCTCAAAAACCACTTTCGGAAAATATTTCTAAAATATTCTAGAAGTGTAGATGAGGCTGCTGTGAATATCTTGATCAATAATGTTACATAACATCTTGTCGCGCCAGCAACTGCAAACATTGCATGTTGTGGCTACGGTAATGTCGAGCGAACGACAAAGCAAGCCACCAAGTAGCTGCGGATTATGTCATATGGTCCACATGCTGTGTAGTGTAAGTACCGTGGCCGACTACGTGCAGGTGCCGGCACGTACAGATGCCGTGCACTTCATAGCCCTAGCGCAGACATGGCAAAAAAAGAAAAACACAGACGAAAAAATTCACAGCATATCCACGCAGTGAATGATGATGAGTGGGCGAAGCTCCAGGGGTTCATCGTAGATCGTGCCGAGTTCCGGATTAGTTTAGTTAACGCGCGCGCTATGAATCCTTATGGTTCACTACGCACAAGTGAAATCTCCCACCGGCACTTCATTGCAAGTCAAGATCCAGTGCCTATATATATATATATATATATATATATATATATATATATATATATATATATATATATATATATATATATATATATATATATATATATATATATATAATATATATATATGGGGTGAACGATTCTCCAGCGCGAGCAGTCGGTATTTTTCAATCAAGAAACTCGCTAGAAGACGCTGCCTGCGTCAAGCTTGTCTCTCGCGGGTGAGGGCGCGTTCTTCTTCTTTGCGAGTTGGTAGCGCGTTCATCGAAGAAAGAGCGTTTCCATAGTCAACGCTTGCCTTTCGCTGTCTCTGTCTCTCTCTCTTTCACACAAGACAGCAGATGGAAGAGTGCGAGAGCTCGCGCGCCGGGAGGCACGCGCCGAGGGCGCGCCTCCCACATGTAGCATCATTCATTTCTTTGAAGGTGACGCGCTACTAGGAACAACGGACGGACAGACCCAAACCTTAAGGAGCTTCGCCCCTAAAAAGAAGGGAATTCCTGACACAACTAAGTACGGGAGGAGGAAAAAAAGTGCGTTAGTGCGTGGGGAAGGATCAGATACGGTGAGCCGATATTGGTCAAAGGTGCAGTACTGGGACAACGCCAATTGGTGGAATACCTGACATTTTGACGGAATTGCGAATTCATGACTAACATGACTGAGAGGTCATTACATCAACAACTTGACACCTTTAGCCGTTACATCATGATTAGGCATAAACGAACAGCTTTCCTGTTCGCGGTGTTTTCGCGGCAGCGAAGTGGCTCAAATTTTAATCCCTTACTTTAATCCTATAGCTTAATCTCATGCATGCTGCTACACACATTCGGTCACTCTCAGCTTACGCTGCACGCGCTGTACATTCTCTCACCTCAACACCCCACTTATCTATTACGTCGTTTGTTTAATTACACCGGAGTCAAAAGAGACTCGGCCATTGGGGCCATGATGCAGACAGCGTAATCCCCGCCGACGGACAGCAAGGGAGAGAAATTCCAAGCTCTGCACAAACACGAGCAACGCTGTATCGGGCCTTTCCTCCTCGGGTCACATCACGACCGCTGTGATCGCCGAGGGTAACCACATCAATGGCCTCTCTCTTAAAGCTGACACATTAATTCCAGCAGAAGAGGTTGTCATCGCCTTGGCAGCGTCCAACCCCACCACTCGCACTATCTTGACATACTCGCGCCGACTCTGTCCTCGATACATCCAGGGCTTCATCGCACCGCTGGCGGCTCGTCTGCTTCGTGTTGCCCCTTGGCGCTTCAGTCCTCACCCCATAAGAATAGTCTGGACTCCAAGTCACGCAGGTCTTCCCGGCAATGAGGCGGCGAATGCCGCTGCCGGCGCTTCTCTCCTCCGGGACGTTGCCCCTCCATGTCATGAGTCGGATCCTGGCAACTCGAAGCTCACACGCTACCGCGATATCTTCAATTATTATCTCCACTTCCCGCCGACTCTATCCCAAGGAGGTTCAAAATGAAAAGAATTTTTTAAATTAAGAAGCTTTTTCTTTGTTAAACCCCTGGCTCTACCCTGACCCCGCACGTACTGTGGCGAAGGCGGACGAACGACTTCTACGCCGTATTGAGAATAACACTTTCCTTAGTCCGGCGGTCGCCGGCACTTCTTTCCGGAAATCTCTGGCACGTGCCCGACTTGTCAGGTCCTCGCCGACACCTTTCATGTGGCGTCTTACCCTGCCACTCCACTCTCCTTTTCATCACTCTTCCCCATACTTACTAGAGAGGCTTGGGAGGAGTACCTTCTCGGCTGATCCACCTTGGAAGCTCAGCGCTCCGTGGTGGCGCGTGCCCGGGCGGCCGCCAATTCCAATGGCGTCCCGGACAAGCGGCTACCATTGAAGTGCACAGCAAACAACTCTCTTGTGAAATTCTTGAATGAATGCTATAAGGCCATCGTGACGTGGCACAGCCTCCCTGTGTTACTTACGGTCTCGGGACAATTCAGCAAATGACATCACCCCGGTATATGTAAGAGTACCGCCTGCAACGCGCGCATGTGTAATGCGCACTGTGTTTATACCATAACGAGACAGACCTTTTTTGTCACTCTCTGCTGAATCAGTGGCAAACAGTTACCCGAAGATTAATACTGCAGCGACAGCCTCATACCCTTTTTAGGTGCCAGTGACATACACTAACGCCATGTGGCCATTGCAGACTGCTTCGATTCCTTACCTTAATTGGCTCATTTGAAACCTCCTGCATTCGCTTAGAGAAGCACTTCTAGTATGAATCATGAAAAAGACAGGCAGTGTAAGCTATCTCAAAATAACGTACGCGAAACTGTATTCTGCCCTGACTCGTTCCAGACATGCGCTTTAAATAAGGAATGGAGTTACATATAAGTGCGCAGCGCTGAACACGTAGCAGAAGGGCAGAAGACGTTGCAGAAGCGCTGTCGCCAGAGCTGCTTCTACAATAGATCTATTTACTCTGTGTACCATGTGGGTGGAGCCGCAGGCCATAGCGTAGTGGCAGCGTGCCTGTTTTGTCCTTAAAACCTGTCCAGGACAGGTTTTAAGGACAGGCTGGCTGGATTCCTACCCCTTCCCACCCCTCCCTCACTTGGTCCACCGCGTTCGTCTGTGCGTTTACGCTTAATTCTACATTGATGTTTGCAAGCTACGAAAATGGCATGGCTTGCATGCTGTTGAGCGCATTTCAGTGATATGTGAAATGACTCTTTTATTCAATCCTTGACTCACATAGCCCCTGTAAAACTTAAACACCTCTGTCAGATACCCGCATACAATGGTACGAGTGCTACGGCTGTGAGCCACACGCGACTGCAGTATCGTTCCTCGTACCGTACACGACGAGCATGTAATCTTAGTTATGTCACGTCAGATACGGTCAAAGTAACGTAAGTTCTCTAAGAAATACTTCGTACTGAATTGAGTGACATTGAAGACAAGCGATCATGCAGTATGACTGATGATGACCAGAGATGGATAGTGCAAGAAACGTAAGAGCTTCCTACAGAGAACTGTATTGTGCTCTTGTATCCTTGCAAGTGTGTACTGAATAATAAATCGTTGCATTGTTCACAGATAACAGCGGCTGCTGAACGCAGCCAAGAGTGAAGAATACTTAAGCAAAAGACTGCAGTGGTTATGAGTCAAACCTGTATTCCCCTATAACAAGGCCGAAAATGGGACTTACATTGTAATTGAGGATTTCATCAATCCTGTGATAGAGTGTACTTTTTGTGGAACGATGTTAGCGATGCTCTAATACCGTTCCAAAAATACCATTTTCAATATTCCGACATTCAAACGTCCTTCGTTTTACTAAGAAGGTCTATAACGAGTATTAAAATGAGGAATGGGCAGGGATACCGACTTCTCAGCGAATCAGCAAAAGAGGACTGTATACAGTCTTCGAAGTCACTGTTATGTGAATTCCATGGTGGCGGTGAAGGGCTACACTCATTTGCGAAAAAAATATTTATAATAAATGAAGTCCTGACTGTGTTCTCTTGTACAGTCTCTTGTCCAGTTCCTCTTCAAGAGTTCTCGTCGCTGACATACACAAAACTCACGCTGTTGCCGCAACCTGATGCTTCAGATTGTATGTCCTTATCTATACCTGTCCTTAAAAATAAAGAAGCAGAATTTTTCTCAAATAATTCGTTATTCCTTCACAATTCTCCCTCGTATAGTACACCGGAACTTGTTCTCTTAAATTTCGTTACAGCACTACGGGAATAATGAAACCTGTGTTGTCACATATTTTACAAGTTGCCCAAACTCGGGACGTATATTCCGATCTTTTCAAACTCATTGCTAGGATAGTATGAGATGCTGTGAGTTACTTTCATTTCCTTTTTATATTTTGTTCTCTTAAATTATACTCGCATATTATCCTTTGTACTTGCCACAAATTATATACATAATTTATTACTTAAGCTCTAATGACAAAATAAGTAAGCCTAGAAGATTAATCGATCGCAATCTCTTAATGCTTGCGTAGC
>CM023490.1:22149349-22584641 GCA_013339685.2 Hyalomma asiaticum
GAATGGGGTCGCATTTTTCACTAAAATGGCAAGTCTATAGCCCTGGGAAATTAATGAAAATCGAGTAAAATACGTTTCCTTTATATTTCGTCCGGTTTGGGTCGATTTGAATGGGGTGGCATTTTTCACTAAAATGGCAAGTCTATAGCCTGGGAAATTAATGAAAATCGAGTAAAATACGTTTTCTTTATATTTCGTCCGGTTTGGTTCGATTCAATGGGGTCGCATTTTTCTCTAAAATGGCAAGTCTATAGCCTTGGGAAATTAATGAAAATCGAGTAAAATACGTTTTCTTTATATTTCGTCCGGTTTGGTTCGATTTGAATGGGGTCGCATTTTTCTCTAAAATGGCAAGTCTATAGCCTTGGGAAATTAATGAAAATCGAGTAAAATACGTTTTCTTTATATTTCGTCCGGTTTGGTTCGATTTCAATGGGGTCGCATTTTCTCTAAAATGGCAAGTCTGTAGCCTTGGGAAATTAATGAAAATCGAGTAAAATACGTTATCTTTATATTTCGTCCTGTTTGGGTCGATTTGAATGGGGTCGCATTTTCACTAAATGGCAAGTCTATAGCCTTGGGAAATTAATGAAAATCGAGTAAAATACGTTTTCTTTATATTTCGTCCGGTTTGGGTCGATTTGAATGGGGTGGCATTTTTCACTAAAATGGCAAGTCTATAGCCTTGGGAAAATTAATGAAAATCGAGTAAAATACGTTTTCTTTATATTTCGTCCGGTTTGGTTCGATTTCAATGGGGTCGCATTTTTCTCTAAAATGGCAAGTCTATAAGCCTTGGGAAATTAATGAAAATCGAGTAAAATACGTTTTCTTTATATTTCGTCCGGTTTGGTTCGATTTGAATGGGGTCGCATTTTCTCTAAAATGGCAAGTCTATAGCCTTGGGAAATTAATGAAAATCGAGTAAAATACGTTTTCTTTATATTTCGTCCGGTTTGGTTCGATTTGAACGGGGTCGCATTTTTCTCTAAAATGGCAAGTCTATAGCCTTGGGAAATTAATGAAAATCGAGTAAAATACGTTTTCTTTATATTTCGTCCGGTTTGGGTCGATTTGAATGGGGTCGCATTTTCTCTAAAATGGCAAGTCTATAGCCTTGGGAAATTAATGAAAATCGAGTAAAATACGTTTTCCTTTATATTTCGTCCGGTTTGGTTCGATTTCAACGGGGTCGCATTTTTCACTAAAATGGCAAGTCTATAGCCTTGGGAAATTAATGAAAATCGAGTAAAATACGTTTTCTTTATATTTCGTCCGGTTTCGTTCGATTTGAATGGGGTCGCATTTTCTCTAAAATGGCAAGTCTATAGCCTGGGAAATTAATGAAAATCGAGTAAAATACGTTTTCTTTTATTTCGTCCGGTTTGGGGTCGATTTGAACGGGTGCCGCACTTATTCCACTAAAATGGCAAGTCCTTATAGCCTTGGGAATTAATGAAAATCGAGTAAAAGACGTTTTCTTTATAGTGCGTCCGGTTTGTGTTCGATTCATGGGGTCGTCGCATTTTTCTCTAAAATGGCAAGTCTATAGCCTTGGGAAATTAATGAAATCGAGTAAAATACGTTTCTTTATATTTCGTCCGGTTTGGTTCGATTGACAATGGGGTCGCATTTTTCTCTAAAATGGCAAGTCCTATAGCCTTGGGAAATTAATGAAAATCGAGTAAAATACGTTTTCTTTATATTTCGTCCGGTTTGGTTCGATTTGAATGGGGTCGCATTTTTCACTAAAATTGGCAAGTCTAATAGCCTTGGGAAATTAATGAAAATCGAGTAAAATACGTTTCTTTATATTTCGTCCGGTTGGTTCGATTTCAATGGGGTCCGCATTTTCTCTAAAATGGCAAGTCTATAGCCTTGGGAAATTAATGAAAATCGAGTAAAATTCGGTTTCTTATATTTCGTCCGGTTTGGTTCGATTTGAAAGGGTCGCGTTTTCCTCAAAATGGCAAGTCTATAGCCTTGGGAATTATGAAAATCGAGTAAAATACGTTTCCTATATTTCGTCCGTTTGGTTCCATTTGAACGGGGTCGCATTTTTTCTAAATGGCAGTCTATAGCCTTGGGAAATTAATGAAAATCGAGTAAAATACGTTTTCTTCATATTTCGCCCGGTTTGGTTCGATTTGAATGGGGTCGCATTTTTCTCCAAAATGGCAAGTCTATAGCCTTGGGAAAATAATGAAAATCGAGTAAAATCGTTTCCTTTATATTTCGTCCGGTTTGGTTCGATTTGAAAGGGTCGCATTTTTTTCCAAATGGCAAGTCTATAGCCTGGCAAATAATAAAATCGAGTAAAATTACTGTTCTTATATTTCGTCCGGTTTGGTTCGATTTGAATGGGGTCGCATTTTTCTCTAAAATGGCAAGTCTATAGCCTTGGGAAATTAATGAAAATCGAGTAAAACACGTTTTCTTTATAATTCGTCCGGTTTGGATCGATTTGAATGGGGTCGCATTTTTCACTAAAATGGCAAGTCTATAGCCTTGGGAAATAATGAAAATCGAGTAAAATACGTTTTCTTTATATTTCGTCCGGTTTGGTTCGATTTGAATGGGGTCGCATTTTTCTCTAAAATGGCAAGTCTATAGCCTTGGGAAATTAATGAAAATCGAGTAAAATACGTTTTCTTTATATTTCGTCCGGTTTGGTCGATTTGAAGGGGTCGCATTTTTCACTAAAATGGCAAGTCTATAGCTTGGGAAATTAATGAAAATCGAGTAAAATACGTTTTCTTTATATTTCGTCCGGTTTGGTTCGATTTCAATGGGGTCGCATTTTTCTCTAAAATGGCAAGTCTATAGCCTTGGGAAATTAATGAAAATCGAGTAAAATACGTTTTCTTTATATTTCGTCCGGTTTGGTTCGATTTCAATGGGGTCGCATTTTCTCTAAAATGGCAAGTCTATAGCCTTGGGAAATTAATGAAAATCGAGTAAAGTACGTTTTCTTTATATTTCGTCCGGTTTGGTTCGATTTGAACGGGGTCGAATTTTTCTCTAAAATGGCAAGTCTATAGCCTTGGGAAATTAATGAAAATCGAGTAAAACACGTTTTCTTTATAATTCGTCCGGTTTGGATCGATTGAATGGGGTCGCATTTTTCTCCTAAAATGGCAAGTCTATAGCCTTGGGAAATTAATGAAAATCGAGTAAAACACGTTTTCGTTATAATTCGTCCGGTTTGGATCGATTTGAATGGGGTCGCATTTGTTCACTAAGATGGCAAGTCTATAGCTTGGGGAAATTAATGAAAATGGAGTTAAAATACGTTTTCCTTTATATTTCGTCCGGTTTTGTTCGATTCAATGGCGGGTCGCATTTTTAACTCTAAATGACAAGTCTATAGCCTTGGCAAATAATTAAAATCGAGTAAAATTACTGTTCTTCATATTTCGTCCGGTTGGTTCGATTTGAACGGGGTCGCATTTTTCTCTAAAATGGCAAGTCTATAGCCTTGGGAAATTAATGAAAATCGAGTAAAATTCCTGTTCTTCATATTTCGTCCGGTTTGGTTCGATTTGAACGGGGTCGCATTTTTCTCTAAAATGGCAAGTCTATAGCCTTGGGAAATTAATGAAAATCGAGTAAAATACGTTTTCTTTATATTTCGTCCGGTTTGGATCGATTTGAATGGGGTCGCATTTTTCTCTAAAATGGCAAGTCTATAGCCTTGGGAAATTAATGAAAATCGAGTAAAATACGTTTTCTTTATATTTCGTCCGGTTTGGTTCGATTTGAACAGGCTCGCATTTTTCTCTAAAATTCCAAGTCTATAGCCTTGGAAATTAATGAAAATCGAGTAAAATACGTTTTCTTTATATTCGTCCGGTTTGGTTCGATTTGAACAGGCTCGCATTTTTCTCTAAAATGGCAAGTCTATAGCCTTGGCAAATTAATTAAAATCGAGTAAATTCCTGTTCTTCATATTTCGTCCGGTTTGGTTCCATTTGAACAGGCTCGCATTTTTCTCTAAAATGGCAAGTCTATAGCCTTGGCAAATTAATTATTATCGAGTAAAATTCATGTTCTTCATATTTCGTCCGGTTTGGTTCCATTTGAACAGGCTCGCATTTTTCTCTAAAATGCAAGTCTATAGCCTTGGCAAATTAATTAAAATCGAGTAAAATTCCTGTTCTTCATATTTCGTCCGGTTTGGTTCCATTTGAACAGGCTCGCATTATTCTCTAAAATGGCAAGTCTATAGCCTTGGCAAATTAATTAAAATCGAGTAAAATTCCTGTTCTTCATATTTCGTCCGGTTTGGTTCCATTTGAACAGGCTCGCATTTTTCTCTAAAATGGCAAGTATATAGCCTTGGGAAAATAATTAATGTCGAGTAATATTCGTGTTCTTTGTAGTTCGTCCAGTTTGGTTCGATTTGAACGGGGTCGCATTTTCCTCTATAATACCAAGTCTATATATAGCCTTGGGAAATTAATTAGAGTGCAGTAAAATTCGTGTTCTTTGTATTTCGTGCATTTTGGCTCGTTTTTTACGGGATCGCATTTTCCTCTATAATACCAAGTCTATAGCCTTAGGATTTTAATTAAAACCAAGGAAAATTCGTGTTCTTTGTATTTCGTCCAGTTTGGTTCGATTTGAACGCGGTCGCATTTTCCTCTATAATACCAAGTATATACCCTTAGGATTTTAATTAAAACCAAGGAAAATGCGTGTTCTTTGTATTTCGTCCAGTTTGGTTCGATTTGAACGGGTCGCATTTTCCTCTATAATACCAAGTCTATAGCCTTGGGAAAATAATTAATGTCGAGTAATACTCGTGTTCTTTGTAGTTCGTCCAGTTTGGTTCGATTTGAACGGGTCGCATTTTCCTCTATAATACCAAGTCTGTAGCCTTGGGAAAATAATTAATGTCTAATAAAATTCGTGTTCTTTGTATTTCGTCCAGTTTTGTTCGATTTAAACGGGGTCGCATTTTCCTCCATAATACCAAGTCTATAGCCTTGGGAAAATAATGTCGAGTAAAACTCCTGTTCTTTGTATTTCGTCCAGTTTGGTTCGATTTGAACGGGGTCGCATTTTCCTCTATAATACCAAGTGTACACCCTTGGGAAAATAATTAATGTCGAGTAAAAGTCGTGTTCTTTGTATTTCGTCCAGTTTGGTTCGATTTGAACGGGGTCGCATTTTCCTCTATAATACCAAGTCTATAGCCTTGGGAAAATAACTAATGTCGAGTAATATTCGTGTTCTTTGTATTTCGTCCAGTTTGCTTTGATTTGAACGGGGTCGCATTTTCCTCTATAATACCAAGTCTATAGCCTTGGGAAAATAATTAATGTCGAGTAATATTCGTGTTCTTTGTATTTCGTCCAGTTTGGTTCGATTTGAACGGGGTCGCATTTTCGTCTATAATACCGAGTCTATAGCCTTGGGAAAATAATTAATGTCGTGTAAAATTCGTGTTCTTTGTATTTCGTCCAGTTTCCTCTATAATACCAAGTCTATAGCCTTAGGAAATTAATTAAAGTCGAGAAAAATTCGTGTTCTTTGTATTTCATCCGGTTTGGTTTTATTTAAACGGGGTCGCATTTTCCTCTATGATACCAAGTCTATAGCCTTGGGAAATTAATTATGATCGAGTAAAATTCATGTTTTCTATATTTCGTCTGGTCTGGTTCGATTTGAACGGGGTCGCATTTTCCTCTAAAATGGCGTCTATACCCTTTAGAAGGTAACTGAAATTGAGTAAAACTCTTTATCTGAGTATTTCGTCCCGTTTGCTTGGATTTGAATGGGGTCGCATTTTGCCTTGGTATGGCAAGTCTATTTCCCCTTCGTTAATCTATTAAAACTGAGTTAAATTCGGTTTCAGGATATGTCGGCCTGCTTGGTTGAATTTGAACGGGGTCGCATTTTGCCAATTGCCATTACTTCGGGAGTAGCTCACCGAGGCACGAAAGGCTTTTTAAGAAAGTTGTCTTTGTGCTGGGAGAAAAGTTTCGCTTGCGAAGTTTTACCACTGAATATTGGCATTTAGGATGTGTCGTTCAGATCATCGCGGAGATCGGCGTAGTTAATTACCATTACAATACGATAATACCAAGAGCCGCATCAGCCTATGAGCGAATGTTTTCGCCTTGCTCGATAAACTCTTCACATGCCAAGGCTGTGAGAATGGCATTTCAGGTAAGTTGTTGTGATCGTTGCGAAGCTCGACACCGTTACTTGTCATGACTCCACGAGCAGGCTTTCGTTTCGGTCGGAAAATTGGCTTGTATACCAAGGGTGCCCTCTGAAAAGGTCATTTCGGGTAAGCCGTTGAGATTGTCGCCCAATTGAATGAGGTTATTTGTCTACTCCACGAGCAGCCCATGAGCGGCGAAAGCGAATTAACGAATTTTCGTCTGTCGGAAAAGCGCTCCATATGGCAACCCATCCTGCTTACGTTGGGCGATGACTGATGTACTTATCGTTTTGTCCGTAGCTTTTGCATCCTTGGATATCTTTGCTTCCAACACGTGCATGCTATGTGCATGGCGAATAAACAAACTTTTGAGAACGAGATAACTGGAAAGGTGGACTTCGCGGTCAGGCATACGTCAACTGTGAAATATCAACGGCAAGTATAGGCTGGAGCAATTTGAAATCAGTTTCAAGTCTTGCGAAGTGCGATCAAGTGGCCAGTGGAGTAGCTCGTGGAATCGGTATCCACAAGGTTTTGATGCAAACAAGCAACGCCCAGGCAAAATCAATGTGTGTTGGCTGCAGCTAGTGCTTCTGTCATGCTGTTAGTTGGTCATGTGTTCTCTGCCTCTGCCGCTCGATCCTCGTGCCAGGGAGTTTTATTCTTAAAAGACCCCTGCGATGGGGGTCCTACGTTCCAGCGATGTCTCTCCACATTCTGCTGTTCGCCGGAGATCGAAGCCCTTGCAGTCCTTCTCGACCGTGGCCGGCCCAGTACGTTTTGTGGGGCCATGTGTCCAGCTGTGCCTACAAAGGAATGACTTTCTCGGCGTTCTCTTAAACAGAAGCTGAAACTGGCTGCCGTAAAACCACTATAATTAAATAGCTGCGCGCTGAAGCAAAGAAAGTGTCGACACGTGGCCAGTGGGCCATTAAGACTTTTTTCAACCGGAAGAACGAAATGCAAAATTTTTGGTTCAGTGCTCTTCAATAGAAATTTGTACATTCATGGAATGAGCGTGAAGCGTGGTATGTGTGTGAGCAGAACACGTATATAATAAATGCGAAGCATTTCTTTGGAAAACTTAAATCACTTTAACCGTATCTATCTATGTATCCATCCATCTATCTATGTATCCATCTATCTATCTATCTAGCCGCGTACGTCTCGGTGCTCTCCTCATCACCTCGTTCATCTAGTATACACAGAAATTTGGGAGGTAGGGCATAAGTGTATGACAAACGCGAGTGACTGATGTTTACGCCACTAATGTGACATACTCGCCATGTACGTGACGTCACGATTAACGTTCCTGCAATCACGTATAGTTTTCGGTATCTCACACGGTACGCTGCCTCCAGGATCGGCACACACAAGGGACGGCCGGCTTGAAGTTCAAGCTCCGTTATATTATAAAAGCGAAGGAACTGAAGTGGCGGCGGCGGCCGATGGCAAGAGCCCGCAAACGCACGGAGGCTCGAGGGGCGCCGGCCGGCCTACAGGCTGGAGGGGAAGCTAGTGTCTGCTGCTTATGAAGGCAGCGAGAGAACTCAGCCGACCTGCAGCCGTTTATTCACACACACGCGCACACACACGAGATTGGTTGTTGCAGTCATATGCCTCGGTTATACTGACATCTATCTACAAGGCACAGAGATGCACACCGAGTGCGTGTGCGCTCACGAGGAGGCGCCACCGATACACCCCATGAATCCTCCCTCGTCCCTGCGCTGACACAAGACCACGTTCCGGAGGACGTCCACAGAAGAGGTTCCGAAGAACAAACCAAAGCCAACGGTGCTTGATTGATTGATTGATTGTGGTTCAGTTAGGAAAGGACGCTAATTTCTGCAGCCCATGTAGGGAGCACGGCTAAGCGTCCATTGGGGTAGGGGAAAGGGAGTGAAAGAAACAAAGAGGAGAGAAAAGCCGTAGTGGAGGGCTCCGGAAATTTAGACCACCTGGGGTTCTTTAACGTGCACTGACAACGCGCAGTACACGGGCCTCTGGCATTTTCGCCTCCATCGATAATGTGACCGCCGCGGCCGGGATCGAACCCGCGTTTTTTGGGTGGCAGCCGAGTACCGTCACCACTACGCCACCGCGGCGGACAACGGAGCTTGTTTCACTGCACTCTCACAGCACTCCAGCACTCTCACAGCTCTATCACTCCTCCCCGCGAGTGAAAAAAGGCGAACGGTCCACGTCAACGCTACAAGCGCTCGTAGACTGGACCGTGTCAGCGGAGAAGCCAGTACTTTCCGCTTGTGGGAGGGGACGTGAAGGGCGACCGCACGAGATGCGACGCTCCCTCGTGACGATTAGACGTGCGCACGACGTCCATAATGCGCCTCACCGTGAAGTGCACACACGCCGTCCCATGCATCTTGTGGGTCATTGAAATCGTCGAACGCAAATCCCGCAGGGCTTCGCGCTACCCAAACTCTTTTCAAGGGCCCGTAGAAGCCAAATGCCCTTTCCAGTTCTTGCCTGTTCCCCCGGTTGCCTAAGGCACCTATGTAACTGCAGTTCTGGCGTTGCCCTAACTTGCTTTTGACCTGTAGAGGCTCGAACCGACACCGAGGGTGACGCTTGACACCCGGAGGCACACCACTGGAGCACTGGGCAGGAACGATGCCAGTCGACAATTCACAGACGCACCGTCGATCTGAATGACTAGCCATTGTATGGCGTGAAGTCTTGACAGGGATGTGCATTTGTCGATGACATAGAAGACCATGGAGCAAGACCGTTTCAAAACTTGAAAAGGAGGAGGAACCCCTCAACACCCACTTTTGGTTTAGTGGTCGGCAGGGGCAGGGCAGAAGCTTGAAAAGAACCTAAGATGTTGACACGTTGCCCAGAGAAGTTCTGCAAGTCGACGAAAGACTTGGAAAGGGTATGCTGCTTACTGAAGGAACGTTTGAAGTCATGAACAGTCATCACCGATACCGACGCTCCGGTATCAGTTAGCAACTGCATAGGAACTCTGCTGACCACCGCTTCGACGACTAAGTCGTTTTTCACCGAAGAAGTGCTAACTGTTAGCATTGTTTTAAAAGCGTGCTCTCCCACGGCTGTCGCTGCGACTTTGTCATCTTCTCTCCTCAACTTATTATGATGCTTAGCAGACGTTTGTGACGACGCTGTAGCGATAGAATCTCATGAATTTGATGGACAGGGGTGACTCCCAGCAGATAGATGCGATGTGCCCTGCGATGTGGCAGAAATTGCAGCGACGATTCCTGGCTGGACAGTTTTTCGATGAAGCAATATGCTGTCGGCACCGGTCGTATACTCGAGGCTGACTAATGCCTGGATGATTTCCAGGTAGAACATCGCCGCGGATCCCGGAGGAAGTGCGCGTTTGAAGACTGTCAGCTTGCCCTCCCGGAAAAGGTGGATCCACGTCACGGCTTCCCGGAAGTGAGCCCGTGACGACACGGCTTCCCCGATAGTGAACGCCATTATGCCTTCAGCTGCCATGTTGGCCGCCATGACGCGTCGCTTGTAGACGCTGAGCTTATTCAGACGTAAAAGCCTCGTTTGCAATGGGAAGAGTTCGTAGGTTCCTTTCAAATTGTTCGGCTGTGTCGAGGGACAAGTCTTCGGCGTAGGCAAGCAGCTCTTCTCTCACCTTTGGGCTCACGGACTGCATGGATATTCTGGTCCCGTATTCGTTCATCAAACGAGAGCCCGAAACGGCACTGTACGGCCTTTTCCTTCAACGTCGTGACATACTTCAGGAATGACTCGCCCAGAAGAGGTTTCCTTCCCGTGAAATCGAGGGGGTCTGCTAAAATGTTCGTTGACGTGGCTAACAGCTGGTCAAGACTCTTAAAGGCTTTTCCGAGTTCGGATACTGCCCGGGTTGGCGCCGGAGTGTCTCCCGAAAACGCTACTGCAGAAGCTGCGTTTTCTGCGCCTTGCCTGGCTTCGCACTGCTCCGTATCGGCGAAATGCTTCCTTTGTCCTTCCCACCCGAGCAGGCTGATGAGCACGGACACTCGTCGCGTGTCGGTCCACTCCCTACCGCCGGCCGCTTCCAGGTGCGTCTGCAACATCTGAAAAGGACAGAAAACTGAGCGAGTTGGTAAGGTCATAGTGAAATGCAAAACACGGACACAAGGGGAAGAAGTGGACAACACGAACGCCGACTATCAACTGGAGCAGAGCAGAGGCGAAAAAGAAAGAAGACAACTTATCTGCACATGCTCAGGAAAGGTAGCGCTACTTGTCAAACGGTTACACTTGCCGTTCTATGCAGGTTTAGGCATTCTGTCTCTTCTCTGTTTAAGCACGTCGACGGCTGACTCACGCACGCGCTTCCACTAATTCTGATACGCCAGGCCTCGACTATTAAACGCGTTTCTTCTATCTTATGTCTGTACAGAATCTCGGATTCGGCTAACATGGTCGTGCAGTTAGAGTCCTGGCAGTGCAAAGATAGATTAGATGGCGTTCCGCCGGATAGCTACCTTCTATGTGCAATTAATGTTTGATTAATACAACGCGCTGTTCGTCCTAGGTAGAAACGGCCGCAACTGAAAGGAATCTTATAAAGCACACCCGCGCGACAGTCGATAAAATTATTTTCGGCTGTGTGCTTTACCTGATACGAGTCGTAAACATAGCGTTAACCTCATATCTACTTCCCACTTTCTTAAACCGGTGCGAAACTGCGTGGATATACGGAATACTCACGACTCGTTTCTTGTTAACGTTAATGTCTGCTAGGGCAGTCGTCCCGGTCGAAATCAACTTATTTAGACGTTCAGTTACCCTGGGTACCGCTAATCTCAGGCAACCTGCTTCTAAAAGGCGCCCGACCTGCGGAATAAAGCTATTGTTCAAACGGTGCAAGCATGACTATAGGGATTACTGTAGGCACGACAAGGCTATTCCGTCTTTTACTGCGTTCGAATGCTTGGAGGGAAAGTTTAACAACGCCTTAGATGCTGCAGGGCAATACTGACAACACACGTGATTCTGCTCAAATGACGAAGAGATATCTAAAAATTGTATTACGTTTTGTTCAGGCAGGTCTTTCGTAAAGCTTAGAACATGCCCATTAACTTGAAATTCATTGCTTACATAGGTGGCGACGGGTTGAAAATAATTCTTACTACAAAAAATCCAGTAATCATCATCATAACGAAATACCCTGATGATGTCACCTAAGGCCTCTTGTAAGCGGCTGTCAAACTTGCTCAAGTAATGATCACTTAGAGTAGAGGCAACCTTCGAACCAATAAGTCCACGATTTCTGCCGAAACACGCCTTCTCCATATCTAACCAACGTTCATTTTAAGTACACGGAAAGAAATTCTAGAAAGGCATCCGTGGAAACTCTGCACCTATCTGTCTTGTGTCCGTGTATTGCAAGCCTCCGCTTTTCACTATGAAACATCTTCCATGCTCTGCAAGGACTTAGAGGCGGCCCTGGAAGTTCTAGAAAAACAGCCAGGTGAGCGAAAAGAATAATGCTGGGGAAGGTGACCTTAGTCGAGGTGTCGACAGAAGGGCGAGGCTAGCCTGGCCATTTCGGAGTACAAAGAGTGCTAGGCCTCGCGACGCTAGACTCCTCGAAGTAAGTAGGAGTAGTAAGGAGTGACGCAGCAAAAGAACTCACGGTTCCAAGGCACTGGTCCCACCTCAGCCTGATAGGTCCGCTTCCTCGTCGCGGCGAGGAAGAGGCAGATCCTGGCAGCCAAAAGATGTAGTGTCGGCAGTGGTCGTCGGCGAGGGCCCGCAAACGGGCGGAGGCCCGACGTGCGCCGGCCAGCCGACAGGCGGGAGGGAAAGCTAGCGTCCGTTCCTTATGAAGCCAGCTAGAGAACTCAGCCGACCTGCGGGTAGCTTATTCACACGCACAACACACGCGCCATTACTGGATTGGTTGTTGCACTCACGTGTGTCGCTGATACTGACATCTACCTACAAGACACAGAGATGCACACCAAATGCGCGTGCGCTCACGAGAGGCGCCACCGATACACCACAGGAACATTGTTCTCGCATGCGATTAAAGTGTAGACATAACAAGCACACAGACACATATACAATTTACCGAGCTGCCAACGTGGGATATCGAACACGGGCCCTCTAGGTGCCAAGCAAGCACGCTGCCACTAGGCTTCGGTGGCGTCTCCCACACCGTGTCTAGAATAAACAAACGTACTCCCCCTTTAGTTGTAATAACGGTGCTTGTGTAACATCAACTGCGCTTTTAATCTGTGATAAGCACCATCATAGGAATACATATATCCTGTTACCATTCGGCATGCTTTTCTGGAACTTTGCCCCATCACGTAGGACCACTTTGACGAACGACGCCTATGATAGCACCTCAACATACCGGTAGCACAGTTTTCTTTGACAAAAGATACGTCTGCTCTTTGGACTAACGTGAGTTCCAACGAACGTCGCACTATGAGCTACCCTTCAGACGCCACGGTGCTGCCGACGTTCCTATTTAGCCCACATTCAACATACTCAGCAGTGCGTTCTTGTGGGATTTGCACAAAGACCTTGATCGAACTCATCACACTTGTCTGAATACCGGACAAGTCGTCATAGGCAATTTCCTCGTTGATTGCTTCGCATGACACCGATTGCCATAATGCGTGGCATCTGGAGGATTTTTTCATGTAAGTTCTTGAATAAAAGAAGGTTTGAAGATAGCGCTCGTCTTGTCCACGCCTCTTTCTTTTGTCTAGCTTTGTGACCTGCGCATTTGCTGTTATGCGCTTTAATCAACCTGCCAAAGTTCCCTCATTAGCACTCTATTGGTAGCTGCTACTATGGGCGTACTGGTTTTGTTGGATCATTCACTGGGCTATTGTTACGTGAGAACGAGAAAGCAGCAACGCATTCAGCCGCTGTCCGAGAACGAGGCGTGCGACCTCGCACTCTTCGCGAAGCGTCGGGCATAAACTGAACAACGTCGGCAACAAGCAAGCTCTTCGATTGGTCAAGAGGCTCCTGCGAGGCGTGCTAGGCAGCTCGCTACAATGGAGGTATACGATGCAATACGGTCTAGCGTAAAAACGCTGAAGCATGCAAGGTGGAAACTGCGCCCGTGCGTGTTGCCCGCGTTCACTGAGCGAAACGGCATTAATATTTTAGTAATATTAAGACGCTACGAAGGTCACTAGAAAATGCGACATGGTCGGGAAACAGCGCCATGCAAAATAATTTATATAAAATGACTATTTAAGACCACTGTGTTATGTCTATGACACTTTATTCACCTTCGTTGTACCTTACGAGTATTGACCGCCTAAAAACGTCGCAAAATGCACAATTTCAAGCGTTTTCTTTCTCAGAAAAGAACACTGCTGGCTTTGATTGATTTCTGAGGTTTTATGTCCCAAAATCAGCTATGATTATGAGAGACGCCGTAGTGGAGGGCTCCAGAAATTTCGACCACTTGGGGTTCTTTAACGTGCATGAACATCGCATAGTACACGGGCCTCAACATTTCGCCTCCATTGAAAAGCATCCGCCGCTGCCGGGATTCGAACTCGTGACCTTCGGATCAGCAGCCGAGTGCCATAGCCACTAGACCTACCGTAGTGGGGCGGCTTTGGGACGAATATAGGAACAGATACCAGATGCATATACTACATGTGAAAATACTTTGGGGGTAAAGAAAAGAAGTCTATTGTGAAAAAATTCTGATAGTAATTCGGAATTCGTAGGTAGCGTTTTACCTGTATGGCGGCTTTGTTTGCACAAATGCGAAAATGGAATCAAAGGGAAGAATATGAGATGCACCTATCTAATGAATTTAAGTATTGTGATCTGTGCGTGATATTGTGCGGGCTGTTGTGTAAGGGGGGGGGCGAAAAATTGAGACACTAAGTAGACGAGCCAAAGGCAGGTAGTACACTCATCAACGGTAACAGAGGAACAAAAAGCAATGCGAGAAGAGCAAGATAAAGTTACGCGCTGTGTGCGCGCAACAAGGAGCTAGAAGCCTGAAGATTTTGTCACAGGAACGACTGAACGGCCGCATGCGATTTTCTTCGGGAGACTAAAAGAAATAACTGTTGATTAGCTCAGCTTCTGTTTTATTCCTTTTTAATCATGATCGCAGTAAGTGAGAATCAGTCTGAACAGCTTTCGCTTCTTCACTTTCACTTCTATATTTTTCCATACCGTAAACCTTACCAGCGAATAATTCTTCGCACTTAAATTTGATTACTAAATTAGTATTCTGGCCCTGTATTTGTTTCGGGGGGGGGGGGGTGTATTAGTATTCTCTTATTACGATAGCAAATATTAAAATATCGGTTTTAGGTTCAGTTACTTCCCCCGTGTTATCGAAGAATGGAATAAGTTACCCGAATCCACTATCAGATGTTCTTCGCTGACGTCATTCGAAGAAAGTGTAAAACGGCTTTTCAATGTATAACATTGTGGCTACATAAAAATTTTATTCTGCATATATGTTTTGAACAGTCCCGCGATGCTGCCTACGCTTGTCCTTTGCTTTTGAACAGGAGGCATTGTACACTGCGCTCTGTTTGTGCTCTTCGGTATGCTTTTGTCATTTCTTTTTGTATATTTTCGCTGCTGCTCGTAACAACCCTGCAATATGTCACTAGAATTTTGTTGCAAATTTTGCCTGAAAACTATGTGTACCTTCCACCCTGTAACGGCCCCCTTCAGGGCTAAGAGTATTAATAATGAATGAATTCAAATGAATGAATATACAGTCTCGACGGGTTTTTGCCGCCGCCGTCACCGCCATGTCCTGTATAACGTTCAAATTGATAATCCCCGCGCATCGTACCTTCTATCTGCGGGTAAAAACACGCGACCGACGGGACGAACGCGGCTGAAGCAGAGATCAAACGAATCTGGCCCATCTCCATCGCTCGGAGCGCGCATGCGATAGCATCACACCGCTCAGGAGGCCTGCGTCGAAGCGGAGGGGAAACGCCCCGGCCGTCTTCAACGAGCATCAAAAGACGTGGTAGGGTGGAGGGCGGAGGGGAGGGGGGGGGCTGTTGCTCGAACAATATCTGTAGACCTCGCGCGGTCTCGATCGCTGGCGCGCGCGCTATCTCGGCAGCCATCAGACGTTGTTGTTATTTTATGGGGTTTAACGTCCCAAAACCAGCTCTGATTATGAGAGACGCCGTAGTGGGGGGTTCCGGAAATTTCGACCACCCGGGGTTCTTTAACGTGCACTGACTTCGCTCAGCACACGGGCCTCAACATTTCGCCTCCATCGAAATACAGCCGCCGCAGCCGGCATTCGTTCCCGCGACCCTCGGATCAGCAGCCGAGTACCATAGCCACTAGACCGCCGTGGCGGGTCCAGCCATCAGACGTGCAGCGTACTACATAGCAGCGCCTTGATGCCCTGCTCCGTTTAAGGCGCCTCTCATATAGTCGCAACTACGGCAATGCCCTCGCCACACAGCGCTCACACGAAGGGGTCTACGAGTGCCGGAAGGAGCGTGTACGCTTGATGCCGCTTTGTTGAGTGGACGCCACTCAGTGGACGCCACTCAGCGCGGTCGCGCGTTGTCAAGCGCGGGCCAGAAAAAATCAAAACATGACTGAGCTCGCAGCTCTGCTGGGCCGTTGTCTCTGCCGAACGACCGTCACATGGTACTTTACGCAACTGCATGCTCACATAATAAGCCTACATTCCGTGCAATTCAGATTGCCCCTAAAGATGCTACTTTTACTTCGTATATTATATTATGCATTGCTATCGCATTCATTTCTTGGCCCTTCTGGCTGAACTGATTTTTTTTCAGCACAAACCTCCTTTCGTTTCATGGCCGAACTTCCGTGTGGTCGCGCCAAGGTTTCCAAGAGACGGCCGACCGAAAGACCGACCGACGGACCAGCCGACATGCAGCTCTAGTTCGCTGTTCCTGGGCTCCTCCTGACGTTCCTGGGTGCCCTCACGCAACACTTACTGGTGTCTTGGCATGGACCCTGAAAGACGCCGGCTGTGACGCCTGCGGAGCAGGTGTTGCGGATCGTTCCCGGTGTCGGAGCGGCTGGAGTCTTAATCCTGGGTCAGGGCTGCTCAGGACCCTGTGGTGTCATGGCCTCCTGGTCGATCTGGAGCAGGGGTTGTGCCGGCCGTGAGAGACACTGCCTACTGTCATGCTGGCCACGGTACTGCAGCCGCGGGCCACCGCCTGACGCCTTCGACGTCGAGAGCCAGGCCACCGCGCCTTGGCTTGCCTCCTCAAGGACAACGCAACGCAAGATCAGCGATATCGTGCCGAGTGCAGCATGACGTATTAGTGAGACCAACTTTTCCCCGTTTCCTTGAAAGCTGAGCCACTTGGACTCTGCTCAGTTTTTGTCCGTGCTGTTTTATTTATTGTGTGTAGCTCTTTCGTGCAGTATAACTGTACCGTTTGTATAGCTCTTACCACCATATAACGCACCTGAGTTGTCCCCACGCCCCCATTCTACTGGATAAACGTTGTTGATATCTGTTCGCTGTTCCTCGTTTACCAGAATCGCCTGACCTCGCACAGAGAAAACGTGACAAACGTACTGTAACCCTTATAACGCATCTTCCAGTGTAGACTGCAGTTGGGCTACAACAAATTTAAAGTATTCTGATGGATTTGGGGCGGAGTAGTTGTTCCACGACTAATATTTGATAATCCGGGGATATGAGTGAGATATCAAGTTGAGAGAGACTGGCGCTATATCAAAGGGCAATTTTGAAGTCGGCATCCTGAGCTTGTTTAGAAAGCACAAATGGAGTGGTACAGAAAGACATGAATTGGATGTTCTTGGAAGTGCGCTTAGCCCAGAGCAGCATGCGCTTCGAACGACGGTTGAAAAACATGGACAAAAACGGGAGGTGGTCAGAATATTAAAGGGGAACTCCGAAGGCTTTTTCGCCATGTTCTAATATGCATGTTTTTCAATAGCACTGATAGTCCTGGAGAATGAGGAAGAATGAGGACACGGCTTGAAGTTCACTATGGGGTGAGCAAGTGATGAAGAATTGCGATTTCTTTATTTGAAATTATAGTATGGAAGAAATCATGCTTGCTGGCATTATGAGGTTAGAACGAGGAAGGATTTTGGTTTCGGCAATTGAAATCTGATACAAAATGGGATGTCTTCCGCGTCTTCGCGTACCACTTATGTCGCTCTTGTAAAAAGCTTCTAAAAAAAGATCAAGAGATTGTAACTGGCAAATTATCCCGACTTTGTCCTTACGATAGCCGCATTCAAACTAATGAACTGGGTAAATGCTGAAAAGAAATATGACGGTGTAGACACAACGGATGGAAAGAACATGGAAACATTTGCACTCACTGCGCATCTGTACTAAATGTAATAGGGTACGGACACAAGAAGGTGGCAATGCTCTTTGGGTTCAAGTGGAATATTTTGGCCCTGCTCAGTCTGGTAGCCTATGCGCAAGTTTTGCTCTGTCTGAGTGCAAGGGTTAGCAATACACGCGGAGGGTTTGGTATTACTCATGAAAAGGAAAAGTGTTTTGTTTTTTGTGCCACGAACGTAGTTTACAAAATTCCTTTGTCGTGTGGTGCCTGTTACATAGGCCCGTCAACACGATGCTCAGATAGCATAGAACGGCGTTTAAGAAAAGCGTCGAGGCTGGCGCAGAGGATGGAGCGAGGTAAGAGCGCTAATTAGACTTTTCTGTGTGCTCCTTGATTCTTTTCTTTGAGCTCAATTTCAACTGAAGCGCTTGTTAGTAAGGCCCCTTTCTTTCGTGTTGAAGTGATGAGTAATCTTGCCTTATCCTCGCTTTCTCTTATTCCGTTCGTGCCTATACGGCAGCTTGGTTGTCTTCTAGCAAACATGGGCAGATATATTTTATATGTGTGTGTCATATACTTATCATACAGTTTTGGAATGTTGTATTTTATCAGAAAAAGAAAGAAAACTTTGAGCTTAAAAATTTCGAAATGTTTGAAAGCGCCTAGGAAAGCTTCACGTTGAATCTTTAAATATCTTCTGGGCAAGTTGATAGAGCAAAGGATGTTTTACTCACTGTATAATAGCCATATATAGAGAGAACAAAGCACCGCATGGCAACTTAGACTGAGAAATAAAAAAAAAACGAAGACCTCTTCTGATTTTCTAATTTTCGGAGAGGCTCAATGCGCATGCAAATATTCGTTATGTGTCACTGACGTTGCAAAGGAGGGTGACCATTGTTCGTCCTTTTTGGGAAGAGCACTACAATCTTCATTTTTTTTTACAACTTTCCCATTACTGTTCGAAATGTTTCCACATAACTATAAAAAGATTACCGCTTCCATTGTTACAAGGATGGAACAGAAATATCTGGACTAGATGGATTGAGCAATTCACGGAACAGCTGAAAGGAAGCCCTCGAAATAGACAGGATAGAAGAAGGACACTGCGGCAATGCATTACATTAGTAGGCTGCGCGAACACGACAGCGCATCGGTTTTGGGCGAACCTCTGGAAGACGTCGTCTAATTATGGCGAAGTTTGCTGCATGGCTGCTTGCAGTCTTTGTCACGTGGGCAGTAATTTGTTTAGCAGAAGGCAGCCAGAGCATTTCAAGCGATTTTACCGGCAGTAACGGACTCCAAATAAGCGATCGAGCCTGGTGGCCACGGCGCAAGTCCCGTACGTTGAGTATTTTCTTCAACTGTGCGCCCAGCAATTTACTGCCTGACCGGACTCTGTCATGATTATGTATTTGTCCATAGTAATACGGGGCAACTGCCAATTTCAATTGAAATGGTTGTACTTAACAAATGCTTCCCGCTATATACAGCACCGACTGAGACACACTAATTTCTCTCTTTAGGTGTTTGTTGTTATGCAGCTGCTACCAATGTGCCTTTAGGACGAAATCACTGTTCCTGCGGTATCGTTTTAGAACGCAGAAGTACCCAGTTGCCTCTGGTGAACCTTTAAGCGCCATCAGGTGCGGACGACTAACTAAAGACACACACGCTTCTGACGTACTCAAGTTTGATAAAGCGCTCTTGCAGAAGTGTTATGGCGGTTGTTACAGTTGTTGCTACTGACAGAACATACAAGCTTGATTAGGTACAGTCAGTCAAGACACATCAATACCATTGACAGACAAAGTGTTCACTGGCTTGTTTGTTGGCGCAGTGGGCATTTACTCAAGGAGACACTAGAGCCACAGTTAGAACGAAGACAGTAAGGAAAAACACGTCAACGGTCCAGTAATTGTATTCCTCCTGGTTGTCTTCCTTTTACTTGCGTCCAAAATATGTCCTTGAGTAAGCACTGGTGTGCGCATGAGTCTCGGCCGTCAATTTCATGCGTGGTTAGCAGATTAGCCCTGTCGCGTTTGTAGCCTATAACTCTTATATCGAAAACAATCTAGCTTAGTCCAGAGTGTATATATACTGAGCGCGCTCAAAGGTGGAAACAGAATGTGTGGTTCTCGAGGCCTAGAAATCTGTCACTGATGCAAGACACGGCAGTGCTTGCCATGTATGGGGAGAACGGTACCAACTGTGTCGGCACCAACTGCATTCATGCCAATCTAGTGTTTGATATGGCAAGAGGGCCATATCTGCTTCAACCTCTGTGTTAGACGTGTACGGGCCAAGGAAGGCCGTCGGATACTGTGACCGCTTACTGTATATTTGAGCATTTCTACAGCAATTGCATTCTAACGTTAAAGGCACGTTCCGAAAAGCTATAAGGGACATTCTGTCTTAAACACAAGATCTTCGCAGCGCAAGGTTAAAGAGAAAAAAAAATGTAGCTGATTCCTCTCTCAGAGGAATGTGTCTTCACAGAAGAAGTTTAATGTTTTTAGTACATCGATATGAAGTTGCCCATTGCTATCGGTGTTTCGCTGGTACGGCACCGTTTTACGTGGGTGAACCAATGTGCACACATCGCCTGCATAGAATCCATAACTGTGACCCTCCCCTTGTGACATCTGAAGTAGCTCACGTAATAACTAGGCATTCAATAAATGCCGCGCGCCGAGGCGTCACTCATGTTTACTGGCGCTGCACTGACCAGTCGTCGTCGTTGCCGTGCTTGGGCGCTTAACGGAGCAGGTTTCTTTTTGCCATCGTACTCTAAGAGTAGTCGGCCGGAAACGCCATCTGCGGCAAAACGCGCACTTTGAAACGGGCGTGGAACGGTGCCGCCATGCAGGAGAAGCGAAGTGAAGCCACAGCGGGACTGTTTCGGCCACGGCTTCATTTCATCTCTCTTGGATGGCGGCACCGTTCAAGGCAAAGTGCATCTCGTCGTGCGTGCGCGCGGGACCGGACGAACGCATCGAGCAAGAGGAAAATAAGCGAGTTAAGGAGGTATGTAAGCTTCGTTCGTACAGCTTCGAGCACGTGCGCCGATGGGGCTGTAGTAAAGCATCGGCCATCTTTCGCTGTGGGGCGTGGCGCTGCGGGTTTTATTCCCAGCACACCAGCGGAAATTTTTCTGCGTGTTTTAGCTTGTGGTTATATGGGTGTCTTACTGCGTCACTTCTGTTACGCAAATGAGTTGATGGGTTCGTGGTGGACCCCGGCATAAAACACTTTCGTAAAAAAACAAGACGAGGGAAAGAATTAAGGGAGGAATGAAGGGTTTCCTGCAGGAACTGCTTAGTCCACTGCAGCTACTGCTGTGGAAAGCCAGGTGGGTTGCCCATTATGGGAGTCCGTTAGGCAACGCTGCCACCTGCACCCGCTCAACGAGCAAGAAAACAAACATGAATGCTGAGTGTTCTTCTTTAGCCGTTTATTTTGAGCTGTGCATACCTGAACTGGGGATGTTTTCAACGTAGATGCCAGTACGTTATACTTATTTGAGCTTCCATTGACGAGGTCTGATTCTTCTTGCGAGAAGACGTTGTTTTCTTCTTAACCTCAAGCACATCAAGAGCTAAGACTTATACATGTCCTGCTGTGGTACTTTTTTGCTGCACGAAAACTGGTTTCATCCTCGCCTACCTTTCTTCTTAGTCGAAAGCAACTAAAACTCTTTATGATGCGAGGTGTCAGCCATCCTACACTGACCTTCTCCCGCGCCCCTGGAAAGGTGGCAGCACGCACAGCTACACCGAAACATGTTTACGTGTTTCGGTGCAGTAATTGCATGCAAACCTGTAATTAGTATGACAGCAGCCCAAGAAGCCCAAGCCTCACACTGAAATAAAATATTTGTGAAATAAAATATGCAGGTGGATACACAAGGGTGAATATAAACTTGACGAAGCCTAGTTATAGGAGTGAGCTGAATGTGTGAATGTTGAAAGGGTATGTATAACAAACGTTCTGCTCGCTTCTTTTCGCATAGTCTGCTGGAAAAAGCACGAAGTCTACAAGAGCTGCGCCGGCACAGGCTGCGAAGAGGCTAACTGCTGGAGGCCTACGATAAGTTCTTTCTGCCACTACGACTGCAAGAGCGGCTGCTTCTGCGCTAAAGGTTACTACAGGAACTATCGGGGAAAGTGTGTTTCCTGGGAACAGTGCGTGGAGGAAATTTACCCTCTGTACCCGGTTGCGACGGGCCCACGGTGGCCACGACTGTTGCCTAGTTACCCTGCAATGGCGGCTATGATGTTCTAGGAGGTCATCGAGAGTCGAAAGGTAGTTTGGAATAACATCTGAATGGGTGAATTTGAGAATAAATATCAAATCAAGTCGAGTTTATTGTTGGTTCTGCATTACATATTGAAAGGACTGAAAATAAAGCTGTGTATAAAGTACGTTAACTACTTCATAGCCCCCCCCCCCCCCGCCCTAAGAACAAAATAGAAGAAAAAGGAAAAGTTTTAGAGCTAGCAGCTGTACGATACTGCGAGCTGGCCGATAACTGGTGTAAACAAGCGTCTTGTTCCATATGCGGATAAGCGGACGTAGGTCCTTGGTGCGGAAGCACTCCAACACTACCGCACATCACATACATTTGCCCGTAGAAAGCAGTCTCGGTGTCTCTGGGCATACACAACAGCTACATGCATGTTCGTGGGAGCCACGACTTGCCGATCTCACCTTGGAAAGCCAGCTGGCAACCCTCGGTCAGGCCCCGTGAGCTGCTGCGAGTAGCGGTGCCCTCGAAGAGGGGCCCCGCCCGCGGTGATCCACAAAATGTTTTGTGGCATTAATGTGTAGTCCTCCTCCTCCTTCCATTGACACCTACCGATCTTCAGTAAAACTATAAATGCAGTGTGCTTATACACACAAGGAATCATGCAGAACATGACAAGGTGCCATTCGTGCACGGTCTCAACAAACAGATGTTTTTTATTTGTTCACGAATGTTGGGTACCTTCTTCACTTCGCTCTCGTGACTTTCTCTGCTGACGTCTTGGTTTGTTGAATGCATATAAATTTTCGATATTGCCGGGAAATTTGTTTCCTAGATTTGCAATGATTTATCCCTGGGTGTTGAAGTATTGAAAAAGGCTGACTAAATTCTCGAGGGTAGCGCTTTTTTTCTCGAGTGTCCCCAGATTCACAAAAAGAACCAACAAAATGGCGAGGGTGCCTAACTGGCAATAGACGGTAGAAGAGGGGAATGAAATGACAACCATTCTTAAATTGGTAATCTTTGGCATTAAATGCATTCTAATTATTACATTCGGATGGGAAATTCACAGTACTTATGAGGTAACCTTTCACACTTCCCGCTATTTGGACAAGCACCGGGGTGGGCATGTTTCAGACTAGAGGAATCAAGAACAACGACAGCAACAACAACAACGACAACAACAATGGGAACTAAACGTACGTAGATTTTGCTAGGTTAATCTACAGGAAGGAATGAATAGATGAAAAGAAAGAAGGAAGAGAAAGCAAGGTTATGATTGACTTTTTACAGTACTTCTGGGGTAGCTCTTTATATTTTCGTATATCGGCCCATCCTCAGAGGTGGGTATGTGCCAGAGCGAAGGACACAACAACAACAACAACAACATCTGTGGGACCCTGACGCTTGACCTTGAGAGTTGAACGCGATATCGAGGCACGGTCCCATTCTAATCGTGCTCCCTTCCGCTTTCCATGCTCTTCAGTCGCCTAGACACGCAATTGTCGTGACACCAATTAGCAGAAAGTGTGCGTTACTTACGTTACTGCGTTCCCTCCCTCGGTGTCTTGCGCCATTTGACATAGATGCGCCAGCGAATCTCTTCGAGGAAGATGGCGCCGTTATAACTGAGACATGAGCCGGTCCCATCGCCTTTGTGTCCATATTGCGGCGAAGACGAATCTATGGAACATTATTTCTTAAAATGCACACGGTTATCCTCATTAAGAAAACACACGCGGAAAGATTCTCTTCGTAGGATTGGGTTGGAATTCTCCGTCTCCAGTATTCTGTATTTGGGAGCCTCCTCATTAGGACATTGCCACGGGGATGTATGCTCTATTGTTGCAAAATTCATAATTGATTCCGGCCGGTTCTGCTGATAAGTTCGTACTCTTCACTGTTAATTACATCCTGATTATTCGATTCTGATTGGTATTTTTCAGTACTTATGACTTAACTCTTTCAACTTCTCACATCTTGGCCAATCACCAGGGTGGGTATGTGCCAGAATTGAGGACAGTAACAACAACAACAGCAGCAACAGCAGCAACGACAAAAACAACAACAACAACAACAACAGTTGGTAATGGTTCATCTTGAGCTGGTGCAGCGCTATACAAAACAAGGACAAAGAAGAAGACGCACCTGTCCTGCACGTCTTCTTCATCGTCCGTGTTTTGTGTACCGCTGCACCCATCTCAAGATGAAGAAGGCAGAAGAATTTGTCCGGGGTTGCCGCGCACGCAGCTTATTGCGCTCAGGGACAAAAGGTTCCAGGTTCCATTGCCAAGTCGCGGAACTTTTCTTCTATTTCTTTATTTGCATCGGTCTCGAATTTTCGCTCACAACCAACGACGCCGACATTGACAGCGGAATTTCTACAAAACGAACTTTTTAATGCCGTCGCATTAAGAACAACGACTGTGAAGGTGGGACCTGTGGTCTTGTCCATCGGAAGTCTCTGCAGGCATTCTCTGAGAAAGGTTGATTAAAAAATGTAATCACGTCGGCCTCATAGACTGTGATAGGTGAGCACATGAGCCCTGCTACAAGGGCTCGTTAACACGATATTGTTAGTAACGTACGCCAAGTAATATTTCAAGCAACCCCGCAGTGCCTTGCTCATTTGCCGAAGTGTTGAATAGGTGTAAGGGTTTATCGAAGGTGTTCGTTTGGGAATTTTGACGCGGTAGCGTTAAAAAAGCTCGTATTGCAGAAATTCCAGTGTCGGCGTAGGCATCCGTCGGAAATAATCACCTCGAGCTACCGCTGTACTAATCCGGAGCACACTACGCAAACCCTCCTCCGTGACACACGCACTACAGCACAGAAACCTCGAGTTCTCAAAGTAAAATCTGTCGAAGAAATTGCAAACTACAATTTCACTAACGTCTACACACATGATACCTCGAACTGTCATACTTATACAAGGAAACCCAAACAATTCCAACTCTTTATAGAAAAGACGCCAACGCCGCCTGCGTGTGTGACTGCTGTATCGGCGTACGAGCGTCTCGAAGTTTCACCTTCATAGGCCCGTCTCAACTTGAATGCTACAAATTCACCATCAAGAAATGCGATGTTAGGTAGATTTTACACAGATTTTCAACAACGAAATTGAACAACGAAAGGGTAGATTGTTGGTGACGTTCACTTTGGGTTTCACTATTATTTCTTTTTGTCAAAATGCGGCGTAAGGTAAGCATTAGATATCTGACCCTTTGAAAAATTAGGCTTCTCTTAACCACTTAACAGGCATTGCCGCCACTAGTGATTTTTAGACAGTTCAAGTTAATATTGCAACTATTATTATTCCTAAAATGTTATAGAATCGGACGGAGATACATATGAGTAAAAAATCTGAATTGATAGCCCAAGAAGTGAAGTCAGTTAGCGCAGGTAACTTCTTTTGAGGCTCTGCCACGGCAGTCTAATGACTATGACACCCGGCTGCTGATCCGAAAGTCTGGGGATCGAATCCCGGCCGCGGCAGCTGCTTTTAGATGGAGGCTAAATGTTGAGGCCCGCGTACAGTGCGATGTCAGGGCACGTTAAATAACTCCACCTGTTCGAAATTTCGGGAGCCGTTCCTTGCGATATCTTTCATGATCGTAGCCTTGTTATAGAAAATTAATTCCAAGAGTCTATTATTTTTTTGGTGAATACTACAGGACGGGACGAATCGAAAAATATTGGCAGAGACCTCCGTCCAACGTGGTTAAGATAGATTGGTGATGATGATGAGAATTACGATGAATGCTAGAGTAAGTATCTGACCGCTCAGATTAAACAAGGGAAAATTCGTAATCATCACGAAATAAGAGGTGGGGTGTTGTGTGCCGCCCCCTTGCAATGATGGGTGGTCATTTTGTTTTTGGAATAAAATAAATTAACGATGTTAAAGCGGACCCGTACACTTCGTTATGGACGTCAATATGCATTTTGCAATTCAAGACGTTATTGATTCAAGGTCAAGACATTGAAAATCTGAGAAACTGCTCGCGTAAAAACCCGAGATGACGGTGCCGAGGAATCGAAAACGAAACCGTTTCGCGTGATCGCGAGGACTTCGCGCAATCGTGCGCCCGCAGCACGAGCTAGAAGAAGACGAAGATAGGCCGCCGTCCTTCACCTTTCCTTGGAAGGCGCACGAAGAACCTTGCCTCCGAGCAGTGCCTCCTGCTCCGAGTAATCCGAAGACTTTTCTGTCGAACTGAGAGCGCAGGCCTATCGAAAACACACCTGGAGTTTGCGAGCTGTGCGTGTGACTGGAGTCGGGTGAACAACTGCGGATAACGCACAAGACCAGCTTACCGTTGGTTCCTGCCAGGTTGAACTCGGCGACCTCGGGCTGCTGTAAGCTTGGAAGACGTTCAGGATTGGGACTAACGAGAGAATGGCCGAAAACAGCAAGGGTGCGCCTCAGCAGACCCCCGAGCCGAAGAGCGGCCCTGGAACGGTCCCGGTGACGTCATCTTCGAGCGACCCGCAAGGACAGCGAGCTCCGGTGCGCGAAGGAGACAGCAAGAACCCGACCGGCAGTGGCCAGGCTGAGGTCAAACAACCTGGTAAGTAGTGTATTATCCCTACATGCTATGATGCAGGCGATAGTGAAAAATCGCGTTTTTTTTTTCTATCGCTGAGGTTTAGTTGCGTCATAGAACGGATTCCTAAGCTTAGTTTGTACGATTATGAGAGGAATACATCCACCTGCGTAACGATACGCGTGTCTCGCGAGTACTTCAAGCAGGCAGAAGAACATAAACGTATTCACAATTTTATTGATGCAATTACCTAGCTAGATGACCGAACCGTTCAGCCGTTGTTGTGCATTAGGATGTTTTACACGCAGAATGAGAGTACATTTTGCAAAATAATTTATTAGACATCGATACCTTAAGTAAACCAATAACGCCTCTTCATTGTTGTTCAATTAGAGTGAAACGATTCTCCTAGAACGCGCGTAATGAAGCGCGTTCTTAGAGCCGACATTATGTCCTCTTGAAAGCAATTTTTCTAATAGGCGGAGAAACGGAGGGCGATATTTTAAGGGAGAATTCAGCACTACTTAACCTCAGAAGTGATGACAGCTTTTTATGTTGTTTTGTGGGGTTTAACGCCCCAAAACTAGTTCTGATTATGAGAGACGCCGTAGTGGAGGGCTCCGAAAATTTCGACCACCTGGGGTTCTTTATCGTGCACTGACATCGCACAGCACACGGGCCTGAACATTTCGCCTCCATCGAAATGCATCCGCCGCGGCCGGGATTTGATCCCGCGAACCTCGGATCAGCAACCCAGTACCATAGCCACTAGACCACCGTGGCGGGGCGATGGCAGCTTCTTACTGCAAATGGTATTTGTGTACAGTATTACTTGGCAAGTGGTGATGTATTCGGCAGTAAATTGCATTGCTCTAGTTGGTCATACAGAGCGACGATACTGACGTTGCTTAAGCCATTTATCCTCATGCCATGTCTGACCAACTAGCTCAATTCAAGTTATCTGTAATTTCACCTTACGTGTCGAATAGGGCAGCATCCTTACAGACGCGGTTCATAATAAAATTGAAACCATCGAATAGTCTATAGCCTCGCTGAGAATGCGAGTTGCAAATCCCCATGGCGTCCTCATAATTGACATTGCAGGTTCTTCTGACGCTGCGCCTGCGACAAGCCAGTCTGATCCCAAGGAGACCGTCTCGGGCAGTTCGACCGGCATTACTTCACCGCTGAGCAGCGCACAGGCCAGGACCGTGAGCAGCCCGTACTCAGTGGTCGGATCGGGGACAACATCGCTGCTAAGTCCCGGCACACCGAGTTGCATTTCCGAGGCTGAACGTCGAGTACGTCAAGCACTTCAGTTTATGCAAGCAAGAAAATTTCTAGACCTGCTTCGTAGCGGTGATCCTTTAAATTCCCACTGTAGCAAACTTCCACATCGCACCACAACAGTCTTAGTGATAGGTTGCAGCAGAATAGAGGAGACGGCGCATGAAGGGTTGTGGTGTGGGTGTGCGTGATACAATGGTGAATTGCCGGAAACCATTTACACTGGCGCGTTATTATATCAGTAGTAGTCTGCAGCATGACCATGCATTTAATGCTTTTCTTGAGTAAGTCGCTACCGTGTGGTGTAGGAGACGTTGCTTATACGTCGGAATCGTACGTAGATTATGGCATTATATGTAATAACGCGCCTATCGCTGCTCGTCTATAATATCACCTTGCACATCTACTAAATATGCAACGTCCGTCATTTATGACATACCTCTGTCGTACGGTTGCTCCTACGCAGTACAGTCCGGTCGTTCCATTAGCAAACGCGTCAATGGACATCGGAATCTTCTACCAACAGGCTCAGGAGGGAACTTGCCCTATCATTGAAACAAATTGGGATGTCAACCGGACTTTGCCAGTACGTGGATTGGGGGAGAGAGCACGGGAAACTGGAGAGAGAGATAGGCGAAGGTTTCCATAGCAGACAGTTGGGCGCCCATGAATGTGCGAGTGAACCTTCGGTAAATCTCAACGATAAAGCTGCGTCTGAGCGAGCGCCAAGATGTTTCACAAGCATCTAATGTTGTACACACGTTACGCGTGCCAAGGACATGTTAAGGCATAGAGGTAGGTTGGTATAGGATGGTTATACATTTCTTTTGCTTTATCTGAGGCTTACGCACGTGGGATGGAGTCCCAGTAGAAGAAGATTTACTAATAAACTTCAGCTGTAAGTCCAGCTTCTCCCTTGTGCGTTTCTCTGTTCCTGCGCTCACATTCATTGCCCGCTGCAATCTTCCTACCATGGGTGTCTTGCAGCTGGCCGAGCTCACGGTGCTCAGGGGTCGCAAGTTGCCCCTGAGCGAGAGCGAGCTGCCACTGAGCCCCATGTTGGAGCGAGATCGTTCAGCGTCCAAGGGGAGGAGGGTGTCCATCGACATGATGCCCACCATCGACCTCATCTCTCCGAGGAGCGCGCTTGCCTCGCCCTTGTCCGGGCCAAAGTCTCCGGACGAAGAAATGCCGGCCACGGGTGGGTCCAGAATGCTCACGAAATGCAACGTATGGAGTGCGTGGCATACACATCAGAATATGTACAGCACACGTCGCACAGTTTTAGATATCACTGAGGGACCAGATGTAGAGATGGCAGTGTCAGAACATAAGACTAGCGATTGCGGGCCCCGTGCCCTGGATCCTGGAAACTCAAACCACGAGCCCCAAGATGTCCGGGGTCCCAGCTCGATCGTCTCAGGGGTGGCTGGGCGTGGTTTCTGGCCATGTGCGCTGGAACAATGGACTCATTATTGCTTATATGGAAGCATGTGCGCAGTGCCAAGCATCACTTAGATTATTTGCAGTTTCGTTGTGTACGGACTACAAGCACGTGATTGCCCATTTTACTTAAGGAATGTTAAAGGGTGCTAGGGAACAATTTAAGAACTAAGTCCCTTAAATGCGCACATATTGCGTAGGCTTTGTCACAGATATGTGGCCATAACACGTGACCTTAGCAATTTTCATCGTCGTGAACCAATAAGCGCCTTCATTGTTATTACATTCCCAGACGTGTCGTTAGGTCTGCTGCCTGAGATTTCTTAAGCTGTAGCTGGATGGGTGTGCTGTGCCTCGGGGGTAATTTCTAAGAATAGCAATATCGGAATGCCACAAATGCGAGGAGTGGTGAATGAAATCAATATGCGGAGCGGTAAAGTACACGTCGGTTGATAAAAGTAATACGCAAACAATGGACCGAGACACAATCGCGACAATGTAAAAAATTAGAGTAAGCCATCCGGCAATTTATAGCTTAGGTTGTAAATGCAGGCCCAATTACACCGCATGCCCTGTTGTGTCCAGAAACGCTGACGAATAAGCAAGCTCACTCAGATCAAAGTACTTTTTGAGCCGACCAAGTAGTGCATGATTGTCACACACGTATCATTATAACCCGCTTCGCTTAAAAACGAGTGCGCACTGGTTAAAGTATACAGCCCAGCCTCTAAAAATGGCATGAGGTGACCTGAGTGTTGCACACCTATGTGCATCGTAGTCGCACCAGCAACCATACCGAATTAACATACCCAACACGCTAACTCCAAAAGAATGGTAAACGACGCCATCAAACCAGGGACAATAAGCAAAGCTAGAAAGAAATGACAAATTAAGCAATACGTTGGCAGTTCCTATGGTCATTAACCAGAGTAGAGGAAGTTATATATCGGGTTGAGCAAGGTACAGGAACATGAGAGTTTGTTTACATGCTTGTCGACATTCCACAGCTTTGTGGTACGCAGTTATGATTGTTATACCAAAACAGGTTTGAGCACTTCAATTGACCAGGTGGCTGATTGCGAAGAGTTATTGGTTGGGTCCACAAAATTTACTCGGGAAGTTTTTGATAGTTTAGTCACTCGAAGAAGCTTAATATCGGCAAATAAGAAAATTTGCGGACGGGTGCGCTGAAAACTCGTGAGTGCGATTATCTGCACTGCGCCTTTGCCCAACTTAAAGCGCTGCTTGTTCTGGTTCAAATCAATCAATAAATCAGTCAATCAACTTTTATTTTTGCCATAAATAATACAAAATGTTACAGCGAAGCAGTAACATTTATTAGGGTGCCAGAGAAAAGAGCTGCTTTTACGAGGCTTGACTGAGCTCTGGCCACCCTTTGAGCAACAGGGATAGAGTGAATTGTTTCGTGTGGTTACTATATACAGAAATTGGAAATGGTTCTAAAGTTAACATATTTTAGTAAATACACATGCATACAGTACATAATGCCATAAAAAATCATACGACTATTTATGATATGTCTATTTAACGCACGTACGCAATGCTACAGGTGCCCAAGTTAGGGCTTGTATTTGGTGCAAGGTGGCACATTGGCTGAGCACGCATTTTTCGTATCAAAACGCAGGCAATTTATTCTTGTACACGCTGTTTTCAAGACCACGAAACCATTTTTTCGACAAACTGCATGGCAACAAAGCCAGCTTTACAGTTTAAAATGTCTATTTTGACTGCTTTTAAAGGTACGACGTAGCCAAGGAAAGTTAGGGTATATTTCGAGACATATATTATTTCGCTGTTTAATTAACGTTTTACTATTGCCTGGTCTGCAGACAATGATAATTATGCGACAGCATAATTATTAGTGTAAGTGATTTTGGTGCGTTTCGCGTTCACTTTGCCTTGCACCTCTGAAGCAGATCGCATGCTGATCATGTTTTGGAGTAAGAGTCAATGAGCTTTAAAACGAACGCCTCTCTCACCAAATGACTGGTAAAATGAGGCAATCCTAGCGGGAATAGTTCCCGAGCACTTCCTTATCGATTCAATTAAATTCAGTTTTTTCCGACCTCGCAGGAAACATTACACAACAGTGATGCTGTGGGGCGAAAGCAAAAGCCATTAAGGCTTGACGAAGGCTTTCGCACCATTTGACAACATAGCAACAGCAGTACGAGATCATCAGTCATTATACAATAACAAAACATGTACTTCAGGGTCATGCCGATTTGCATTTTATTAACACGTAGAAAAAACATTTAAAGGAAGGAACAGTATAAGTGGTTTATTGTAAGAAACTGTTTAATGTTAGCGGCAGTAAGTAGCTCATCATTTGGCGACCATAGTTAGTACGTGTGTAAGGAATTTTCCAGTCATCAGTGGCTCGTGTGCTATAAGGACAGGTATAGGGTGTCAAACGCGCTAAATCAGTAAGAAAATAGTCGTGATTCTTTCGGGAAGTACGATATCGCCTCATTAAGATTGTATTGTACATGTCAGGCATTGGTTGTAAATTAATGGCTTCGAAAATGGGTTTGGAATGTTCATCGCGAGGAACACCTGTAATTATGCACACAGCTTTTTTCTGTAATCTATATATTCGGCCTAAGTTCTTTTCCGATGTGGTGCCCCGTACTAGATAGCAATAGCTTAATGTAGATAAGAAATAGGGAATCATATAGTAAGAGGTTAATTTTTGTGGCAAGAGGAAACACTGTTGCACTCTCGGCGACAGCACTCAGGTCTTCTTTGTACCTTCCCACTTCAGTCCCGCCTGCAGCGCCGGCAGCTCCTCCAAATCCGCCACCGATGTCGGCGGTCAAGGAGGGTGACCGTAAACCGTCGGTCTCCGGTATACGCTCATCACTTTTGACTCGACGCAAGGCGTCCACGGATTCTGAGAAGCGGGCAGTCGTCTGCCCGCCCGCCCTGAAGGTGCGGTCGTCTGCTTCAACCGAACCTCGGCGACCTCCAGAAGCCGGGACTGGACTACCGCCTGAGGAAAAACGTGAGCAGCAGAACAGCTTTTTTTTTTCTCTAAGTCTGATCACCGTTTATGGTTAGAGGCTGTAGGAACTGTGTGTAGTGACGACCGTGGTGATAACGTTAGCTGAGGATGCAGTACCTTGCAGGGGGCAATATGAACACAACGGCGACGTGTACTTTTGGCCTTAAAACTAAGGAATCGCATCAAGGTTCAGCTACATATACTATATCCCGGTCGGCGTTGCGTGTCCTGAGCTTTGGCGGGTCTGTACCTGGCCAATATTGTAGCTGCTTGGAGTAGTTGATAAGCAATAATTTGAGCGTTTGGCGCAGCTTACGAACGATTACAAACAAAAACTGCTGGAAGGGGAAAGATTAGTCAAACTAATAGAACAGCTTGGTTAACGTTAACGTAACAGGGGACTAAATACGTACTCATACGTGAAAAGTAGCTCGAGAGATGTTGGAGGCTTGAAATGATGAACAGGTCGTCAAAACTGACGAAAGTAGGAAAGGCCGCTACATGTGATGAAAAGCAAGTAAACAAAAACAACGATGGCGTAATCATACTGCATACGACGGCAGTATGTGATGTGCCAATTCATTTGTTGATATCGTTAACGATGGTGAGCTTTATAGGCTTTCGACTTGTTGGTCCTTCGCTGAATTTGTCTTTATTGAGTGGTAGCTTACAGAGCTTTGAGATTTACTGTGCTTGACGCAATGTGTCAATGCAGTGCATGAGCACGTTCTTCTTGAGCTCATTGCCAATGTTACGCCTTTCAATTCACCATTAGCGCACCTTGCTAATGGGGGTAAGAAGGCTCCTGCATTATTAGTTCGGAACTCGCTACGTGAGGAACATAGTATACGTTGATACAGTGGTAGCGTGCTTCTCAGCACAGAGGTGGTACTTCGTTATAGCTCAGCCGTACGGCAACGATCACAGCCATTCGTGTCACTCCCCACCAGAACTTTGGAATACTAGCGGTCTGTGTAGCCTTGCGTGGCATTACGCAGTCTTATGCAGCCTTACTTAGTCTTATGCAGCCTTACTTAGTCTTACGTGGTCTTACGTAGTCTTACGTGGCCTTACGTAGTATTACGTGGCCTTAAAGTAGTCTTACGCAGTCTTACGTAGTCTTACGCAGCGCTGCTGCGAGCGCAGGAGAGTTTACCTAAGGGTCAGTGTACATTCTCACACTTTCACAGCGCCTCCAAAGCAGAAATGATCAGTACGACTAAAACTAGTACGAAAAATTTCTAGAAATTTATTTGGTAGGGGTCGTCCATCAGTGATTCCATGTTGGGCGGTTACATACTTGAAGATATACTTTAACAATACGGTTACAGATTACTTTGTTTAGGGAGGGCTTTGCTGAAATTTGCAGGAAGCTAGGTGAGGTAAGTATTCAACAATATGAGATAGTCATGCTTATCGTGTTACCAGCTTCGCGATGCGCTTTGTCCTGTGACGTAAACGACGGTGCTAAGCTTGGTGTTTTGGTCACCTTGGTGTTTTGTTCTAGTGATCAGCGTTTACTGAAGATCTACTCATGAATCCCACACGAGAATATGCGTGGGTTGCGCAGGTATCCTATCAAGTGCGTGCCTGTTGAAAAGGATTAGCTACAGTATGCAAATGCGGTAAATTGTTGAGGAAAACTCTTTTATTACGAAGTGGTGCGGACCTCTAAGATGCTTCATTGTCAGTGTGGTGCAAGGTGAATAGAGCAGTATAGCGAAAATGTAAGGATTGCTTCGTTATACAAGCAATTTATTTGTAGTAGCGTTCGTCGTAGAATCGCTCAGTTGTACTTCCGACATTCATTAGCTGCATCGATCAAGACTGCCGCGATTTCAGTACAATGTCGATCGTTTGCAGGCGATTGTCAGGAAATTTGGGTATCTAGCCGGTAAGACTTGACGGAAACGTAAGTGAGGCGGATTAGCGCGATATATTTCACGTTCAGCCACAGTCACAAAACAAGACAAGACAAATTGAGCGTTTCTTTTTAATTCATGAAAGGAATCGCGAAAATTTTGGTACTGTTGCTTAGTGGAATACTACAGGCAAATAGTACGAGAGACATCTGCAAAGTTCCGGTCTCAGTTGGTTTGAGTAAAAAAAAAATCTTCTCTCTGCAGCTTGACGAGAAGAAGAAAGAAGACAACGCAATGCCTAAAGAATAATAAACGAATCTTTTCTACTTATCGAAATTATTTGTGCGTTTTCTGCTTACTTATCCTGTCTTACTCAAATTTTCAACCATGTTTACAACTTTCGACACAACCCCTGTCCACTCAGTGTGAAAGAAACCTATGAAACGTACGTTTCGATGACACATGGAGATTAAGAGAAGAAGAGTTGAAGTCGAAAAGCGTAGCAGAACTTGTACGAGCATTGAGCGTCTGTGGCTTTTACTAGTTCGGCCGGCTCACCACCATGTGTTTGCACGCTAAAGGTTCAGTGACATGCAGAACCTCATGACAGCTAAGGACCAGACAGCTTCAGAAAATGCTTTCGAGAAAAGAACGTACATATCTGGACACGTGGTGCTCTGTGAGGTTAGGAAGACAATGGCTATGAATAGCACTTAACGCTCTAAGGGACAAGCGTATAACAAGATTTGTAGATATCGGACGCAAGTAACGTATCGTTATTGAGAGCGATTGCACATTGTTGGTATGTTACAAGGTATGTGTGTGTGAACACCGTCTGCGGGTTGGAATAAGAGCTGTTGGCTTACATTGACGCTATCGTTTCACATTTTGAGACACTTAGTGATGTATACAGTGCTGCGTTTTATTTTGTTTTTGTTCTGCCAATTAAACATTACTATCCACAAAGAAAGTTTCCCAATCTGCGCAGCCTCCATCTTACCAGTTTGTATAAATTATGTCTGGTCTTTTATCAAGTCTTGGCTCCGCAGCGTCCGCATGGGACTTAGCAGCATTGTACGCTCATAAGGCTTAGACAGGTTCAGCAGAACTCGTCTGTAGCCACAGAGGAGTAACACGTTGCTAACAATAAGGAGATGTAGTTACATTGTTCTTATGAGCGAGACAACATGCCCGTAACTTGAAAAGAAATAAAAAAAAAGGATCGCCAGGGCAGGGCTCACGCAGTCACAAAACTGGCAATGGAATAACGGTGACTGGACTGGAAATGCACTTTGATGCGTAATTGGCGTTTGAAGCCGTCTCTAAAAACAGCATACGTAGAAGTGGCAAACGCAGTTTGTACACTGATGCCTGTGCTAGGATAATCCGCGTAGAGAATCCTAAATAGAAAGTTTCAAAAACAGTCTATACGTAGCGTTTTGAAGGTAGGCAGCGCTGAATCTTTGCGGAAGCTTGGAACGTCGACTAAACGATGCTTCTTACTTGGTAAAACTGCTATCGCTACAAGACAACAGAAGTTATGGTGACAAAGGCAACACTTGCTACTTGAAGCTCTTGTGCTCCTAAAATAATCTATTTCGCTCAATCTACAGAATATGTCTCACCACCTAATTTCCTTTTGTCATTTGCCGCCAAGGTTAAGTAGACAGCTTTGTCTTCATCCTATCCATAGTAGGTCTTTCCGTGCCTACCCGGGTACAAGCACACCGCTATTTCTCGCTAATGCGGCGAGTTGGGCCACTTGATCTTTTGCTTGCATATATTTTACCAGAGACGATAAGAGACAGACAAGAATGATCCACGAAAGATCACTCATTCTTGTTCTCTGTCTTATTTTGTGTTGGTAAAATGTACACAAGCCTGTTTACTTAATTGAGCAAAACATTTGCAAACACCCACTAACATCTTTGACAGAGTACTGCGACCGTGTGGCGGTTTGATTTTCTGCCTGCGACAGAGCCAGAAACCTGCATTCCGGGTGAGCAACATGGAAGCAATGTAGGCGTCCCCGATATCTTCGTGGGCCCTCGAACGACGGATCCAGCAAGCTTCTACAACAACCAGGGGATGCGAGGTCGCCGGTGCTCTTACGACCCACGGAGCAGTCGACGCAGTTCCTTGCAGAGGTTTCGGCGAGGGTCGTCTTCGATGACTGGAGGGCGTGGCTCACGGGACATTTTTCTGCAAGGGGTGCGTTGTGTGGCGCCTACATTCTTCCTCTTTGAATATGAGTAGCAGAAGCACGTACTGCGTGCGTTAGTACTGCTTGCGCTGCGCTGCCAATCTTCCATGATGGGCTTGAATCAACTGGCGCCCACATCACCACACGTACGCATTATACCACCCCCAAATCCTTTCTTGCAGGCGGGGTAGCTCATTGGCAATGGTGCGGCACGGTGTCTGGAGTTCCATTGAAAACCGCAGGAGGGGGGGGGGGGAGGATAGGGGTGTGGAATTGATGCATGTGTGCGGGGTCCTGAACATCTCGTACATTTTGAATATGGTCTTTGGGTGTCAACCTGTAGAATTTTATCTGTGCCACTCATTCACATTATCGCAAGCGTTGTTCAAGAAAAATACTGCTTCAGTCTAGGCCACTGCGATGTGCTTTTGGAGCGTGATGTGTGTGCAGCCACCAGAAATCAATGCTGGACAATCACGTCTCGATTGCACCATTATAAGAGGCCCCTTTCATGCCTAGCAGGTGTGTAAGTTTTACGGCGGTTATTGCTTTTTAACCACGATCAGGCTAGTTCAAGCGTCGATGGCACTCTTTTGTATATATTCTTTTTCAAAATACATTGCAGGCCTATTGCAGGGCATTGAGAAAGGTGCCACAGTAATTACAAGTAACAAAAAGCAGCAGAACAATCCTAAGAGATAGCAAACATTAAAATAGCAAAAAAGATTTTGTTATAACACTTAACGAGTCCAGGTCCTCACACAATGCTTCACGAATATCGCAAATTATCCTTGCCATAGATACATAGTAAGTACCCACAGTCGTCTATATCCTATATGCTTTGGTGAGTTAAAAGTGAATAAAGTTTTAGTCTTTCAGAAACTGGTGAGAATCAGAAGTACATTACTTTCCTTATTGTTAAAGCGCCAGACAATTCAGTGAAGCCATCCCATAGTTTCCTCCATGCGAATTCTAGGCATGCCGAAAGGATTCTACGTTCTAAGCAGCACCAGGAGCTGTATCATTAAGCACTAATAAAACCGGGAATAACTCATAAAGTCTGACATCGATAGTGTTCCTATTTTGCCGGTTATATATACAAGAACCAGCAAGGACTCGCAGTGAACGTGTAGTCGATAAGAACTTGTCGCCGTGATGAACTTCCTCCAGTCCGTATACTGGTGCATGCCTTTACTACTGGCCGTTATCTTTCCAGCCATCTGGTCCGGTAGAGCCACTCTCCTTCAGTGTCGGCCAGCGTAGCGTTTCCAAGGGCACCCTGATGTGCGTGGTGTTTATTTTCGTGATGGTTTTGGCCGCCCTGACGATGTTCATTGCGAACCACTTCATGAAGCCGCCGTTCGTGGCCGACCAAGGTGTGTGCGCCAGCGACGACTGTGTCCGCCACGCTGTGCAGATCCTGCGCACTCTCAACACATCGGCTGATCCCTGCCTCGACTTCCATGCGTACGTCTGCGGCAGTGGCGACGTGAACGTCGGGGAGGCTCAGTCTAACGGCACCAGGAAAGACCCTGACGGGAGTATCGGCAGCATCGACGAGATCAATCCGTCTTGGAGGTGAGTAAGACAGCCCTCTTTAAACAATTCTTTCTCCTGCATTGCCAAGTGCATTGGCCAAATTTCCTGCCGGAGAACACCAAGGAGGGTCACAGGTGGACAGGAGTAGGGCCATTTGCTTACTTACGTAGCGTGGCTTTTTTGATGGAAGTTATTTTATTGCACCTAAGGCAGTACCAACTAGCTTGGATTTGAAATTACTTCCAGCGCTTCTGTGTCCTGCCCCTGTTCATCAGCGATCTTGACGAAAAGCGCTGGGAATTTCTCGTAGGTTGTACATGTGTGTCTTCTAGAGTTATACAGTTATAGTTTTGACGTTGGAGTTCTGGGAAATAAACGAAATTCAATATTTCCTATTGAAACGTGTAACGAAGGCATGAACTACCATTTACGAATGCGCCGACTGGCGTTTGAGAAGGCGCCAAAAAGGCTTTTGGTCTGGTTACAAATGAAAGACGACTAAACACCATCGGAGATAAATGAAAATAAACGACAGGACACAGCGAAGAAGTGTTTAGGGTTGCTGTTAGAGATAATAAATTAAGAAAGAAGCAACGTTGTACGCAGATAAGGATGAGCAACTATTCAAAATTGATGCAAAATTACCCGTCAAAAGATGTAAAGAATAAAAATTTGTGACATTCGCGCATTAATTTCGATGCTTGCTTGGCATCACTCCGGAACTAGCGGTACGTTTGCTCACGCTGCACCCAAGTAAAAAAAAGGCACTTAAAAACCACTCATTTTCGAATGCAGACATTTGGAGAAAAGGTGTTCCTTTAGAAGCATCGCAACGGCAGCTGTGCAAACTGAACACTGAATTTTTTTCTGAATCCTGAGCCACGCGACAAGTAAAGTAGTGCTTTTGCATTCTGTGCGCTACATGTTATGGGCACAAATAAATAAGAACGTCAGTTGTGAAATCAATTACGCAGTAGGTTAATCGCGCGGCACCACACACACACAATGTGGGTGGTGCTTGCCTCAGCGCGCAATCTTTGATGGAAGTTGCATTTTTAATTTACTAGAAAGAGGACTCATATGCCTATCCTGAGCTTATTTGCCTCTTGAGGAATGATTGGTTTGGTAACGTGACTTTCTTGGTAAATACCTTAATTCGTGGTTTTTACAGAAATGATCAGCAGGAAAAAGCTTTGTTTCCCCCTTTCAAACCGGGGGAGTTGTGTCCGCAGTGGCAAAGCCTTCGCAGTAGTCGCCGCGTTGAGTAGGATAACGAATATCTGAGCTGGGGAAACTTCGAGTGCACGCCAACATTTTGGAGAAACATATCAAAACGATGGCATATGCATCTTGTATATGGTTCTTTAATCAGATTTCATAAGGGGTGGTAAAGATAATGATAAATTAATTCTAAACGAGGCTACTATGAGTCAGGCATTGAATTTCAATCTTCATTTGACTGATATAGCGAAACACCCAACTGCACATGCCCGATGCAACAAATCAGTGAATCAGCGCGCTCAACTGTAGCTCTTCGGTTGGGGCGTTCATCCGTTACCAGCGCTCCAAGCAAAAGAGTACAAACACGAGACGACCCTCGTATGCGGTCCACATTGGTTGTCAGTGTGACGTAATTTATGTCGTATTTGTGATTGTGTGTGCTATGCAGTTAAGTTCGAATATCAAGTTCTAGGCGCACATGAGAACTCGCGTCACCTGGGTAACATGTACTTTGTATCTCGCAGGTTGGCTCGGCTCTACGCGTACCAGGTGAACAACATCCTCGGTAACCTTCATCAACTGGTCGCCGTCAAGAGGACTTCGGAAACGACGTTGAAGGCATTTGCAGCACTTTCACTCTGCCTGCAGAGGAAGCCCAAGCAGCGCTCCAAGTCCTTTGCGGCCTTCATGAAAGCAAGGAAGCTTCCGTGGCCCCTGAACCCACCGCAACCTGTTGGTCTTGTCGACGTGCTGGACATCCTGATGGACCTGAGCATCAACTGGAGGGCGTCTATCTGGGTTGACGTGCGTGTATTGCACTTGGACGCGCGGTCTGTCACCGGCCCTCTGGTCGTACTTGATGAACCCGGTCACGTGCCTTTGATTCGGATGGAGCAAATGAGCACTCTCAATGACACCGAGTACGCAAGTGCTGTTGAGAGAACGGTGCATTTCCTCGGGAGCAGGAAGACCAGTAGCGACACCAGTACGCGAGGTTTTGAGGATGTCGACGCGATGGATCAACTAAAGCGTGACGAAACAGATATTCGTGGGTCTCTCGTCTCCACGCTAAGAGGAGGTGGTTCATACGACACGTTGGTGCCCTTGCATATGCTACGGCTTACACTGAATATTACGCTGGAGGAATGGGTCAGTCTTCTCCGTAAATACCTGGCACCAGCAGGACTCAATGTTACCATCGACACAGCGGTCCTAATACTGAACAACCCGCAGTTCAAAGTCCTCTCCGCACTGTTGAGCAATACTCCTGCGCCAAGGTTGCTCAACGTTCTCGGGTGGATGTTTGCCTACTCGTACTCGTGGACAGACAACGCCGACTTTGATGTGCTCAGCAATGAAGCTGTAGCAGGCAGTGGTGGCCCATCGCGGAATAGCTTATTTGCGCACGTGCTCTGTTTCGTGGCCGTACACGAATCGGTCGGCACAGCGCTTGAGGCGGCCCTGTTCTTTCATTATTTTCCGAGCGAGGAGAGGCTGAAGGTGACCAAGATCATCAATGCTACAGCTCGTGGTCTCGTCGAAGCCGTTCGCGGATCTCCGAGTGTCTCGAGCACTACAAAAGACGACGCGGAGGCGAAGATTTCTTTAGCCGTGTCTCGGCACTTCTGGGCACCCAAGCCTTTGCTAGACCTCGACTATCTGGACAGCCTGTACAATGGCTTCCCTTCTATGCCTGCCAGGACTTTCTACGCGTCCTGGATGGAGTTTAGAAAGGCCTTGAGGGATTCGTTACCAAATACCTACTATGGGACCGTTATGACGGCCAAGCTTATGCGATATGCCAGTGACATTATTTACATGTACTCGCTAAATATGGTACTTCTCGATATCGCCGCCGTGTTCCCGCCCAAGTACCTGAAGGGTGGGAACTCTATTATGGCGTACGCAGGCTTGGGATTCCAATTACTGCGGCAACTGGTGAAATCTGTGGACGAGCGCGGAAGACAGCTCGACTATGCCACTGGGAAGAAGATCGGTTGGTGGGAGGAGAACCGAGTGTGCGAAATCCACCGGCCCAAGTCGACGAAGGAGAAGAGAGAAATCAAAGACCTTTTCGCGCTGGAGTTAGCTCTGGCTGTGTCGCAGAACGCGGCGGCTGCTGACGTTACGGCTCCGAGGCTCAAACACCTCGAGAAGCTGACGGCTGTGCAAACGTTTTACGTCAGTTACTGCAGCCACTTTTGTGGAGAATTTGAGGAGCAAGAAATGTGCAACCTGGCGACGAAGAGTTCGCGATTTGCAGAAGCATTTGCGTGTGGGTCGCGTGACGAAGAATCCACGTGTCTCTTTGTTTAGAATGCTTGCAAGAAAGACTTCGTAAGATATACTCCATGAATGGCATTTGTATTAGGTATATTTGAACTTACAATTCCTATTTCTCGTTCTGACACGTTCAAACCAGTTTTGTTTTATTTTCGTGAGCAGAGTTGTCCGAGCGATATTTTCATTCGTACACACAATAATCTTACATGTAATTTGCGTTTTAGAGGTAGCGACTAGTCGTGCCTATTTGAGTTGCTCTTGTAGATAAGATACTGACGGAAAGTTTAGCCATGAAAATTTGACGCGCAACCTCGTGCTGAAAATGAGGTTTGCATAATTTTCATTGGCCTAATATGCATTGTTTGATGTCCCTTGTAGTTCATAGCCCGCGCTGTATGACCAAACCTGGCCATTATATTAGTGGCAGTAAACCTTTGACTTAGAAAAAGATACCAGTGCCTGCACTGTGGGTGTTTTTATTCTTGCAAACAATCATGACGCGAACCGCAAGGTCTATTGGAGGAGTTGCAAAAAGCTATTGGTTATTTCTGCAGCTTCAAAATGAGAAGAGCGTCTAGTCTTAGTATATCTTGTTTACGAATCTCCACAACTGCCGCCATGAAGAAGCATTCTGTCGACCTTGGTGGTGCCCCCTATTTGTGCTTTCGATGGAGATCGTACGAAAACAAACATTTCTGATTGCTATAATTTGTCGTTCCTTAAAATTATACGCACGTCGCAGTTCTGAAGGAAACAAGGCGTGAAGTTTACAGTAAAACTTAACTGAACTAGAAAGAGCACAGGCAGTTGTACTCTCTTCTGTGTCGTGAAGTATTAGCTCCACGTTGCCGAGGTATTTAATTGTGTACTGTACATAAAGATGAGGAAACTCGTCGTAATGCGTTTCTTCCGGTTCGCTTGTCTAGCACGTTTCGTACGAGAATGCTGCTCTCCTGCAACATTTGTTCACCTGGGTGTTTTCAGTAAATATAGCTGTGTACGTTCTATCACCTATCTAGAGAACAGGCAGAACAGAAATGACATTACAGACTGTGAGGGCGGCCTGACTTGTCTTCGTCAGGCCGCCCTGACGAAGACAAGTCAGGCGTTGGCTCCTGCGACATTCCCTGTTCTAAATCGTATTTTGCGATATGTTCGTCGATTCAAGCATTCATCTTCCCCTGAGCTTCTCTTCTAGTTTGTATTAAAGACTCGGGTATTAGCGGGCATAAGATTTCCATAGGTTGAACCTACAGGTGGAAACTTTAAAACGCGCTAAGGCCATTGCTCAAAATGTAGCATGGTGGACACGGCAGAACTTCAATCGCGCCGAAGCTTACGCGCAATATGTCAACAGGTACTTAAGGTTGCGAGTCCTCGCTGACGACTCCAGGTATCCAAATTACAATGTTACTTCGGGGATCATTAGCCCCACTGTGCGAAGGCATGAAACAGTTGACAATTTAGCGCAACGTAAGATTTGTAGACGTGCTCACGGCTATTTCGCGAAAGAATAATTCTTGATTATATTGAGGTCTGAAACCTACACTTTGGATAGTTTGTAAAAAGTCTCCTAGTGGCGATGAGACCGAGATGATGCGAGCGGCTTCAAGGAACGATTCAAAACGGTGCACCAAAAGGACATCCGAAAGCAAGTGTGTTCCGCGTGCAGTGAATTTACTGCATGAGGAGCCGTAAATCATTTACATTAGGTTTTCTTCTAAGCTACTAAGGCAACCATGAATAAAAGCACAAATAAGTCATGAGTGTCAGTCCTATCCTGCGCATGCTGCTAGCTGCTATCCCGATCGCACACTCATTTTATTTTTTCAATGCTGCACAGTAAGCGCGCTGATCAAAACCTGAACTGTCAATTTTTCTGTGACCAATGTGGTTCATGTTAAAGCCCGTTATCAAGCAGTTTTCAGCTAAGCTGTATGTGGCTAACCTGCGAGGCTTCTTGATGTCTGGCCGCAAGAAATCTACTTCGCTAAGGCTTGACGAGGTGGCGGTAGCCGCGAGCACTTTTCCAGGAGGTGCGCGCGTGCGCCTTCTGGACACTGCGAGTCATTAACGAAATAAGAAAATTCTCGTAGGGTCGTTGCGTTTGGAAATAGCACGGCTCATATTGTCACAGGAAAAAAAGATGCGCTCCCATAAATGCATTTGTGGCTGCAAGTGAGGCCGACTTAGGTGGATCGTTCTTTTATATGACCTCTGTAAGCTCAATTTCCAACTATTGGAATTAGCGAACAGTTAATAAAGTAAGAGGGTTCTAGAGCCGTCGTATTTGACATTCTGAGCTGAATGTCAAATACGTTGACCTCGGTGTAGCACCGAGGTGAAGCAGCATGACTGCCTGCGAAAACGAAAGTCGAAATTGTGATTGCAACCACGGCAGTTTGGGTAATTCTAATTTGTCCGCACAGGGCTCGATGTCTCCGGATAACTTGTCACCGGAACTGTAGACCGCAGTGACAGAACTTGTAGTGATGACATTTTCTGACATTTTTTCTGCTACATTTTCTTTACAGTAACACAGGTCTACTCAGCGTTCTCGCGAGTGCGAACAGCGAAAGTACCGCATCCCGGATGACTGGCGTATTGCAATTCTTTCCAAATGCTTTGCATCGCCGGTTCGGCCGAAAGCACTTTACTGTAGGCCACTGCAATATTAGTTTTGAACATCAAGAAAAAGCCTTTCGTCTAGTCAGGATGTTGTATTAATGTTGTTCTTGCCAGCCTATGGCAGGCTGCCTAGCCGTTGCGTCGTCTGAATATTGAGACAGACTTGCGTTATACCTATTCAGCAACTTGTACCAGTGGTACCAGTTCAAGTGCGTGATCTAATTAATGTGAACGCATACATGTGACTCACACGCTTCGTAAATACTGAATGCCTTAGCCATTTTCTAACGCAATTCACTGGCATAAGGTTTATAGTAATGTATGGATGCACCGCGACCCGCACTCACAGCTCTTGTTAGGATACACATAATCAGACGGGACCAGCTTTGCGTATCACGTGTTTATTCGGTAAGTCATTTAATGTTAATGAGCAAGAGTAACTCTCTGTAATATTGTGCACATCCTCAGCTTGACATTTCTCGCCGTTGCCACTTGAGACTCTCCCTCTTGTGAAGCGTGGTATTTAGAGCTGTGAAAAACGCCCACCGACTTGATGTTATATCGGTCAAGCAATAGTGTGTTAGCGTGAAGAAAAGTGGTCGGGGAGTCAAGGTTACAACGAACGTGTGCTGATGACTATAAATGGTTGTTCAGGGAATCAGCAGTGTGTGGTCACGAAGTGCCTCATTAACTGAATATATGCTGAAGACGCATAGAAGAGAGAACAAACGACTGGCATAATTTTGCAATCAATCAGGGGGCACCTGCTTCATAGAACACACTGCGATTTAATTTTAGTGTCGTGCCAATGACAATAGGTTTTTTTCATTGTTCTGAAGCCTAAAGGAAAGACATTTAAGAAATGCATCGCTGATGGTCTTCAGCATGTCGTTTACATTCAGTGTACATTTAGCGTACCTGCTCAGGGACGCCACATCGCGGAGCCGCTCGCGCTGAAATTTGCGAAAACGAGAGTATATTCGCAAAAACAAAACAAAATGTAGGCCATTTTACGTAGATTGGGCATCAGTGAACAATACCTTCGCTCACGACGCAATTGTTTTAACGCGAAAGTTCCAAGAATGTTTCTATAAGTTTGATGGATGACCCTCAACATGACCGCTTCTTTTAGCCAGGAAGGAATAAATTGTACAATGACCACGAAACAATGTTCCCATGAACAAGGTGAGGCCGACATTTTTGAAAACCACGAGGTCACTTTGGCGGTGGGTGGCAGACTTACAGTATTGTTTAAACGGGATATAAAGGCCCTTCGAGTGGATGAAAGTGGCCCCTGAATGACGCGTATTATTTCAAGTATGGCGAAAATTTTCAGCATTGCCCTGCTATCCCTGTTTGCACTCTTCTTACCTACAAATGGACAACAGGTAGCACCGGTAGCAGGGAGCTTAAAAACGGGAAGCGGAGGTATCGGATCTCAAAGTCAGGGTCTAAATTGGCCCTCACAGCCGAGCCCAGGAAGACGTAAGCAAAAAACCATTTTTTTTGTCATCTAGATATCAGCTTCAGAAAATGTTTAAAGTAGCCAGAGTGATTGACGTTGAACTGTCAGTGGTCGGTGCAGGGTTATTAGCGGAATAGTGTGGAATAGCACAAAGAAATATGCCCAAGAAAACGCATCTTACAGATAAATGCTCACGAAGCGTGTAAATAACACGCATGCGCGTACATGCATTCAATCACGCAGTCTAACTGATACCGTTAATACAAGTTTCTGAGTAGATCAAATGTATGATCAACATGATATCCAGATGACGCAAGGGCTCGGCAGCCCACCATAGGTGGGAAAGGACACGTATTCAAGTGAACAAATTTTGAACAGATTTCTATTACAGCATTCCTGTTTGACTGAACAAATTCAACCGCCTTGAGTATAGCAAATACCGTCGTCGTTGATGTTAGTGTAAATAAGTTAAGTTTTAACTATTTTATTAGCCAACATACCACGCGTGCCAATTCATATGTAACCCTACAAAGAAAACACTATCAATACTGATAACTTACGCCTTCATAACGCGTTTGTTGTAGACGAACTTCATCTCTTTAGCAGTGATCTAGATTATGAGGATAAATGTTAACCTTTTTGTATATGGGCGCTGTGGAAGTAGGTTCAGCATTCATTCATTAACAGTGATCAGCCCATTGATCGCGCTGACTGCATTAAGCCAGGCATGCTTAAGAGCACACGGCCCTCAGTATCACTGTCGAGGAGGAAACAGATGTGAAGCTCTTCTATTGGCTAATATCCATGGGAAATTAGGGTGTAAGGCTGCAAAATTAACAAGGTTGCGGGACTAGCTACCAAAAACAACAAAATGGGTGGGGTAAGATGTTTCTGATCTTAAGAGAAAGTAGTTGGGCTGGTACAATGAAGTGAATTTAAGCCTTTAACTGGGCGAACTGGCGTAGTAGCTTCATTCTGCTATATTTACAGGCTAAAGTACTAGACGTAGGCTATAACAGCCGAATGTGGGCGGACCATTACGAGAAGCAAGCGAAGTGCTGTTGCTTTTAGATTTTTTTTTATGTCTCGCTTACACATGACGTGAAATTTTTTCAGGTTGCACCCAGCGTCTTGAAATATTCAAGAGGTGTGCGAGTAGCACCTGCGGCGAGTACAGGTGCCAGGACCTTTATCGGTTTCGCGAAAGAGTCTGCACCGCTGACTGTCAGTCGAGGTGCTTCTGCGTCTGGCCTTTCTTCAGAAACAACGACGGACGCTGCGTGCCCTTCTGGAAGTGCTACACCTACAGACGCTCTGCATGGCTGGCTCAACGTCCCTCTGGCGGCTTTGATCAAGGAATTGGACAGGACGTTGGCACCTGGGGCGCAGCATCTGTACCTGGTATTGGTGGAGGGTCAGGACCGCAGTCTGGCGGCGCGATTAGCGTGGGTGGCCAATGGCCTAGCGGCTCAGGGAGCGGACAACTGCCTGGCGGCTGGTCATCAGGATCTGTCTCATCTCCTTATGGTAGCTGGGGTGGCATGAGTAGCGTACCGAGCGGAAGCTGGAGCTTTGTAGCTGCCCAATATCCAGGTGCATCTGGAACGTCGGTCTCTCCTCAATATGGTAGTGGCTGGAGCTCTGCGAACGTCAACGGAGGCTTTGGAAACGGCAATGTAGGTCTTGGAGGTGCCAGTGGGGGCCTCGGATTTGGGAGCGGGGTTTCCGGAAGCAGCAACGCGGCCTTCGGAACCAGTGGCGGCGCCGTTCCTACTGGCAGTGGCGCATTTGGTAGTGGCACATTGGGCCAAGGAATGAACAACGGGGTTTTTGGAGTCGGTACTGGGGGACTTGGAGCTGGCACCGCTACTTTCGGAATTGGCAGCGGAAGTTCTGGAATCAGTTCCGGCGGCATCGGAGGTGGCAGCGGGGGCCTCGGCGTGGCAGCTGGGAACTTCGGAGGCAGCACATTAAACGTCGGCACTAGCAAAGCTCAGTAACCGTGCGAAGCTGTGTAACCCCCATTAGTCTAACGCGGATGAGTAGCTCTACCATTTCTTTCAGTTTGGACTATGCCTCTTGTTAAGTGTGATCTCGCAGGTAGATGTGCCGCTTAAAGAAATAAATCGTACTATTCTTGCGAACTTGTTCAATAAGCGTATCTTCTCTTTCGGCTCTGCGAAGCCGGCCAATAAAAACGCTAAAAAACCCGAAAGAGTAAGTGCCGTGCTCTAAAGCTACGTCTTTTGTTTGTCTTCCGTTTCTACAATGATTGGCTGTCTACTTTCAAGCGGAAGTGAACGGCCAATGTTTGAACTTTGTCTCCATTTGGGCTTGTTGGAAGAAGGTGGTCACTATGGTGAATGGCGCATTCGCACGTAATGTGTCTTCCGAATGCGTTGTGCACCATAACGAATAGAGGGCTCGTAATTAATCGAGAGAAGATATCAAAGAAGATGGCCACGACTGAGAAAAATTATGGCTATTTGTAAGCAGGAAAATGGCACTTTGAAACTTCAAGCGCATGTTCTTCAGTAGAGCGAGCATATAATAACGAATACTATAGATTGCACTTTGTTATACAGCACATCGAAACATTTCGTTCATTGAGCACGAGGTTCCAATGTAATATTGAGCCGCTCGCTAACCTTCAGCTTCAGTTTCACCTCATTCCAATGCCACGTAGCTTTTAGCGTTTAAGCAATCCACTGCGTCAAGTTATGCGAAGCAAAACAACAAAGATGATTGATATCTGGTGTTTTATTTCCCAAAATCACGATGCGATTATGAGAGGCGCAGTAGTGATGGGCTCAGGACGTTTCGCCTACCTGATGTTCTATAATGTGCACCGACATCGCACAGTACACGGGTCTCAAAATTTCATCTCCACCGAAAGGCAGCCGCCATGGTCTGGATTCGATCCTGCCACCTCTGGAACAGCAGCCGAGTAACATAGTCACCAGACCACAGTGGCGGGGCCAAAACTAAGTTCATTACACCTTTGGTTCCATTAGGACAGTTTTCAATCACATTGAATTACATTTGAGACAATTAATTCACTGATTTCATTAACATCAAGACGTCAGACTAGTTAATTCACCTTTTATTTCCCTTGTTTGATTCTTTCCTTAATATCATCAAGACAACTTCAGCCTACTTAATTCACCTTTTATTTCCCTTATGTTTGATTCTTCCCTTAAAGGGGTCCTGAACCACCCTTCGAGCTTGGTGAAAAAACATATTCTACGGCTTGCCTATACTGTAACGAACATCTCAGCCAAATGCTGTAGTCATCCGCGAAGCGTAGCGTTCACAAGCGGAGCACAAAGCTTCCACTTCTTCAGGAGCCCTCAACTCAAAAAGCGGCTTCTCCTCACGCTCCTTGAATATGCTCTATTTCGTCATAGAGCATTTACAAGGAGCGTCGCTGCTATTGGCCGATGGCAGACACGCCCGCCTCGGCTGTGTGCGGGCCCTTCGCAGCGCGCCTTTTTTTAAACCGTTAGCGCGTGCGTGCCATGTGGGCCGTGCGCTAGCTTTTCCTTGCGTCGCGAGCACCTATATAGGCAAAATAGTTGCTGGAAATACGTAAAAATATATTTATTAATGCGCAAGCCTCATAGATGCCATTGGAAGGCATCCGTAAACTACCTCGGCGTGGACGCGAACGGTGCGGTGCATAAGTCACCATAAATATAGTTTTCCAAGAAGCCAACAAATGCATGCCTGCAGCCTGTAATAAATCACAAATTAATCCCACACTTTAATTCATCAGTGATTGTAGATGGGTTTATTCTCTATGGTACTCCAATGCGCCACCTTCTAGTACTAGTACTCAATAACATGGCTGGAGTCGAACCCAAAATATTTCTTCTATAAGGTAGATTAAAGGACTAGGTCTGATTAGGGTGTACTTGGGTGGATTAGAGCTCATTAAGGCGCATTAGGGTGGATTAAGACAAAGGTGCATTAAGGTGGAGTATGGCATATTATAGAGCGGATTACGCTAGACTTAGATTAGGGTGAATTAAAGATTACCACAGATTAAGGTTGACTAAGGTAAATTAGTTTCGAATGAAATCACTACGTCTGTAATGCTTGGCTTAATTTGGCGTAACTTAATAATCTGAGCTTATTGAGATTTCACTTTGTCTTAATTTAATTAGACAGGACCTAAGTAGTGTTACACCAATTAGGTTCGGTCTAATTAACCTATAACTAATGATACATTGTTTAATACGCTGGTCTTCATTAGTCAGGATATGATTATGCTTGGGGTAATTAGTCATATCCTAATTATGCATGGTCTAATTAGTACAGGCCTAGTTACGCTGTTCTTTGACATATCTTAATTAGGTATCACTTGATTAATACTACCTGTAATAGGCCTGATTTAATCAGTGTTAGCCTAATTAGTCCTGAAATGTTTAGTCTCAACTTAATGAGGCTTGACCTTGAAGTCTTAGCATAATTTACCTTCGATTAAAAAGTGCTAGCTTAGGTTTGACTTAACTAGTAATAACCTAGCTATGCGTGATTTAATTAGTACTATTTAATTAAACACGGTCTAATTAGAAGCTTGCTTATATTAGATTTGTTCATATCAGCTAAATTAGGCTGCGCAGAATTAGATTTGCCTTAACTGGACATGGTTTATTAGTATCATGGGTTAATTAATTATAATTCATTAGTATCCGCTTAATTAGATGTGCCTTACTTGTCATAGCTCAATTCAGGTTGAATTAGTTCGGTCTGGCTTGGTTTGGCTTAGTTGGATTAGTCCTGTATGAACTTGGCTTCAATTAATTGTTCCTAATTAGGCTCCTTTGAATTAGACTTAGCCTTACCTAACTAGTCCTAGGGAGCTTTGTCTTTACTACAGCGTGGTAGTGTTATGCTAGCATCAGCATAGCTTAGCGGAGTTTTCGGCAGATTTCCCAGTTTCACCATTAGCTTAAACAGCTTCACTGTTAAAATTGAACTAGTGTATTCACACATTAAATTAATCCATCCATCTTACCGCATGTCAATGCACCTTATTCCACATTAACCTGTCGGCAAGGGTCCGAGTTGTGAAGGTCTTCCTTACGAGTCATAGTAGTCACGTTCGAGCCCGGCAACAGCATTATTGTCCCGTCTACAATCACTAATCAACAATTAACTAACTTGGGGTTATGCAGGACAAGGTGGAGAAGCATTGGTAGTTACGCTGTTTGTACTGACGCCGCGTTATGCGCAATATTGACGACAAGCAGCGCACTGACAAAGTAAACGCTCACACCTGCGAGCCTAAACGTATGTGATGAACGAAAACAAAGCTTCGGAGGATCGAAAAAAAAAGAATGCGGTGATCGCGAGGGCACGCGACCGAGCCCAGGCGCGAAGCGAGCAGGCAGCCACAAACGCGCTGCGAAGAAACAGTCCCCGGTAGTCGCGCGCTTTTCGTCAGTCACTCTGATACGTCGCTGAAGTCTGGTGACGTAAAGCGGTGGGCGGGGCACCTCCTTCGACACCGCCCTAAGGAGCTCTGTACCCTCTATTCCGCAGAGTTGAAACAGGACTGGAAAGGGAAGTTTTTCGGTCGCAATATCTTCGCTCCCAACAAACCGTTTTGAAAAATTCTTTCGGCTGTGAATTTCTGAGAGGTATTCAATACACACCCAGCCGTTTTCAAAACTAAGCCCGAGCGGTGGTTCGGGACCCCTTTAATATCCCTCTAACATTTACTTCCCCTTTCAGCTTCCTCAGCGCAGAGTTGCGAAGTGTGCATAGCCCAGGCGTAATCTTTATCCTACTCTGCCTTCCTTTCTTTGGGTGCATGCCCAGAAGAGCCGTCGAGGTCGGAGAGCATGCACACAAATATTACGCAGCGTTATATGCATAACAGATTCAAAGCTACATAGGTGCTAAGGCTGTACTAGTGTGAGACTACCTGTGCGGCTGTAATCATTAACAAGGCATGGCGATCGCCATAGGCGAATATTACACATATACTGCCTCCAGGAACGGCCCACATGATCTGTCGACGGAGTCCTGCAACCTTACTGATCTTAACTATTTACAAGGGAATCGTAGGTGGTCTGTAGACCTCACGGTTACGGGTACCGGATTACAGGGGCAGTGTGGTGGACACAGGGCCCAAGTGTGGTGGACAGATCACGTGGGAGGTCAGAAACAGACAATCGAACATTGATTATTGTCTAATGACGGAAGGAATCTATGAAAAACTGAGAGAAATGAGAATAGACGAGGACGGGATGAACAGCTTGGGTAGTGATCATAAACGCATAACGTTACAACTGGGATATAAAACTGAAAATAATAACGTAGAGTCGAAGTTTGGCAGGTCGTACTTAAATGACAAACAAATAAAAAATATAGCCGCAAGAGTAGAGGAAGAAGTAGGCAAAATACGAGGCAAGGACTGGGGGTATAATGAGCTAGTTCATGCAATGACGAAAGAAATAAGTAAAGAGAAGAAAACTGTTTGCTGGAAAGGAAAGAGAACGCCAAAAAGATGGTGGAACAAGGAAATCCGGGAAGCGATCGAAAATCGACGTAAAGCATCAAGGGAGCACAGGCAGGCAAAAAGGGAGAAGCGGCCGCAAGTCGAAGTCACGGAAAGATGGGAAATATATTTAGAGAAAAAATCTATTGTACAGAAATTGGTCGAGGCAAAAATTAAAGGTGAAAGCGAACGCTGGGTTACAGAAATACATGACAAAAAGAAGGACGCGCCTAGGATATTTTGGAACCACATAAAAGCGCTAGGTAAAAAGTCTGCCACATTGCAACAACATATTGTTGATGAAAGAGGAAATCAATTGGAAGGGTACGAAGCGTTGGGTTACATCCAGAAGGTAACAGCCGATTCGTTTAAAAAGATCGTCCAAGAGATTCCCCCAGTGGATAAAACCATGACGGAGAGCGAAACTAAGGAAGAGCTAGAACTTGAGAATTTCAACTGGAAAAAGGCCGAAGGAAAAATTCCAAAGCGCACTGCTATGGGTTTAGATGGGGTCCCCGTTAGCCTCATTAACGAATTAGGACAGAACACTAAAGAAGCGCTATTGAAAGCCGTAGAAAAATGCTTACAGGAGAGGCAAATACCGGACAGTTGGCGAAAAAGCAGAATGAACTTAATCTATAAAGGCAAGGGGGAAAAGAATAACATTCGCTCGTATAGACCGCTAACCATTACATCGGTACTATACAGGATGGCTATGCAAGCAGTAAAATTAAAAATAGAAGCCTGGGCAGAACGTAACAATATTTTGGGAGAACTTCAGAATGGATTTCGAGTAGACAGGCGTTTAGACGATAACCTATTTGTTCTTACTCAGTGTATAGAAATATCTAAAATAGAAAGGAGGCCGTTGTATGTGGCTTTTCTAGACATCACTGGGGCGTATGACAATGTTAATCAGGAAATATTGTGGGAAATTTTGGAAGGAATGGGCATAGGCGACGATTGTGTACAGCTTTTGAGGGAAATATATCGAGAAAATACAGTTTGCATAGAATGGGAAGGAATAAGTAGCAGAGAGAACGTTGATATTAGCAAGGGGCTGAGACAGGGATGTCCTTTGTCGCCGCTGTTATTCATGCTGTACATGGTTAGAATGGAAAAAGCGCTAGGAGATAGCCACATTGGTTTTAATCTGTCACACAAACAGGGCGGCGTGATGATTGAGCAGATGCTTCCGGGTTTATTTTATGCTGATGATATTGTCTTATTCGCAAACAGTCGAGATGATATACAACGGCTGGTGAATATATGCGGGAAGGAAGGCGAGGATCTAGGACTAGGATTTAGTGTAACAAAATGCGGATTGATGGTATTCAATGATCCCAACGACCAGGCGGTATCCATACAGGGCCAAGAAATACCGAGAGTAAGCGAATACAAGTACCTTGGCGTATGGGTAAATGAGGGCGATAGATACATGAAGGTACAGGAAAAAGCCTTGGCAGCAAAGGGAAAGAGGAACGCAGGAATAATGAAGCACAGAGCGCTATGGGGACACAATAGGTACGAGGTGCTTAGGGGTCTGTGGAAAGGGGTAATGGTACCGGGGCTTACATTTGGGAACTCAGTGGTGTGCATGAGGCCAGAGATACAATCGGGAATGGATGTGAATCAAAGAACTGTGGGACGCCTCGCGTTGGGTGCTCACGGGAAAACTACAAACGAGGCTGTAAAGGGCGATATGGGATGGGCGAGTTTTGAGGCAAGGGAAGCGCAGAGCAAAATAAGGTTTGAAGAAAGGCTAAGGAATATGAAAGAGGTTAGGTGGGCAGTGAAGGTGTTCCGCTATTTATATAGAAAGAGCGTTGACACGCAGTGGAGAAAGAGAACTAGGAGGCTCACCAGTAAATATACGGCTCTAAGAGAACTGACAACAAAGAGCGTAAAGGGAAAAGTCAGAGAGGCGGAGAAGATTTACTGGAGGACAGCGATGGAAAAAAAACCGACTCTGAATAACTACCGAGAGGGCAAAAACGAAATAAAGAGGGAGGCATTTTATGATAATTCAAGAGGAAGCGCTTTATTGTTTGAAGCGAGATCGGGCTGCCTTAGAACGCGTGTTTATAAAGCGAAATTCAGTAAAGAAGAAGAAAAATGCACATGCTGTGAGGAAGATAGGGAAACGACAGAGCATGTTCTGATTGAATGCGGAAATATCCACCCAGGTGTACGTTTGGGCACCACCCTACATGAAGCCTTGGGTTTTAGGGCGAACAACGGGAAGCTGAACATAGCCGCGATTGAAATAAGTAAGAGACGGTTAGAATACTGGTGGCAGAAAACTAGAGAGAACGGACAAAAATTATTATAGGGAAAAATATGGAATTTCTGCCATAAGGGGCAGGGAACTGGGATATGAAATTCCGTTTTTGATATGGCATGATCGATTTGATTGAAGTAAATTTAAAAGGCATGAGGAAAATTAAGAGGAAAAAAAAAGTTCTTAAATCTTCTTACGAGCCTGGTGGCGCACATGTCACCGCCCCGTTACAAAGGGGAAGCTCATAGCATCCATCCATCATCCATCCATCCAGAGACATGTGGCGGCATATTGTGGACATTTGCGTAACTACAATATGTATGTGATCTGTGCTTCACTCGCGTCGCTGTTGTCGTAGAGAGACAACGGAAATACAGCAAGTTGATGAATATTACACGGCCACTGCATTGCAACAGCTGTTCGCCAATAGGTGCGATCCGATGCGCTGTTATATATATATATACATATATATATATATATATATATATATATATATATATATATGTGTGTGTGTTTCTGGGCAAGACAAATGTTGCTGCCATAAATGCCCAGCACGCAATCCGCAAACTTAAAGACTCTGCCGACAGTTCAGGATTCCCTACGGATAGCGGTGATAGCTGATCCATCTAAAACCGTCTAGACAAATGCTCGCTGGTTTTATTGTTCTTACAACAAGGTAGTAAATCTTCGCTCTGTAATTATACCGAAAAAAAAGGGCACATGCTTAAACGGCATTCCCTGTTGAAAACAGCGAAACCGTTACGACAGAAAACAGCCCACACTAGTGCGGCATTCCTAAATCCTCTTTCGATAGTCCACAAGTTGGTGCAGCCTGAACTAGAGGGATCCGTAGTTGAAGAAATCAAACTTCCGATCAGGGATCAACGACGAATTCTATTTAGTTGCGAATCATTTGGGTTAACAGGCAGTTTCCCGTCATACGGTGACAAGAAGAGTTATTCGGGCTATAGGTTGAATCAGTAGCCTAGTTATCAAACATTTCAAACAGAATATTGTGCAGCAAATGATGAATATAAAGCAACTTGCGCCCTTTGCTAGCCCCATTCATTATCAATTCTCAGTTTAAATTATGCGGTATAATGCATGATTATAATGACTTTTATTGCATTTAGATGTAGATTGTTGTACTTCCCATTTCTGTCGTAGGAGGGAATAGGTGTCTGAATCCTAATTTGTTTTGCTCCAGGTACCCATTCTGCAATGATGACGAAAGTACGAACATTTTTATTACCAAAACATAGAGCAATCACATATGCAAAATCTCGTACAAAGCTATATAACTAAGGCTTTCATGCCAACAAAAATTGTGCACCTTACTGATTAGTAACGCTCTCCAATGACTCAGTGGGTACGTTGTTGCATTGCGGTTGATTAAGTCACAGATTACAATCACTACCAGATTTTCAATGCGAAATTCAAACACAGCGCTAAAAATTCGACTGTGTCAAAGAAAGCAAGAAGGCGAAAAGTATTTCGGAACCCCACCCCCGAGGGCGTCATCATCATTTGTCTTTACGTTGTTGTTATGTTGTTATGTGGGGTTTAACGTCCCAAAACCAGCTCTGATTATGAGAGACGCCGTAGTGGAGGGCTCCGGAAATTTTGACCACCTGGGGTTCTTTAACGTGCACTGACATCGCACAGCACACGGGCCTCAACATTTCGCCTCCATCGAAATGCAGCCGCCGCGGCCGGGATTCGATCCCGCGACCCTCGGATCAGCAGCCGAGTACCATAGCCACTAGACCACCGTGGCGGGGCCATTTGTCTTTACGGTTTACTAAGTCGCAAGGTTTGTTTTGAGCATAAATTGTAAATTTACGTGTTATATGTACCCATATTGCACATGCCTTCTTCAACTTCTTAAACATCTGTTTTACGCAGTGCTTGCTGACGCAGGTGGTGCGTTAGAAGCCTTTGCGTGCGTACACTATAAGGACAATGGCATTGTATTTGCAGCTGTAGCTTCCTTGCCCAGCAAGCACTGTTTTGTCTCTTGCACAGGCAATGCCGCTTAGATTTCAAGGAAAAATTCAGTCCTCAGTAGGGCTGCGCGAATAGTAGAAATTTCGAATACGTTGCGAATAGAGCTTGCCATTCGATCCGGTGCGGACTCACCTTTTACGCTTGCCCCACATAGCCAGATATGCATATGTGGGGACACATGTCCATCTGTGGCCGTATTTGCCCCATACATGTCAGAGTCATAGAGGGCACTATTCGTGTAGGTCTTTTATTGCCACATACGCCCCTATCACGATTTGGGCAAATACGACCACGTAGGGACACGAGCCATATATAGCCACGTATGCTCAATTCCTGATATCGTCGTATATGGCGTTTTCGTAAGGGGTAGTTTGAAGAGAGTTTTATAGCGATGATATATTCAAATCGGTTGCACTGCCAGGCAGACGATATCTGTTTTTCCCGCAACTTGCACGCCTAATGTCCGTCATAGCTGGTTTGTCCACGATGCCGAAATCTATACGTGTCACTTTGATTTCGCTTGCATCATCAGCATCATCATGATTCATGCGGCAAAAAATGTCATTTACCACATGTAAGTGCCATCGCCCATCCTGCATATATTTCGAGGAACTGTCTGACTGTTCGGCTGTCTGGCTACTCCAAAATGTCGTTAGGGCAACCCGCGGAAGTATACAGTGATTATGGTGATTGGCTCCTTAACTGAAAAACGCGTGATCGGTCCAGGTCGCAGCGGTCACTTTTTCGATGAAGGCGAAAATGTTAGATGCCAGCTTAGCGTGCATTAGCAGTGTAAGTTAAAGAACACTGCCAATTCGCAATCGCTGTATGCTAGGATAGGGTGGACTGGAAATCACTGGGAGAGGCCTTCGTCCCGCAGTGGACCTAAATATGCTGCTGCTGCTGCTGATGATGTATGCTATGATGTTTGGTTCCAGGAAGAAGTAGCTAGCCGAAAGAGTTCCCATTGTCGCCCACCTTCCCGCGACTGCCGCGACGCACAAACAAGGCGACGAGACGGCCGTTTACGCCCTCGGCAAGCTACTGGCATTGGACAAAGGACCGTGGCTGCAGGGCCCTTTTTGATATCATCGTCGCACGGTAGGAAAATGAATACATCGAGGTGGCAAGCTGACGACGGCGATTTGCGGGACGCAGCTTCGTGGTCTAAAAGGGTACCTGCGGGGCGTGCCTTCGGAAAGATCAGCGGTAGCGGCGGAATTGAAGGTCTGGCAGTCAACGATAACGACACGTCGGCTCAGCGCTGGGATCCAGGCTTTGGGCGCGTTCCCACGACTCGCCGGCACCTGACACTGATGAGAGAGGTGGCGAGGACAGGTGTACCAGCGATGGACGCAGGAGAGGTGGTTGTGTATCGAAGGACTGCGTGAAAGGAAGCAGGGCCGGATGTCTCCACGGCATCCAATCAGACTCTTGGAAAAGACACCTCCTGGCTCTCGATTGGAAAAAGAGCTTTTTTTTAGATAAGCGTGTAAAACACGGCGATATATCTTGCGAGGGTGAAGAGTTGCATTAAACGTACTTTTCGCCAACATGGTGTCTCAAGTGTCGTATCCCCAAGGTGCCAGAAGGTGAACGAGTCCGTCTTGTACTTCCTGGTTGGCAGCAATCAACTGTTTCACCACCAGCGGGATGAGCGGACAAAGAACTATACGAAATTAACTCCTCCACTTCGGTGCGCTTCGTAATAATATCGTCACGTGGTCGTGACAATATCATGGTTCTGTCGCGTGCAATTCTAGTAGGTATGAATAAATGTCGTCAGGCCGAAGGCTGTCGGACTCAAGTTTCATAACAACTTTCGTTGCTCTCGCAACGTAGTGTGGTGCTTCATGCGCAAGTTCATTAGATATACAAAGCCGTGAGTTCAAAGGAAGAAGCTGTAGTCTACGAGAATGACGCAGTTAGGTGTTAGACCTGCCTTCTCGTTGCACAATGCAATAACATGTTAGAAACTGCTTTATTGTTTATTGAACCCTCTCAAAGCCAATTGTCGTATCGTGGTGCGTCATGCCAGACCTAGCGTCTCGGCTATTGTTCATTTGTGACGTCACGCCTTCTGCAGCAGCACATTTGAAAGCACGTGTACTCGGTTAAAGGTGGGGAAGGCAAAAGCTTTGTGACTGCGAAGGCTGACCTGCTAGCTGGGAGTGTGATGCGAATTTTGTTGTAAAAAGCAGCTGCGGGCGAAATGTGGCCGAAAAGAAAGACCTTTCGTTGCCTCGCTTGTTGACAATATCGTTCGGCCACAAGTACAAGCTACACCCTGTAATCAGAACGTAGAACGAGCATCACAGGGCAATTTCGAGATGAGCAAAATGTTGTCTGTGAGTTGCTTATTTGTGGTGCTCGCGATTGCGATTGCGTTCTCTGCAAGAGCGGCGGAAAACCCTTCAGCGAACCTTTCAGCGACAGTTGGTGAAGCAAGCTCTGCTCTGAAGGCGGTGCCAGGTACTTATTGCGGTTCTTTGATTATTGTACCAAACTGTCTCTGCAGAGTCCATTTCTGCAAACCACACTTATTTTAAGATTACAATATGTTTCCTTTCGCGATCACCTCTATGCGTAAGCTGTAGGCGTATCTTCTCTGGTATGAAGAGCGCAGTGCCTGGTCCCGTGCTGCTGACTGCGTTTTTAACGTATGTGCACTTCAAACGAACCTGAGATGTCTGAAAGTATCTCTTCTCTAAGTAACAATGAAAAAGTAAGCAGCCATCTAAACTGTCATTCACGTGGGGAGGAATACCTTATAGTGCGATTGCTAGAGTTCATTTTTGATTATGAGCATATATAATGCTGAGAAGCTGAGCCAATCATCAGACAAACCTTTGCAGAAATACCTCGACCAAAATTATCCTTTTACCAGTTTCCAAGGTTTAGTGTCGCAACAGGGTGACTCCTTGGGCTCGTCGGTACCTGCCTTGATGGGTAGCAACACATACAGGTGGAGAAAAAACAGGGAAGTAAACAGCGCTGATTGCAGAGCAGGGTTACACACAAGTGCAGCAGGGTTACACACAAGTGCATGATCAAAGAGAATGGCGTGTGATTGCCAGATTCCGCTAGGCTTAATCAGAAATTGCGATTGTTGAGGCATGTTAGCTTCACGTTGCTGATGGGTACAGAAGCAAAGGTAACGCTAGAATAGGGCAGCTTGCTGGGCGTGTTGGTACAGATTAATGGCGTGAGAATTCCAGAGGGCGAAGACGCGAGCACAAGAACAAGGAACGCACAGGGTTGCAAGTCCAGCCTTAAGTCCTGTAAGTTTCTTGTTCTTGTGCTCCCGTCTTCGCCCGCTGGAATTTTTACGCCATGTAACGCTAGAAGACATTATCCCTCGCGACAACCATAGCTTCGAAAATTTCCGCCGCGTGAGCGTAGTTTTAGCACCTGCACACCGCACTGACTCAGGCACCTCATGAGCACTGCGCCGCATTGGAAATGCTTCGTAGTGCTCCAACCATATGCGTATCTAGTTTTGGTTCCACGTGGCCTAGGATACTATCACCCCCTTGTGTAGAAAGCACTGTTATCTTTATCAAAGCGCGTGGCCTGTGGTCTATGGTGGCTGCTCAGAGCGCCAGCAAGAGGCCGGAAAAGAAGTCGCGCTTGCTTTGTCGCCATCTGCTGGGAAGCAGAAAAACGAAGCACCGCCGATAAAAAGGTGTTGCTATGTTACCTACCCCGCTAGGCGGTGCAGGCCGACAAAGCCTACAAGAAACCCGATTCATCTTGTGGCCATTTTGCCGGCGCTCAAAGCAGCAGCTGTAGACAACAGGCCGCCCGCACGCGCGTACCCTTTCGTACGGCTTTTCAGGCCTACGGCAAAAACCCCAGGCGGTCGAAATTTTCGTAGCCCCCTATTACGGCGTCCCTCATATCGTGGTTTTGGGACGCAAAACCGTAGCAATGAATCATCATCAAGCCGTGCAGGCGCCTAGCAGGTACCAAGCCTGTGAAAACCCACGCGTGAATACCACCGCAAGTGTTTTATTGAGCCGTGTGGTCAGTTCACACGCAAATTTCAGCACAACAATGGTAAGGCGCGCTCTCAACCGAACCTGTCGGTTGCGACCATGATACTACAGGTACAAAGTTTTACATTCAGTGCTTAGTCGGCAGGAAATATACACACAGAAGGATTGATATGGAACAGTATCCCTAAGGTAAACAATCTTGTAGCATAGCTCCGAAACCGGCATGGAGGGAGAACTCAGACGGATACAAGCGCTAGCTTCCAGCAACAAGATTTTATTTCCAGGAATGGTCATAAATATGCACACGAAACCACGTGGGAGATAAGGAATGGCTACTCTTTTCACTACCTTTAATCTAATCAGACACCAACTGAGACATAGCTTTTACACTGTGCCGACAAACCCGACAAACATTGATTTACGTCATGCGTAAGTATTCAATTTGTCCGATAAGCACAGTGACGTCACGCTTATTCACTGGTTAACAACAAAAAGAATACGATCTGGTTTTGCGCGTACAATCTATGACCATTCCTGGAAATAAAATTTTGTTTTTGGAAGTCGCCGCTTGTGTCAGCCTTTTACTTCTTCGTCCTTGTCTGTTTCCGCGCTATGCTACAAGTCCGTTCACAATGTTCCAACTAGCCTAAATAAGTACCCTTGTCAACTTTGTTTTTAAGGGGATTACAGTGTGTCTGCGCGAAACAGCATTGCCAGCACCGCGAGCCTTAAGAGGCCTCTTACTCCAACATGAAAACGAGTAAGCATTTCGCGTTCACCTTCATTGCCGTCACCGCTTCTGCAGTCAATTGCAGTGCACGCGACAGCGAGCCACCAAATTTATCTTGGGCACTTCGCGCATTCGCTCTCTCTGAGGCGAAACAACTACTATGATGGCGGTCGATTGCGTAGTACCTGCACAATTAAAAATAATTTCTGTAGCATAACGTACCGAAACCATAAAATGATCATCAGAGAAGACGTAGCGTACCTTAGGCAACCTGGTGCACTTGGCACGGGCACGTAATGCTATACCGTGCAATTTGACCTTACCTCCACTGCGGCAAAACTAGCAGGGATCAAGCCCACTGCCTCGAAGTATTGCACCGCAAGTACTCACTCGGTATCACCCGCACAGCTGATAACATACGTAAAGCATCCCGTTCGCCAACCGGGTCAAGCACATTCGGAGAAATTTAGGACAGCAAAAAGTTGATGTGGCTGGCAGGGAATCATCATAAAAGTGGACATAGCGGGCACACATGGGGAGGGGAGATGAGGAACCACGACTGACTGTGAACTAAGGGGGGCTCCCTGAGGCGTAAAATAGAGTAGTCGCAGTACTTGCACATGCACATGCTCATGTCGGGTGCACGTAGCGGTCTACGCGAGTGCTCGCTGCTAAGGCATTCAACCTGTTCGTTATTCGGTAATTCGAAGGCCAAGAAAATATGTACTTACCACAGCGTATCGACGATAGGTTTAGCTGGGCTAATCGGTACTTACCTATTGGAACCATTTTGTTCTAGCGAACGTGCAGAACTGCACAACACATAAGCACACTGGGTACTCGCTGGACTTCAACTGAACCTTAGTCGACATTCCAGAACATATAGCTTCGTTTTACTGCACGCGCTAAGCTGATTGTAGTAGTCCAGCTGACTTCAGAAATCTGAAACTGTTAGGCCATGAATAGAAAGTTTCAGAAACCATCGCCATATTTCCCATATGGTCGCTGTGTGCCCACCCCTCCCATTGCGTCGAAGATAAGGTAAATGGATTATCTGGACAATCAGAGAAAACGTGCGAGGCTGCGGCAGAGGGAGGCGGTGTTAACGTACGCAAAAGCTGGGCTATGACTAGTGTTTGTGCGCGCGCATCACAGCAATATCATTGACTATCAGAACCTAACTTTGCCATCACGAGAGCGCAAACTGTACACGGTGTTTCAGTTAAGTTGCGCCAAGCTTTCAAAAGACCCACGTGCGACGTGCCTGTTATACGAATCAAGCCATCTTAGTCATATTGTCGTCTTGAGCGTCACAGAGTGGTGTTTAAGTGAACTCCGGTAATTATTACTAATTAATCAACATTTCAGGTGTTGATTTTAATGCAAAATGCTCATAGAGAAATTGTAGAGCATGCTAATTAGCGTATCGATCATACGTTCCGATAATAGGACAGTGGTTGAGAAACTGCGCTAGATTTGAAAAAAGTACTGCGTAACTAGGCACTTGCACGCCGTGACGTCAGTGCTCTCGAAGATGCTACGACAGGACAGCAGATGATGCAGTCAGACCGCAGGCACAAACCGGCCCAGAAAGGGAAACGTGTCGCGACGTCTCAGCAACTTCTGTTACGGTGCGTCCAGTGCTGTCTGTCTGTCTGTCTGTCTGTCTGTCTGTCTGTCTGTCTGTCTGTCGTCCCCAATGTTGTTCGCAGTCACGTGGTAATTTTTGAGGGCCTCGCGCCCTCCCTTAGGATCCCAAAAAAGTTAGAATCATTTCACCTATTATCATCAAAATACAATATCCGGACACGAATTCAACAAGCCCTAAAAGTGGGCCAGTCAATAATTTTCGCTTCAGAAAACCGCTTAAAGGTCGCTTATTTAATTAATATGAGTTAATGAACAGTAGTGTGAGATCGTCGAGACGAAAGTAAACAACTCTACGTTGTGGCTTTTCTCAACGTGCCATGGATTGTTTTCTTTTTTTTTCCTCTGAATGAAGTTAATTGAAACACGTAGTGTATAGTGGTAGGAAGCACCCTATCGATCAATAGAAAATGTGTTAGTGAAGAAGTGAATTTTTAAGGCAGTGTTCTTGCAACATACAATTTTCCTTTATTGTCGTCTTATGTGCGAACGATTTGTCATATTCATGCGCAGTCTGTGGACAGAACGAGAGGTACAAGACCTGCCGGAGCAGCACTTGCGGCGAGAGAAGCTGCAAAACTCGATTCAGCCTGTTTCGAAAGTGTACCAAGGATTGTGTGTCCCGGTGCTTCTGCCGTCGCCGATATTATAGAAATTATGATGGCCGCTGTGTGCGTTTGTGGAAATGCGGAAACTGGATAACGTCGTTCAAGGAAAAGCTTCAAGAAGTATTGAAAGGCTCTCGTGCTGAATAGTCGCCGCTCTCTTATGTGAAACCTCACTCAATATGCTGTTGCCATTTACGTCACTGACCGAATAAACAATGACGGCATAAAAGAATAACAGCGCTATTGAAACTTCATAGGCTGTTTGGAGTAATTCATTTCAATTGCATGGTATGTGTAGTGGATGTCCAAAGTATCCTGATGCATCCTGATGTATCCTGATGATGTATCCTGATAATCCAAAGTATCCAAAGTATCCTGATGATAAGATTACAAGATGCTAATTTATTCGTTCTGAGTTCTATGTCGGAATTTGGCCGAAATTCCGGTGCGAATGTATAAGCAGAAACAATGACATTGATTTCTTTTCTTTCAATATTGAGCATAAAATGTTGAAATTAAAGATAATCGAGTTTTTGTAATACAAGTGATCACTCTAAAGCTCTTCACTTGTTCCTTTTAGTGTCCCTCTTGGCGAGTGTTGAGGACTCCTAGAGATACATGTTTTCTGTCTGCAATGGACAATTATTTCTCTTGTTCTCGTTTTCTTCTTTCTTTTCACTTAATAGCATTTAGCCTGACATACTTATGGAGCGTAATGGGATCATTCATATGTATGCGTTTTCATACCTCACTATAGCAAATGCTTTCTAGTAGCGCAGAATGCCGATAGCCTTGTGTTGTTGACAGTAGAGGCTGCTGCTGCTGCTTATTGGTTCCGGCATTGCATTGGAAACTGCTGCTTTGTTCTTATTTTTCTTGCAATAGAAGAACATAAGTGCCTTCGAATTTTTTCGCGACTATACAGGTGGCTCTAATGATGTTGCCATAAGAAGCACGGGGAGCAAGAAGCATACATTATGGCACGCATTCGAAGGAAATAAACCAAGTGATTCGTAATTCACAAGAGCACCTGGACCTATAGTTTTCTTATTTAGGCAATCCGCTTTGCGGCGTCACTGAGCGTGATACCTAGCCGGTCTTCCTGCGCAATCCTTAAGCGTTCCAATAATCGAGTGCACTACCTGAGGAGTCTGCATACATACATACATACATACATACATACATACATACATACATACATACATACATACATACATACATACATACATACATACATACATACATACATACATACATACATACATACATACATACATACATACATACATACATACAAAAACAAAGAATTTCCTATAACAGCTCATATCCGGATGGCCGCAACTCTTTATTTCTGTTCCAATAACGCTGCAAAAGAATGGAGTTATTATTTAGGAAATACAATGCCTGCAGCTGTTGGAAAATTTCGAAAGTGAAAACAAACAAAAGAAACGAACAGGTAACAGAAGCCGCCGCTGATGTCACTAAACGAGGGGAAAGCATGAAACAAGTGGAACTCGCGCTATTGTAACACGAAGCATTATTGTAGCACAAAGCCAAATTCACAGAAAGATGATAGATAAAACTTGTTCTTAACTCAGAACCGTAGGGGCAGTATATACAACAGGCTTGAGCAGGAGCACACATTCGAGGCCAACCTCTCGTCATGGCATGCCAGCAATGGGAAATTTGGTGCTCGTGCTGATTCCTGTCGTTCGCAGAATCCTACAGCCAGCCGCTCGCAGGGCAGGAGACTGACCCGTAAACATGTCACCAGCTGCACAGAAAATGACGTTATTCATTTGAGAAATGCTACAAATGCGGTGCATGTAAGGCTTTGCCATTTCGGCATACTCATATTACAATTTTCAAGTATGCTCTCCATGTCTCAATGAGCGCTGAAGATTTCGCCTCAAGGAGCCCTGCAGCTCTTTTTGAACGAAGAAAATGTTGCCAGTCAAAGTCCCTGTACTTGCAGCAAAGTACCGCAATCTTTTGAATTGCGCCGTTTTCGCCTCTCCCAAATATCGGATCGGGCGACACGCATCACGTGGTAGCGTGCTTTCACTTCATTGTGTTTTGTTTTCTTTGCCCGTTAGCGCCACGTTGAAAGCGGCAACTGTCTCTCGCGTCTCGCTGGCTCGCGCTTGGCCTGAAAGCTAAACCGAAAGCTTCACAAGGCGCCTCCGAAGGGGCGCCAACAAGAAAAAGACGACATTTGTTGGAAAGGAGGCGGCGGAGGGGAGTGTAGATGGCAGTACTCTTCCGAAGGCACATGGAGCCTTAGTGCCGTTCAGTGTCTCCCTACATGGGTTGAAGAAATTAGCGTCCTTTCCTAACCAAACCACAATCATCATCATCATCATCATCATCATCATCATCATCATCCATTCAGTCGGGGAGCCACCCCTGAACGTGCGAGCCAAGCAATATTGAACTGCGAGCACCAGGAAACTCGTAATTGGGTTCTTTAACACAGCTTGAAAGGTTCCGCTCTTTTTCGAACAAATGACGTTACTGGAGGCAGGAACTGCGTTATGCAGAAATAGCGTTGGTTGATTTCGCCATGACGGAAAAGTAATCTTCTACACTTAATTTCTCCGTTTTGAGTTCAATAAAAAAATCACTCGTGCGCATTTCTCTTGAAAAACAACGCGAAAAAGGCCGGTGGATGTTGGTCGAAGGGGACGAATAGTGCTTGAAGAAAAAATGGTACTCGAGTAGTAAACCGGTGAAATGAAAGGGAATGGCAGTGAGTACTAGCCAAGCTGGAAAACATTGTAAGCATTAAGGCGACGCAAATCGTTGACTTTGTTGTCCCATAGCCGAGCTCGCACGAAAGCGGTTTCTTTCTTTCTTTCTTTCTTTCTTTCTTTCTTTCTTTCTTTCTTTCTCTCTTTCTTTCTTTCTTTCTTTCTTTCTTTCTCTCTTTCTTTCTTTCTTTCTTTCTTTCTTTCTCAGGTCTAGGTAATACTCGCCTATCTCTGCCTCGTACATGCCTATCCAGTGTGACTATGGCGCATGTTAGTGTGATCAAACTGGAAATGCTTTAAATGTTGTTTTTGGCCATCCTTTTGGTCAACTACCTTTTGAGCACAAAATATCGATGCTCTGACGTCACATCTCTCGTATACAGCTACAAATGTGTTCATTTTGTGTTAACAATATTTTTATCTTTCATTTCATTTCATCTAAATTCGACATAGGTGAGGGACAGGAGATGGCGTCCAGGAAATAAAAGTATCACTCGGGGCTCGCGTATCGATTTGGCGGACTCGCTCAGATATTTTAGCGTGACAGCGTTGACAGCGTTTCGTAAGCTCCTGTCACAGAGAGCCCGGTATCATCGCCGGTGTCGACGTAGGCATCGACCTAAGAAACAAGCATTTCGAGCTATCGGCGTGTTTCCCAAAGCACCTGATCACGCATACCTTCTGCCACGGCACTTGTGTATTGGTGAACAATATTACAATTATGCATAGTAAGATCTGTCAAAAAAATTGTGAACTCTAGCTTAGCACCTGATCTTAACCCAGCTAAGGCTGTAAGTCGAATGCACTATAAATATTATTCTAATACGAGCACGCCATGCGAATTGACTCCAATGACGCCATAGAGTTCTCTGAAAAGCGAAGCTTACGGGTCCCCCAAGTTTTTATTTTCCTTTCTTGGATGAACGTTCAGCCATGTTAGAATTACTCAATAAAGTGTACATTTTCTACCAACTTTGCCAACGCTACATGACTGGAAGTCAACACTGGATTAGGGGCGGCAAAATTGAATGTCCTTCCAATATTGGATCGAATATTTGCCAACGTTGGGCCTACGTTGGCCCGCTGCTGTTGTGTTGCACGTGCATATTTCTGGCTTTGTGCTTCACTATGTTTGAAAGGAAAACTCTAGTGTCATTAGACTGTCACATCACTGACATCGCAGGTTATCGCAGCTTATCAAATCGCAGGTTATCAAAGAGATGAACCAAGAACCACAGTGTTGGTCAATTGGCCAAGAACGATAAAGAATTGCCGTGTGGCATTAAACGCAGGCAGACAGCAGTATAGATCACAGCGCACACAGACGCACAAGGGCAATGCTATATTCCAGGTAAAATGAAAAGCGAAAATAATGTATCTGGACAAGCTTTGCTATTAATGGAGTAGATAACCACATACCAATTAGAGTTTGTTATAAATCAGTTTTTTAAAGCTGGTTATTCAGCAGTGACACTGCGGATAATAAATGATGAGAACGAGGGTTGATACGAGTATTCTTTTGTAGCCTTGTTTTCAAACGTGAGGTACTAAAGGAGCTGCAGCCTTCTTGTTCTAGGTCGTGTGTAAAAACAGCCGTGGCCTCCGAACACTTAGTCATTGTTGCTCGGTTGCAGAAAACTATTGTTTGGAGCTACAGTTGCATGTGCCCTTCCGCGACCCACAACAGTTTTTTTTTACTCCGGAAGCTGAAGTAAACAAAATGAAATCCTTCAGTTTCTTCCAACTTCAGGGTCAAGAAGCGGAGAAATACGCTGAGCCAATGAAGCGCACTTCGAACAGGAAAGGATGTCAAAGTATGGAGGGACGAGCACCGTACCTCCTCACTGTTTCTTCCTTCCACACATGAGATGCGTAGCTTGGCCGTGCATGGCCATTGTTTCTTTTCCTATATAAGGGTCGCGACCAAGGTGCCGAGGCTTACTTGGTGCCAAATAAGAACGATGGCTCCTGTGAGCCTGCCGGTGGTGCTCCTGGTGTGTGGCATTCTGCCTGCCATGGCCCAAGTACCACCGGGACAAGCAATGGCCATCAGCGGCGGCAATCGATGGGGGTCTCAGTGGGGGTCTCCTGGTAGGCCGTCTTCGGGGCAGTCTTGGTGGCCTTTCGACCCAGTAAGTTACGCAATTATTCATTTTTCTTAGGTTATTTATGTGGGAACTGTAGTTACACCGAATTGCTGTTGCATGCTAGTGTGAAATGAAGTTTTCAGCTTGCCCTGTATTGTAGCCCTACAGGGGAGTGCTACGTACATCACGTGCCCAGCACGGCTAACATGTACATACATTAGCATTAAAAACGGCTGACGAACAAGTTTTAAGCAATTATACGTCAACTTCACAAGGTTGCCGTACCATACTCGGTGTTATACCACAATGTTGATGTAACTATGGCAGCACTACTCTCGGCGGTCGATTATTCCTCCTGCCTTTCATGTGTTATATGTTGAGCCAAGATAATGCATGAAATTTACATACCTATGTGACAAAAAGGCAATAACATTGACAGGCAATAACATATTAGAGACCAATGTGCGGGACGGGCGCATTGTTTTTGTGCAGCTTGTGTAGAAATAGTACAGCGTGTTAAAAGAATGCCGCAGCGGGTATGTTCTGTGACTAAAAATTGGAGAGGCAGGCACCAGCAGAAACACAAATATGCAAGGGAAAGAAAGGTAAGTTAGCTATTACACGTTCAGACGCACGCGAAAATTGCGAAATCGGTAACAATTAACGTTCCGCTACTTTCAAGCTCCTATGAAACCGAAAAACTGAGAAAAGACGACTCGCGAATAGTTTTAAAAGTCAGTCTTGTGTTAATTGTGACCTTAAGTTTACATTTCTGAATCGGTTGTTCCTGAGCGCCACACAGAATAATTTAGGTTTTCTCTGTCTTATATTTTTGTTTTACAGTCTCACCAAGCATTCATTCAGTAAAGCTTCTACATGCCTCTGCTTTTTCGACTGTAGTTATTGAAAGCGCATTTATTACAGTATTCATTACTGTTTCCGTACTATAGCTCATTGTGGGTGATAGAGTTCTCATGCTTCTCTAATTCAATTATCCTGTTCCGTACGTGTCTCTTCAGCCCTCAAAGCGGATATTAGCGATCATGTTCACTGCTATTCTTCGAAACACTGCATTCACGTCATGACATATCTTTATGATATTTATTTTTTTCCCAAGCGCCCTTTATGTAATGCCTTGTAAAAGGCCTTTAAAGGATTAATAACTCATGATCATGATTTAATATTGTTAGTATGATATGTGCTGCGGAGTGACCCTATGATTAAAGGAGCAATACAACGAAATAGCAGAACAACACCAGAACTTTCTGCCGCTCGTAAATTTTGCGTTCAACGCCAACTTGTGTGCTTGCAGGATGTCCCTGGGGGGAAGTGTACCGTCAATGTGTCAGCAGCTCCTGCGGCGAGAAAAAGTGCTTCCAGATCCGCCAGCCTCGACAGATTGCTTGCACACAGGATTGCCGAAGTGGCTGTTTCTGTTGGCGGACCCGTTACAGGAATCAACAAGGGAGATGCGTTCACCGTTGGCAGTGCCCGGAGAGCAGGATGAACAGGCGGCCATCGTGGTGGCCGGGAGGAGGGCCCGAGTAGCTCACAATAAAACAAGGGCATTGCTTTCTCTCATGCCTACCCCCTAGTGGGTTCTCCTGCAGAGCAAATAAACGTCGCTTTGACCTGAGCGTCATTTCCGCCAGCGTCGTCATGCGTATTCGGCTGACAAGGCTCTCATTTAATGTATTCACCGTACATTATAGTACGATGTTCACGCATGTTGAAGGAGATTGATGTTGGCGTACAGTTCATGGTAGCTAAGTAGATGGGTTGTTGGCTCGCTAAAGCTCGAGTTCCTGGGATTGAATCCCGGCCCAGGCGGCCGCATTTCGATGGACCCGGTAAGCACAAATGTCCTCGTACCTAGATTTGTGCTTTCCGCACAAATATAGGTACAAGGGTATCTGAACACCTGGAGTTCCTCCGGGTGGTCAGATATATATATATATATATATATATATATATATATATATATATATATATATATATATATATATATATATATATATATATATATATATATATATATATATATACTAATCGATTGATCAATAAATAATAAATGGGACAAGCTTAGTATGCTCAGACTAATCCAGCCAAGCCTTGTTGAGCTAAATAAGGCCAAGCAAAGCCTAGAAGAGCCCAGCAAGACTTAGCAAGGCCATGTAAAAAACAGAAAACACACGTCAAACTTCAAATCGTCCAGCTTCGCTGTTTGAAGCCTTGCGCGACTTCGTGCTATCTTCGCCATTCGCCCCCCCCCCCCCCCCCGCCCCTTCATAATTGCATGCCTGACCATCCCGGTTACCTAGTGTCTATGGCGCTCGGCCGCTAATCCGGAGGTCGCGGGATTGCACCTCGGTCTCCGCGTCTGCATCACGACGGAGGCAAAATATTGAGGTCCGTGCACTGTGCATACCAGTACAAGTTAGTGAATCACAGGTAGTGCAAATTTCCGGAGCCCGGCACTACGGCGTCTCATATTACTATCGTGATTTTGGGACGTGAAGCCTCCCAAGTTCAAATTTTTTGCCACTACAATATCAAGCACCCCTCCTTCCAGTCAGCTACCTTTGTTTACCACGAGCTTTGTTTCCTTGTGTGAGCTTTGATAACTAATTGATTTCTGTGCTCCTTGCAAACAGAGCTAGGTTGTCCGAACTGTGCTTTCGCTGTTTTGTTTGTTCAACCCATTTTTATAATGATATCGCTAGCACAGCCATTCAAAATGGCAACACAGCTGTTGAAATAGAAGGTTAGACCTAAGGAGACACAAAGGCGCACTGATCAGCACTACTGTACTAAGAAAACTGAAAGGCTATGAAATTCTAGTAATTTGACTGGGACGAACTCAACGCTAGGCTAGGTTATCCATGACGAACAAAACAGTGCGAACCAATGGATACAAGCAAGGCACTGCGCTTGTCCCCGGCTTTCTTACCCCCTTCGTTCCGCGCAGTTCTTCATAAGAATGTTTTTGGTAATGTGACGTGATTTTTGCGGTGCAGCGGTCAGCGGCCAAGAAGGCCTCACATCTTCTTGTACTTAGAAGAAACGCGTGTTTGTGCAATAAACGAATGAGCGGGATTTGTCGAGGTACTCGTCCTTTCGTTCGCCGTAACCTAATGGACCCATTATTTTGCGGGAATCTTATGTGGCGAGCGCCACAAATACATAATGCAGATTATTGCGCTTCATTGCCTTTTGGCTCGACTATGAGGTACTTTCGTGTGAAGTGAAATCACACGAAAGGGGACACAAAAGAAAATCGCTTGGCCGCTTTAACCACAACACTTTGCCCTCTGCCCCCCTCTACTTGCGGTCTACTAACTCAAGAGAGGTCCCGCAAAGCTCACCATCGCACTCATAACATCAAATTGAAATGTAAAACTTGCATTTCATGAAAATGGAGACACCGAGATGTGCTAAACTGTCCCACAGAAATTCGTGAAGGCGCTGAAATGTGCTCTTACGCGAAATTTTGAAAGGTCATTCAAGAAACCCAAATCAGGTCGAAGGGTTACTGCATATATGTAGGGCGTTGATATATTTTCAGCCATTTCCTTACCTCTTCGCATGGTTAGTTTGCAGCTGCGAATTCGATTCATTTTGGAATAAAGGCGCCTACCTGCTTGTGTTTGGCTGGATATAAATGTCATGAGGTTGTTTTAAGAACGTTTATGCATGGTTGTTCCGTCGCAAAATGATGTAGAGTGTGCACCTTTTGCGAGAATTCCAGATTTTATGACGACCTTTGCTTTTTGGTAAATGATGGCCTCCAGAATCACACGCACATTTTGTACATTAGCGCGCGACGAAAAAATTTTCAAATCGGCGAAATCTGAATAACAGAGGTGAGAATACGGAATGTTATTGCGACGGGTTTGCCAATAAAAAGTGCGCTTAAGCTCCACCTATAGCAGGAGCCTGTATACGGATAAAATAATACACGAAGATCTACACAATTGTTCCATTGTGTGTACCCGATATATAACAGACCAAAAGAAACGCGCCTTGGATTCCTTAGGGCTAAAGTGCAAAGATGCCCGTGACCGTGATTGTAATATTGTGTTCGTTGCTTCTTCCTGCCATGAGAGCACAGGATCCCGCGGAAGTCTTGGCGCTACGTGGAGGCCTCAAATGGCCACCTCAATGGTGGACGCCTCCGAGTTCATGGTGGAGTATGTTACCTCAATTTTACATTACTAGATATTGCATTGCTGTTAACGGTAGCTGTATAAATTGGAGAATTATGTATCAAGTAGAAAATCAAGACTTAATTCTATCTTCCTTATCTGCATGCAAAGGTAAAGCGCCCAACGACATGAAAACTCGAAACACATAAGAAATGAGGATAATTTTAAAACTGACATCTGGATGTGGCTGTTTGAACAAGCGCTAGTTTGCAGATGTGGTGGATATGTGGCTGCGTTCTCTCCCTCTTGTCGTGCTGCGGACACTACAGAATGTCAGAATGTACTATTGATATATTGTCACTTTTGCAAAATTGGGCGAGGTATCCAATATCGATCAGATAAAAATAAAATTGTGCTCTAAGTACCACGCAGCACTGCGGGCGAGTTAATAGAGCTCCATCGTAAAATGGCGTTCATATCATCGGTTTAGAAATGCGAAGCATTTATTGGCGAACTTGAGTCACTTTAACCGTATCTATCTATCTATCTATCTATCTATCTATCTATCTATCTATCTATCTATCTATCTATCTATCTATCTATCTATCTATCTATCTATCTATCTATCTATGGAGCACCTAGCCCCGTACGTCTCGATGCTCTCTTGGTCGCCTCGTTCACCTGGTATACCCAACATTTTGGGAGGTAAAGCATTAATGTATGAGCAACATTAATTACTGATCTTTACATCACTAATATGATATACTCGTCATGTACGTCACGGTTAACGATACTGCAATCACGCGCAGTTTTGTGCCCCTCACAGGGCGCACTGCCTACAGGTTCAGTCCATACACCGCAGTGCTGGCTCAAAGAGCTCCGCTCTTAAAACAAGGAAGTAACGCCGCTCGTCCTTGCTTCCGATTGAAATGTTCACTTCACAAGCACACAGGTGCACACGCAAGTTACCAAGCGGCACGGAGGTATCAAAAACGCGCCCTTGGGGTTCCTGGAAAGCACGCTAGCGTGCTATGGCGGCTCTTGCCACACCGTATATAAAGCAAATAGACATATTGCCCCAGCAGTTGTAACTATGGTGCTTGTGTAACGTGATTGGCGTTTCTGCACTGTGAGAAGCTCTGTCGTAGCAACACATATCCTCTGATACCATTAGGTATGCTTTTGTGCAACTTCGTTCGATCCTTCAACGAACTGCATTTGTGATAGCACATCAAAGCATAGTGCATTTATATCCGACAAAAAGGACGTCTGTGCTTTGACTAACGTGAGTGCAAACGTTACGCCGTACCATGAGCTACGGTTCAGTCACCATGACGCTGTCGATATTAATGACTGTACAGCGGTACGCATGCTCATGAGTAGGTATTCATGCGCCTTGCACAAATACCTTGATATACCTCACAGTTGGCGCAATGGCAAACACTTCGTTGTAGGCAATTTCCTTCCTAAGTACTTCGCGTGACCCCGATTCCTACTAGGCGTGAGATGTGCAGGACTTTTTTCTTAAATTTTTGTCTCCGTATGTGCATGCTATTTTACGATCACGTATTTACCATGATTTACACATACGCAGGATGCCCTCTTGGACAAGTATACAAGGAGTGCCAGAGCGGTAGCTGTGGCGAGAACCATTGCTACCAAATCGGCATGCGCAGGCCGCTGCCTTGCACGGAAGACTGCGTAACCGGGTGTTTCTGTAGGTGGTACCTCTACAGAAATGACAGAGGAAGATGCGTATTTAAATGGCAGTGTCCTCAGAGCCATACTAACCGGAAGCGTCCCTCTAGACCTGGTAGAAAACCAGAGTAGGGTTCAAGGATGCCTACGTGTTCTACTTCAAGAAAAATGATGGTTCAGATTTTGCGTTCGGCCTCGACACAGATTCTCGCGAAGTGTTATTAAATACTGCATTAATGACCCCAACGGCCTTTATATCTGCGTTGTGAGACTGGTTGCAGAGAGAAAGACCCTCTCATTCCAGCGACTGGAACACGCCTTCAAAAAGATATATTTAGTGTGTAGTCCTCTATAGCTTGTGGTGGCCACACGCACAGGCGATCAGGGACACCGCTACGAAGCGCGCAGTGGTGATGCCTGTGGCCCATTCGTACTCTTCATAAGCAGCCGCTTGTGCTTTTCGGGCCACTTCAACTTTGAATGCCCTGGGCGCTGGAATTTCGCCGCGCCTTCAGGGTGTTTGTTGCTACTGGTCTGCGCAGGACACTACTGCCCTGCCACCGTGTTCACGTGTTGGTCACCGTAGACGCTGTTGTGGTCTTTCGGCGTGAGTGGATCGCTCGTCCTTGTCAAATAAATTCTTCTCCTCGTGTTTGTGGGGTCTTTCTCTGCAGTGCTTGGACTATAGATGGGACAAAGCAAGCCTAATACCTCGAGGAAGAAAATTGGGGGAGCTCATGGACATGCGTAGAGATGATATAGTTCGGTCGTATGTCCCCAGGACAGACATGCGGAGAAATTTTGTCTTCCAGAAGACGACATGTGAATGTAATTTGTTGCAAGCAGACTTAACCGGCCACGAGACTGCCAATTTATTATATGAAGGCTATGACCCCTTAAATATTGCCCCGAAATATGCTGACTACAATGAGATGTGTTTTAATTCGGGCCACTGTAGTCGTAATTAGGTGGCGGTGAAATTATAGAGACGCCTGTACCATGTGGTGTCTGTGCGCGTTAAGAAACCTCAGGTGGTCCAAATTTCCGAAGACCTCCACTACAACGTGTTTCGTAATTATTTCCTGGTTCGCGCGCATAAAAACCCAATTATTCTAATGCTATATGCTTTCATTTCACTTCAACATGTTGTGCATTCCTGCCTACGATCACCCTCTGAAAGCAGTGTGTTTACGAGTCGTTCGATTTAGAACGCTCATGGAGCATTCGCAGCCGCACAATGTTTGTTGGATTGAAATAAATAAAATAAACGAAAAAATCACCAATTTTGTATGTATTGAAAACCTCGCAGTTGATCTCTATTATGAAAAAAAAAAGCGCGGACACGAATGACTCTGCGTCATCAACAGACGTACGAAAAAGCTGTTTTCAGAAAGCACGTGACCTCGCCTCCCAGAAGTGACGTCGGCGCCTACATTTGCCGGTGGAACAGTCGGCGCTCGGCGTGTGCTCCGCACCGCCGCAGCAACTGTCTGCAGCTATGCGTGGCTGCGTTTTTGGCTGCGTTGGAAAAAGCGCCCACAGCTGGCGTCGGCGCAGCAACAGTCGGCGCGTGCTCGACTCCGCCGCAGCAACCACCTGCACCTGCAACGCAGGAGAAGGGAACCCCGGCTGAAGGGTTGAAGCCTTGACTAGAAGGGGAGAAGGAAATTACATAGCAACAGGGGGCACTTTGATTGCTGCGGCAGTCGCATTTTCGATGAAGGCGAGAATGCCAACGGCCCGTGCACTGTGCGTTGTTAGGGCACGTTAAACAACCCCAGGTGGTCCAGCTTTCCAGAGCATTCTACTACGGCCTTTCTATTCTTTCTATTTGTATCATGCCCTTTCCCCTACACCTACGGTCGCTTAGCCGTACTCCCGACATAAACTTCAGAAATCGTCGCCCTTTACTTAACCGAACCACAATCGTCATAATCAATCACCAGCTCGCCAGCGTCCGCAACACTTTGGCTTAGGCGCAGCAGCTATAAAGGAGGTGCACCCTAGTCCCCTCTTTGTGTTCACAAAGATTATGCTTAGGTGTCGTTTTCTCTTTTGATCAGTTGACTGTCCTCGTCGAAAATTCTCCTCATACCTTCCTTTGTGTTCGCCAATATTCCATTTCATAATACGTGAATAGTCATCTAGAGGAACCACGCAACGCAAGGTGCAGCTTGTGAAAGGAAAGGCACTTCTTACCATGGTAAGAATAAAGAATTAAATTGAAATAATTCAAGCACGTGACAAGAAATCAAAGAAATACAGACCACCAGCCTATTCACATAAACCATTAGTCACTGTTTAAAGTGAATTTAATTGTTTGGCTTAGTAACAAACCATTGTCGACTTTAATGTATTGAAGCAAACATAACCGAGACATTAGAAAGCCTTCTCTCTACTTAAATGAAGTGTACGCTTGGCGCACTTTTAAAGTACGAACATTTGAGGCTGGGAACCCGAGACTTTCAAAGAAACGATAAAGTGAGGAATAGTGCATCTGATGGTTCTGCATAAAAAACTCCGCGTAACATTAGGATTTGGGGTAGATGGCAGTGTGAACGAGAGGACAAGCAACCTATCCAAAGTTCCGGTTAGAAATGCCAGACAACCAAAGGTACAATACAGTAACAAAATTCGAGCGAAGGGAAGGGGTGCATAATATACGATGGTAGAACATATGATTATATAATGAAGTTAGAAAACTGGTTGAAAATATTAATAATATATAACACTACCTTTTATGACATTAATGCTAACGTTGGCTGATGTCAGCATTATATTTTTTATGTTTTCCATCGAGAGGTACCAAAGAAGCCGCAATCTGATTGTGCTAGGTCGCGAATAAAAATATGCGCTGCCTTGCAAAACATGTAGTCATTGTTATTCCACTGCAGAGCGCTTTATTGCATACGCATTCGCACATCGCTTTCACCGACCCATAAAAACTTTCCAAGTCGAAAGTTAAAGCAAAAAATGTATCGAAACCAAGAGCTTTAGCGAGAAGAGACAAAGAAAACTGGAATCCAATGAAAACACATGTAGCTTTGAAATTAGCAAACAGCAACGCACGCGCGCGCACACACACACAAACACACACACACACACACACACACACACACACACACACCTATTTATTGCTTGTCCTGCAAAAGCAAAAATATATATAGCCCGCTCTGTCTCAATTGTCCATTTTCCGCTGCACGTTTTGAGACCAACACGTGGCTTCCTTCCACGGAACAATGGCCGTGGTCAGTTTGGCTCTAGCTTTCACCAGGTGTTGTTATCTTCGCTTGCCTTGGGACAAGTACAAATTGAGGAATGGTATGTGCCGCGGATGACCGAAAGAGTGGGAGAATTGGAAGTATCTGAAACACATTACATTACGCGGTTACTCTTTATGGAAGCTACATAGAAACTGCCACCAGTTGCTACTTCTCGTGAATGTTAAGTTCGAATTAATGTCCGAACATTGTAATGTATACTATACGTGGATACGATGGTACTCGAAAAATTCAGTGAGAATAGTAGTAATACTTAAGTTAGAATCGATAACTTGCCAATAAATGTTTGGTCGAAAACAATTTGTTTAACGTTCATGTCATTATAGGATCATTTGAAAGACCTCTTTATGAGCCAGTGCTTGAGATAGGCGATGCGAGTTAGCCCTACTGTTTTGATTTGCACGCACTGTAGGCTGATGAATTTATTTCCGTCTTCTTTTTTTAAATTTAAATGTGGAAGCATGGGAAGGTAGACTACGTTAGAGTTGGCTATCGCATCATCATCATATTTCTGGTATTGATAACAATAAACGCTCACGAAAAATCCTGCAGATCCCCCGCACTGTGGGAATCGGTGTTATGCGACGAAATTTGCCAAGACAATGTAATTCTTTGGAATTCAGCCAACTGTTACAAGAGCGATCAAGACTCTTGTTCAATGCGAATGTACCTAGTCATGAGTATTTTTAACATGGGCCAAGTGGGAACGTCGACACGACCGTGGCTTCTGAATGGTATATCGTGGTGCAACGTAACGTTGGAGCTCACGTCAGTCCAAAGCAAAGACGTGTTATGTCAAAGAAAAGTGGACTATACGTTGTCTTAATGTGCTATCGTAAGCGTCGTTCAATGAAGTATTCCTACAGAACTGAGCAATGTTGCACAAGAGCATGCCGCATGGTAGCACGGGAAATTTATTGGTATGATAGTGCTAATCACACATTAGAAGCGAAATTCACGTCACGCATGCGCCATCGTTACCACTGCTGGTGCAGTAGGTTTATTTGCTTTATATACCAAGCGGCAGAACCAGTCGTAGCCTTGTGGTAGCGAGCTTGCTGGGCACCTCGGAGCGTGTGATCCAGACCTTGCTGTGCAGTGCGCCGCACGACACGCGAAGTCCACAGTTGCTGCTAGAGCGACACCCCCTCTTCCCACCCCTTACGTCTTTTCATGCTTGTGCAAGAAGGGCGGGGCGTTTTCTCTCCGCTTCGAAGCAGGCCTCCTGATATTATGGCATGTGCCCTCCGAGCGACGGAAATGGGCCAGCGTCGTTTGATCTCTGCTTCAGCCGCGTTTCGTAGCCCCCGCTCGTGTGCTTTTACCCGCGGGTAGAACGTACGATCCGCGGGGTGCTGTTATCAATTTGGACTTCATACGGGACGTGAAGGAGACGCTGGCAGCGGCAAAAGCCCGTGGACACTGTCCACATAATTGCTATCGTCACAAAAATATAATGAGACGGGACGAGGCGAAACATGAATGACACCAGCCGCACGTAATAACTCCTCCAAGCAATGCATGTACCATACCATGCCATGCCATCTTAATTACTGGGCGAGAACGAAGTTCGACCTGCTTTACCTGTGCATTGAGCAACTTACGCTTGAAATTTGTAAACGCAGAAGACTGATGCGTGTTCATTTGTGCAGCTTGTTGCTCTAGTGATGCTAAAATTTATTTCACTCTTGAAAATGATGTATCCCTTTTTATTTTTTTATTTATTTGAAATACGCAACTGTGTTAGTGCTACCAGAAACCTTGTAATAGGGGGAGAGGAGTTTTCTATCTGTGGAAAGATTTTAGTGGCCGCTGCACTGTTTCTGAAATACACAATTATCTGATTCACTGATTGAATGGTTTATCAGTTGAAATCCCTTTTCAACGTCGTAGCTTGTTTTCTCATTCTTTCATGCCGAAGACAAAAAGAAAGAAAAAAAAGATCCAGGCCTGCGCGTAACCGCAGGACAGTGACAGCGTAAGTTGGAGGAGCGACCTTATTAGAAGCCATTTTAAACGTTTGGGGAAACTAGTGCAAGTAGAGGTGGTATGTATCCCCTGCCCAGTAGGGAAATACCCACTGCGCCATAATTACTGCGGTATTGTAACGTGACAATCTGTATAACTTCACATCTTAGAGAGTCTCTTGGCCTCGTTTTCCCGAGAACGAACCGAACCATCGGCCCGGCGTCGACGGCGAGCTGCGGTTTGGGCTTCTCTCTGCCCAGCTGTCTGTTGTGCCCGACGTTGCCTTGCCGCAGACGCGCGCTTAGCTCTGCGATTCGCTTCTTCAGCAGCGGTCCGTACCTTGCGAGAAGGCGCCATCGGGTACATCGAAGAGCCAAGTCAGGTTGCTGGCGCGGCTGCGTACGTCGCCTGCCGCGTGATGCATGGCACGATACGACAAAACTGCTTCAAAAGGCAGCGCTTCGTAATAATGATGACGGAAATGTTGAAGAAGATTGTTTGATAATGATGATGTTGATGATGCCTCTGTAATGGGTTCAGAGCTACAAACCATGCAGCCCTGTGTTCTTTCAAATGATTCCTCGAACTCGTTATGCAGTCTACTTTCCCTGACGTGTAGTGGCGTATTATTGTACTGCCACGTAACATTACATTTGTTAATGCGATTGCTCGGCAGACGTTATACCTGGTTAGGTCTTTTAGCGAAGATTTTTCAAGCACAGGCGTGGCGCAGTAGTAGAATGCCCGACAGCCACGCAGATGACGTTGTTTGAATCCTCCTCCGCCCTGATTATTTTTCTAGTCTAAAACTTGCGCGATAGTGGTTACGGACACCGTCGGCGGCGGCGGTGGCGGCGGACAACTACGGCTCAAAAGCGGCCCTTGTTGTGATCTCATAACAGCTTACGCTGTAAAAGAATGGAACGACCTCTCCACTATCCGTGTCAGCATTATAGGCGTGTCACTATTTAAATATTGCGTTCAGGATTGTTCTTTTTAGCAGCGAATTTGTCAGGCGTGCCATTTTCAACACAGAGGCTGTTTAAGCAGCCGTAATATTCCATGTATCAGGCAATACCGCATGGCGTTGCCTTGCGTGACTTTTGCGCCGACCTGTCACGTGACATTGCGTTACGTGTTTTTGGCGGAAACATGTAACTTGATATTGCGTTATGTGATTTGGACAAGAACATGTGACGTCACATTTTGTTACGTGATTTTGGAGGGAACATGTCTCGTTACACTGCATTGCGTGATTTTGGCGGGAACATGTCATGTGACATTGCGTTACGTGATTGTGGATTATCGCTTGCCATGTTCCCGCGAAAATCGTTAAGGCAATGTGACGAGACTTGTTTCCTCCAAAATCACGTAACGAAGTGACACATGGCATCTGCCAGCCGAAATATCACACGACTATCAAGTGATCTGTTTAGGCAAACTATCGGTGAACTTCGCTGTGATCTGGCTTTGTGCGACGTAGCGGCAGCTGCGTACTGGTTTTACAAACCGCTCACTAAAATGCCTTATATCTTTAGAAAAACCACTTCCTCCACTGACGCCCATTGTCATTGAAAGTATTAAAACAACTAAAAAAATGTCCGAAAGCACGCCCGTGTACTACAGCTGTCACGACGTAGCGCCTAAATTGAGTCACCTGTTGGTGATGGGGTTATCAAAAAATGGAACATATAAACAAGTGGGAATATTGCGTTAAAGTTGTTTACAGATTATGACGATGATTGTTCTATTAAGGAAAGGACGCTAATTTCTGCAGCCCATGTTCGGTGCACGACTAAGCGTCCGTGGGGTAGAGTAAAGGGACTGAAAGAGACAGAAAGGAGATGAAAGCCGTAGTGAAGGGTTCCGGAAATTTTGACTACTGGGATTATTCAACGTGCACGGGCCTCTGACATTTTCGCCTCTTTCGAAAATGCGACCGCCGCGGCAGAGAGATTTTTCACAGGAACGGAAGCCTTGTAATCTTCTATCGGTACTTTACTGCTTACTGGTCTACAGTTCTTTAAGCGCTGAATTTCTGCTAGAGCTCTTGCCATGGTTTTCTACGAAATGGATTAGCATAGTGTATATATGCATACAACCTAGGCCACTTTCGGTCCCAAGAGCTACAATGCCCCGCCGCAATGTGAGATATTGTTATGTCGTGCCGAGCTGATGCATAATGTTATGGAGACCTTGAGTGATACTGCCACACAAACGAGTTTGTTACCGTTTCACTGAACTTGTCGGATGCGGATTTGAGGCGAAGTAACAATACATTGCCGCTGAGGTAACAGGTGTAACATTGATTCTCAGAACTGCGGCGCGCGAGGTTTCCTAGTTGACTCTGCTAAATTATGCGCAGACTCTGCGATTATTCTCTACCCCCGAAAGAAATAAAACGATGCGCAGGAGATTTGGTGTGTCGTTTCTGCCCGCTATAAAAGTCTCAGCAAAGGGGACTAATATTCAGGTGAGGTCTGAGCCTTCAAGAGAGAGAGAGAGAGATAAGGAAAGGCGGGGAGGTGGCGCGATTCAAAATGGCACGAAAGATTATGACCCTCCTCCTGGTCTTGCTCGCCTGCGCTTGCCTTGTTCCTGTGAACGCACAGTATGGCCTACTTATGCCAGGCATGAGCTTTTATGGCACAAGTTGGCCCTGGTGGTACTGGCCACCCAGCGGCAAGAGTACGTATCACTTTCTAAGACTATGCATGTGAACTTTGCCTCCTTATCTTCTATGTACACGTCACAGCCATATGCTTATGGTTCTTGCTGCATCATTGGTAATTTCCTTTTATTAAGTCAAGGGCACTCTGTAAACTTCCGCGACACCGATGCTGTCAAACGCGATGGCATTGCTCTACCAAAGTGAACAGTAACAACAGCAACAACAGAGCCAATGTGGAAAGTAGCACATCGTTTATCATACAAGAGGAGGGTTGCAAAAAACTAAACCTCTGTGGTGACGAACACTGACGTCCAAATCACAAGGTCGTCTGTATTCATCCCTGATCGATTTATGGGGTGATCGATTCATGGGGTTGATCGATTTATGGGGTCAAGGTGTTGCCTTCACGAAGCATGCCACCCTCCATCAGTAAGCCCTGATGGAGGGTGGAGATGAAGGAAAGGCTTCGGCTGATACGGTAACGTCTGACGTTTGGCGAGTACCACTCAGCCAGTGAGAGGCAGAGCCCAGACTATCGAAGCTCAATGTAGCGTCTGTGTTTGACAGCATAATCGAATCGATGTGTGCTCCTTGATGTGAGGTTCGGGCAGCGTTCTCGGCGGAATCCATTGCCACCAATTCCGCAGCGTGTAGATATTTCATGATCATTTCGTCGAAGGTGGTGGTGAAGTTTCCCGATATCATACGTCCTTTATTCGCGGTGCCACTTGTGGGATTTTAGAGAGAGAGAAAGGGAAAGAGAAAGAAGTAGGTGACATCAGAGAGGTTAACCAGGCACGCATGCGGGTTGCAACCTTGCACTGGAGAAAGAGATAAAGGGGTGAAGTACATTGCAAGAGTGAGCTTATAGCACCAATCACTTGTACACGTGTGGGGGCATATCGTCTGAGGCGGTCGCATTCTCCAGCCGACTCCCCATACATCTGCAGCACCTTCGTTGCCTTCTCAGTCATCGAAGCATACGGCAAAGGTCCAAGAACCTTCTCTACTGAAAGCGGTTTCGAGTACAGTCTCATCAGTACTATTGGAAGTTGATAGCGCTTAGTGTCATAGCGATTGCAAGTACACATCAGGTGTTCACAATTTCTTCAGTTCCGCGAAAATCGCGGGTAGATGTACCAGCCGTGCCATTGCGACACGAGTGCAAATTCGTGAATGCAAGCGCTATCTAGATGCCACATAAGAACGTTAAACCAGAGCAGGCAGCTCTTGATAGCAAGTGTAGCTTCAAGTTAGGGCACAGCTGTGTAGGTCGCACCTTTGATTGCTAGGAGACAACCAAGGGCGAGTTATAGATTGAGCTAGTCAATAAAGTTGCATAGCAGCGCCCATCATTCAGAGGGGGATTGGGATCGCTCTAATTGCCTGATGGGCGGATTGGGATGCGTCGTTGGCTAATTGATAACCAGTAATACCGGCATGTCCTGGTATTCATTGTAATATAATATCGTGTTCCTTCGGCAGAGCCTGATGGTGATAAGGCCTCCTCCGAAGGACGAATTACAAACTTGGTTTCTAGAGTCTGATATGTGCGATGTTCAACAGTCTTGCCGTGAGTATCACTGCAGGAAATGCTGGATAATGCGGACGGGCACAGTAAAAACTTGTATCGCAGAAACTCCGAAGTTTACTAGCAAAGCGTAGAAACAATCTTACTAATGAATAGGACACGTGACCGCATTCTAGGCCCCTGTAGATAAGCGAGAGCACAAAAGTAATTGAACGACTAAGAGTTTTTGCTCTACTTACATTTCGCGCACAGGATGCAAGAAGAACGAAGAATACAAGGTGTGTGTCAGCGGGAGCTGCAGTGAATGGAAGTGCACTTACCTGTACACGGGTTGGCCTGTCGGATGTACCTTGGACTGCCAGACCGGCTGTTTCTGCAAAGAGGGTTACTTCCGCAACAGTCGTGGTCGATGTGTTCGTGGACATAAATGCTGCGGAGATCGCATCCCAGTAGCTAATCCATCAACTGCATAATTGTAACGCAAGCGACGTTATATGAATAATGGCTTCTTGAAGAATGGCATTCCTGTCTCTATAATAATTGAGAAAGAGTTTGCAAACGTTCAGAAATAAAGTTAGAAACATAGGGCATTCGTGTACTCTTTTTTATTATTATGCGCAGCAATCAGAGGACGTGCCTTGGTCTTCCCGACCGACATCTGTTGCTTTCTATAACGACAAAAGTTAGGTACACCCGGCATCGGTGGTCTGGTGGCTATGGAACTTGGCTGCATATCTGTTGGTCGCGGGGTCGAATCCCAGCGGGGGCTGCGACATTTCGATCGAGACGAAGTGCTGGAAGCCCGTGGGCTGCGTTATGTCAGTGTACTTAAAAAAAATCCCTGGTGGTCTACAGTTCCCGAGCCCTCCACTATGACGTCTCTCATAATCATGGCGCGATATTAGGATGTAGAAGCTTAGAAATTAATCGTATAAAAGTCAACTATGGCAGGTTAGTTCTGCGGAATTCCGTAAGGGGGTGTCCAGCGAGAAGAAACCACTTGTCACCATTACATGTGCCTCAGTATTTAAATTCTCCGTTGGAGATTTTTGTTGTTATTAGCCGCTAACAAAAATGTATAGTAATGTTTTGAAAAAAAAAGGTGAACTGGTACTCGGTTCACACCTTCTTCTTCCTCCTACTTCTTGCCTTGCTCGTGAAGCAGAGTTCCCCCATCTGACGTAGCCGCTGTGAAGTAGGATGGGGTGGAAGTCCTTTACCTACTGCCTGTCTCTCCTTGCGTTGTCCCTTCTTGAAGGATGGATACCAGCCTTTCGCGCACACCAACACAAGTCGACTTTATGTACAGGACGTATATAAATATTTACAGGCAGTATATTTGTTGGTGGGACTTAGGTGGAACCATCGCTTCCATTCGGCAGAGCCGACCAGTGCATAGCACTGCTTCTACGACCAGAACCACCAACTCGACTAGCACTGGATGTCCTCTCTAGCACTCTCCGTTCCAATCTGCAAACCTTCAACCTTCCAACCTCCCCGAAGGGGACGAGAGGCCACGTTTTAACCCTTTAGTTGCTCCGCCCCAACATCCCTGACTGCAAATTACAACAGTTTTCACACTTCGCGCTCTTGCCTCCTGTTCTCTCATCCCCTTTATTGCTCACTTGGCGGGAGCTGAGAGAAGTCGATGCCGAAAATGCTGCAACTGAAAAAAGAATCCACAGCATATCCACGGAGTGAATGATGATGAGTGCGCGAAGCTCCGGAGGTTCATCGTAGATCGTGCCGAGTTCCGGATTAATTTAGTTAACGCGCACGCTACGAATCCCTATGGTTCAACTACGCACAAGTGAAATCTCCTACCGACACTTCATTGCAAGTCAAGATCCAGTGCCTATATATATATATATATATATATATATATATATATATATATGGGTGGCCGGTGAACGGTTCTCCAGCGCGAGCAGTCGGTATTTTTCAATCAAGAAACTCGCTAGAAGACGCTGCCTGCGCCAACGTTGTCTCTTGCGGGTGAGGGCGCGTTCTCCTTCTTTGCGAGCTGGTACAGCGTTCATCGATAAGAAAGAGCGTTTCCATAGTCAATGCGCGCCTTTCGCTCTCTCTGTCTCTCTCTCTCTCTCTCTCACAAGACAGCAGGTGGAAGACAGCAGGTGGAAGAGTGAGAGAGCTCGCGCGCCGAGGGCGCGCCTCCCACACGCGCCCTCCTAGTAGCGCGTTCCTAGTAGGTAACGCGCTACTACAACGGACGGACAGACCCAAACCTTAAGGAGCTTCGCCCCTAAAAAAGAGAAGCAAATACATAATAGAAACATACCTGACGGTGTCAACCAACGTGCCAACCCGCCAAGAGTAAAGTCAGCCTCATCTCTGCACCTCGCTCGCACGTGCTCCTAGAACGCCTCACGGCGATACGATGCTCACACAAACCAGTTTACCCAGTGAGTCCGTGCCACGGCTGCGTTTCCTGTCCTTGCAGCGTGTTGAGCAGGCGACCACAAAGATTGCCCGAAACGCTGCCCGATTGTCGGCTACATTTTTCGCCGGGGCTGTGAGCCTTCGTCCAACCGGAGTCCCGAACGTCCCGCTTTCGCCCTTCCACCTCTGTACGACCCATCTCTGTACGAAGACATTAACAATGGTTTCCGCCCCAGGGCATGTTTATTCGCCGGAACGGACTCCTGATTGTCGGGCTAGCGTAATTTTAGTCTTTTTACGACGACCTTTACACCTTTTCTCGTATTTGAAAATATACATTTAAGTGGTCAAGCAAAGAGACAATAAATAAATAAATAAATAAATAAATAAATAAATAAATAAATAATAAATAAATAAATAATAATAAATAAATAAATAATAAGAGACAGAGGTCGTCTAATACAACTCTAACTCATAGGTGGCATTTGAATGGTAAGAGAAAAGAACATCACGTAAAAGAAGTGCGTAATATTAACGTTATCGATATTAAAGGACCGGAAGATTTATTGGCTGGTAAAGAGCCTTTTTTCCATCCTTTGGTGCTCAGCGGTTTACAAAGTCTCATGTACGAAATTCGTGAAAATACTGCAAAAGAGCATACATGCTTTTTGTGGCTTTGTGGCGCAAGTGTCGCCTGAAAAAAACATATTTCGTTTGCCAATTTCCTTAGGCACCGAAAAAAGCTTTTGTTATGGCCTTCTACGGAAAAGATTATTATCGCCTGCACAGGCATAGAACTCAAGTCACCTTCGGTCCTGGAAGTGACAATGCGCGGCCCGCGATGTGAGGTATTTTTATCCCTTGCTCAGAGCTGTTACACTCCATTGCGGAGACCTTGCACGATATTGCCCCCCAAAAGTGTTTGCTGCCGTTTCGCTAAACCTGTCGGATGCCGAGTGGAACCAAAACAACAGTACTTTGCTGCAAAAAGTAACCGATCTAACACTCTGCTCTAGAGCACAGGTGGTCGCCGTCGCGGACTCTTTGTGAAAAAATGGACATCCTCTGCGAATAATATCTATCCCCGAAGGAACAATATAGAAGTATAGGAAATCGTCTATTGTCTGCGGTTAATATAAAGCTTTCGGCAGCCAGGACTAAGGTTTAGGTGAAACCGAAGCTTTCAAGATGGCGGGAAAGGTTATGACCTTCCTCATGGTCTTGGTCGTATGCACCTGCCTGGTTCATGTGAACGGACAGTATGACTCATTTTTGCCAGAGATGAGCTTTTATGGTGCAAGTTCGCCCGGGTTCCCGACGTGGTACTGGCAACCAGGTCGGCGGAGTACGTATCGCTTTCTCCCGTAGACTTTGCATTGTAACTTTATCGCCATCACACCTATATATGCAGTGATGCTATAGCTAGATGGTTTTTGTTGCATGATTCGTGAACATTATGTAGCGTGAAACTTCCACCTTGCAAACTGCCGTGGCAAGCGCGCTGGAAAAACCCTATGGCAATTGTCTGGAGTTGATCGTGCAGCAATACTGAGCTCCAAAAGGCAACTTCGCAAATAAACACAGTAGGTGCATTAAAGAGATCCTTAGAGAGAAGCGTTGTAAAAACATCTCCGCACGGTCTCATTGCGCCACTCTTCTCGGGATACAGATGACTAAATTAAATGGCCCTCAACCATTGTTGCTCTGTTCACAAACACCCCTAAAGATTTGTAAGTGCCCTGCAGCCTGAAGTTCGCACATATGTCATGCGTACTAAGTGCTTTCGTCTGGTCTGAGAGCAACTGTAATCGCAAATCTGTTAACATAGATATGGTAGACAGGATCTTTTGTTATTAGCGGTGTTACTACGGTTATCTTTCAACTGGCGCCTATGACCTATGTATGTATGTATGTATGTATGTATGTATGTATGTATGTATGTATGTATGTATGTATGTATGTATGTATGTATGTATGTATGTATGTATGTATGTATGTATGTATGTATGTATGTATGTATGTATGTATGTATGTATGTATGTAACTTTAATGATTATATAGAGGAGAACCAGGAGAAAGCAATCAGTTCCTCGAAAGTTCATTTCAGGGCTTTAGTAGGATTATTAGCCTAACCAATAAGAAATGTGGCAGCGAATGCACCTAGAAGAAAATAGGCAGCTCATGGCTTTCTAAGTTTAACAGCAACATCTTATATAGCAAGGTCAAATATCTATGAAGAAACATGGATGCGTTCTAGGAATTTGTAGATGAGCGGAACAACTATGTTACTGAAATACAGGTCTTGATGCTTTTATATTTCCCGTACAGGATGCACTAAGAAGAACGAAGTATACCAGACATGTGTGAGCGGGAGCTGCAGCGAATGGAATTGCAAATATCTCTACAATGGTTGGCCTTACGGATGTACCAGGGACTGCCGGAGCGGCTGTTTCTGTCGGGAAGGTTACTTCCGCAACAGCAGAGGCAAATGCGTTCTCGGACATAAATGCTGCAGAGACGGTCATCCTGTGCCTATTCCATCGACAGCTGAATAGGAAATAATGAAGATGCTACGAACAAGAACGGATTGCTCAAGAGCGCCGTTTCTTGCTCTAAGTTTATACTGTAAAATATCTTTCAAGCACGGGAAAATAAAGAAAGGGGCGAAGGCTTATGGTCGTGTGCCTCGTTCTTGGAATGTCCCGGGGGGCGGTCAAAAGGTCCCGCCTCTATGACTCTCTGGACAGCCGAGAGCTATCTTCAAGGGCAAAGCAGAGAGATAAGCGTCCGAGTACGTGCAGGGGTGATCGCGGTAGGATGCATCCCCATTATTGGTATCCACCAACTTTTACTGAACTTCAATGTGCGCAGTAATAGCGGGACAAGTACATAAAAGATGCGCCATTGTTTCTGCAAGTACATGTTCTCTCCGTTCGTATGGTCACGAAAGTTACCCATGGAGGTATAGTTGGCAGAATGCTGCGGCGTCATTGCAAGATTACTCCTAAACTGACACGGTGAAGCATATTTAGAGGACTCAATATGATATTAAATGAATGGAAGAGATTTCGCACGCATGTGCATGCGTCTGTGCTCCCAGACTACATTTAACATTGCTTTAAAGTTACTTAGACGAATAGAGGGGAGTTTGGTGTGCTAATTGCCTGGCTAAGCTGAGGATGAAAACTATTACGTGCATTTCTGGGCTCTCTTATCCAAAAGAACGGACACACTTTTCATGTACCGCGATGTACAAGTCTACATGCATTCGTGAAGAGGCAGCCGGCTCTCGAGTCAGCTACATTGACCAGTGCCACATTCGTCAGTGCAGAAAGTTGCGAGACTTAATTTTAACTGTTATGCTCTTAGTCAAATTGTGCAGACGGCTGTGGTCCGGGGAAAACCTCGCCGCGCCGCTGCCATAGCAAAACGCCATGGCTGCGCTCACCTTTCATAAAGTAATTGTGTAGTATTCTAAAAAGCTCATGAGTAATTAAACACCCGTGCTATCTATCTATCTATCTATCTATCTATCTATCTATCTATCTATCTATCTATCTATCTATCTATCTATCTATCTATCTATCTATCTATCTATCTATCTATCTATCTATCTATCTATCTCGGCGCACACGTCAACTCACTCACGTGGTATATAGGAAAATTTGGATGCTATAGGGTATGAATGTATGATTACAATTAATGATTGATCCTGACATCACTAACACAACATTCTTGTCATGTGCATCACGATTAACGATCGCAAGGTCAGAGATGGGCTCATAACTGCAGTGTAGTGATTGCAGCCCATGTGAATCAAGGACCAAGGAAGGAGACGTTCGAAATTTCGTGAAAAGACAATTTGTCTATGTCAAACAAGAGAATAACAACCTTTAGTCCTACCGTGCGAATGAAATGCAGGTATGACAAAAGCACAAAGGCAGATGTGCTGTAACGACCGAAGGCAAAGTAATACGCGCTATGGGTTTAGGATTCGAACTCGGAACCACGAGGTGCCAAACAAGCACGCTTGGCTTGTCCACGAGGCTCTTCCCATGAAGCACACACCGTAAATTAACGTATTGCCTCAACATTTTAATATTTGAGGAGCTGGCTCTTGTTTAACATATATTTTTATAATTGTGTACGCTTCCGCTCTCACAGAAATGTAGGAAAGACTATATAATTGCCATTATCACTGAAGCAACAGTGAGCGTGGTTCTTCCAGCTTTGCTCGACTTCGTAGAAATGTTACAAAACAACGACACGTTTCATAAGCACATCAGAGCAGTATAGCGGACGTTTCTCTTCAATAAAACAGACATCTCTTCACCTAGGTGAGTTCCGACGTTCCGCCGTGTCATGAGCCACGCTTTGGTCTCCACAGTGTTATCGACGTTTCCGCTAAACCCCACTTTACCCGACAACCACTCAATTGGCACAAACACGTTCAGCCTACTCGTAACAATTGGCTGCACGACAAAAAATCCCGCATAAGCAATTTTCTTGATGGCTGGTACGCATGACAGCAATTCTAAGAAGGTGTGGAATACGCAAGACTCGTTCCGGCTGTTTCTCCACTTGTATTCTCTTGGAACGCGATTAGGTATTGGGGCTATCGAAATCCTGCATCAACACATTCGTGAAACTGGCCGTAGTCGCAACTGATCACTTGCTCGGGCCATACGAGCATGCTTTAATGGACATCTGGATAGTAATAATACTTATAGGGATGAAAAATGAGGCATTCTAGAAGGTAGATAAAGGTAAGGTGCTTATATAGCAGTTACACTGCGTTAAAGCTTTTGTTGATTTTATTGAGATAAGTAAAAAATATTGTCCTACCGGCTGGGGGGTCGGCGCCATTCCTGTGCCTATATTGGTTGGCCCCCAGTGGACACCGCCCCACAACGGTGCTCTAATGGCTACGGCACTGAGCAGCTGATCCGAAGGTCGCGGGCTCGAAACCCGGCTGCAGCTGCTGCATTTCAATAGAAGCAAAATGCTGAGGCCCGTGTGCTGCGCGGTCGATGTTGAAGAACCTCACGAGGTAGAACTTTCCGGAGCCAGCCCCTATGGCATCTGTCATAATCATATCATGGTTTGGGGACGTTAAAACGCAGAAATTATTATTATTATTCGATAAATTCACCTGCAGTGTTAAAATTTAATCTCTGGCGCATACCTCCGTAGACCGATCGACCACTGCGTGTATGAAGCACACGTGATCGTCTCATCATTATAGCGAGGTATATGAGTAGCACAATGCTAGTAATATCAAGATCGCCGATTAGCGTCATCGCAAACCCATACCCTGCCACCCCAGTTTTTATCTACATGAAACGAAGACGGCGCCCAGGAAACCAGCGAGAGATATATAGATAGATAGATAGATAGATAGATAGATAGATAGATAGATAGATAGATAGATAGATAGATAGATAGATAGATAGATAGATAGATAGATAGATAGATAGATAGAACTGTCAATGGCACTGATGTTCACCGGAAAATGCTGAGCTTCTAATAAATGTTAAGAAGGACCAGTCGCCTGATGGATCAATCACCCAGTGGTACATAACTGGTGCCTCATATTGACTTTGGAACGATGACTGAAAGAAACGTTATGTCCAAGACTTCGTAATATTACGCTAGACTTATCATAGGGCCGATTCTTTAACGTGCACTGACAACGCACAGCACACGGGCCTCAACATTTCGCCTCCATCGAAATGCAGCCGCCGAGGCCGGGATTCGATCCCGCGACCTTCGGATCAGCAGCCGAGTGCCATAACCACTAGACCACCGTGGCGGTGCATCATAGGGCCGATAGTCCTTTTTTCTACCCGTAAAAAGTATTTTTATGCTCTTCTATTCTTAGCGCTCTACAAAATTTTAATCACAGATTTTTTGCAGATACTTCAGCAGAGCATACATTATTTTTGTGGCTTTGCAAATATACCCTGAATAAACACATATATAATCGTGAATTTTTCGAGGCGCCGAAATAAGCTCTTGTTGTGACCTTTCTATGGAATGGATTATTGTAGCGTCTGTAGGTGTGGGATGTAGGTCATCTTCGGTTCTGAAAGCTACAATGCACCGCCCGTAACGTGAGGTATTTTTATCGCGTGCGGAGAGCTGGCACATTACATATCGTAGATACCACAGACGATATTTCCCCACAAAAGTGTTTGTTACTGTTTCGCTGAGCCTGTCGGATGGCGAACAGAACCGCAGACACAATGCATTGCGGCCGAAGAAACGAGGCTAACATTTATTTTCAGCATCGCAGCACAAGTATTCTCTTGGTGCCGTCTTTGTGAAAAAAAAAATCAACAGGATCTGTGAGCAATCGCTATCCACCGGAGAAAAAAAAAGAAAACTAAGAGAATTCGTATATTGTCTCGGCCGCATATAAGTGCTTCGCCAGAGAGGACCACGATTTAGGTGAAACCGGAGCTTTCAAGATGGCGGAAGTGGTTCCGACTCTCTTTCTAGTCATGGTCGTAACCGTTTGCCTTGTTCACGTGAACGGGCAATATGATGCACTGTTCCCAGGCATGAGTTTTTATGCCGCGTCACCCGCGACTAACATGTGGTACAGGCCATCAAACAGGAGTATGTATCACAATCTCTCGTACAGCATGCTTGGGAAGATGTGCTGTTAGCACCGAGCAAGTTGAGTGTTTGGCTATGGCTTTTTTCTTTTTTTTTTTGCTGAGGCCTATGGGAATTCTATTATTTGAAATTGTTGGGGATGGTCCCTTTTTCCATCATGCCCATCTTTTTTCTCTGGTACTATATTCTGTATAATTGCAGCAGGTCAGACGTCATCGTTCTTTGTGTTTAGTTTGAGAATGCTATAAAGATGGGCTCAGTATTATATTATCATCAATTATGCTAAACACATAAACCATGTGACCTCTCTATGAAGATTTTTTGTATATAGGGATGAATGCCTGCACCGTGATCTTTCCACTCACTCCAGTAAATATCAATCATGGAATTGGCAGTATCACTATATAAATAAAGAAATTATCGCCTTACCACCTATCTACACATTCCTCCCATAGCCAGAAAGACCTTTCCGCTCGGTTATTAATTTACGTATCAATGATACGAAAGACACTGGCATCGTGCTGCATAACCGACATGCAAAAAAGCCGCTCTGTGAGATAGCACAGCAGGTATCATTAAAAGAGAGCGTTGCAAATAAGGAACTACTGTGCTGACGCAGTGGTACTCATCTCTGAATGCAGATGCCTGCATTCCGAGGTACCTACCTTACTCGCGTTCATCGTTGTTCTGCTAGCCAGGAGTAGAAAGAGTCTTATAAGTGGCTGCTATCTAGGTTTTTGTAGATAAGCACGGGAGCAAAAGTAGTTGCCCAACAAAACGTTTTACTGCTTTTATATTTCACGTACAGGGTGCAGGGGAAAAAACGAAGAATACAAGGAGTGTGTCAGCGGCAGCTGCAGTGAATGGAAGTGCCGTTACTTATTTACTGGATGGCCTGTCGGATGTACGTTGGACTGTCGAACCGGCTGCTTCTGCAAAGAAGGTTACTTCCGTAACAGTAGACGCAAATGCGTTCTTGGATATAAATGTTGCGGAGATCGTATTCCCGTACCCGTTCCATCAACTGCTGAATAGTAGTGCAGGCGACGTTACAAGGACGTCGGTTTTGCGCATGACATTTCTTCATGTTTAATGGGTAAACGAGTATCGAGACATTAAAAGAAATACAGTTGAAAGAGAAGAACGTTTGTGTATACTATTTCATTAGGCGCAGTAACCCAGCTAGCACACAAGACCAAAAAGACGTATTATTGAAGGATTAACGTCTTGGTTCTCGTGGCTGACGTCTCAAAGACGTCAGCCACGCGAACTAAGCGGGAGCGACATCAAAGGGACAATGAATCCGTCTTCGAAACGTCCTACGCGAGACGGTAAGCAGACGTCGAAGAATACCGCCCCCCACCCCTCCTTCCCCACCGGAGATAAAAACGCAGGGCATGGCTCAAAGCGTCGGGGGGCGTCGGCACAATGCACGGCGCCGAGATGTCGCCAGCTGCAATGGGGCCGGGAGGGAGGCGCCAGAATGTCTGGCTCCTTCTCGCCGGTCGACAGGAGAATGAGGCGAGAGGGCGCAGGCTGGCGCGAACACGCAGAGACGCGAAGCAAAGGCAGCGAAGCTCGTTTGCGTGGTTGGCTGTGGAGTCGGTGTAGTCAAGTTGTTGGCGGCCGGCTCTTCCTTCGTTTCTGGCGAAAATTCCGTTACCGTGCTCCAACTGCTGAGTGTGTTTGTGTGGTGGCATTATGTTCTTTCTACTTTCCTCCTTACGTTAACCCTGGTTCAATCCCGGCGCTTCTGTGAGTGGATCCCGTAACACCAATAACTACGTCTCGCCGAAAATAAATGTAAGTACCACATTTGAATGGTTTAGCATGATGCCTGTGAGATCACTCATGTGTTCCGCGGATAGGGCAAATCGGTCTGTGACAGATACAAGGAGCACTAATGCTATGTAAGCTCTAAGATAGTTGACGCACTAAACGCAAAGTAACGCAACTGTGGTTTTATTATTCAGATCACCGTGTATGAATGCATTCTGAAACTTTCTTAGGTCTATGTGCGTGTTCAGCCTGATTAGTGAGTAAGGAGTGCATTGGATTCGTTCCCACCATCCTGTCATTTGGTCGTTACGGGTAGGGAGTGCAGTGCCTGTACAACAATGTGGCACAGTAGTAGTTTACTCGTGTCTTACACAGACGAATACATGCATGAGGTCCTATTTATTTTGTTTACCTGGGAACTCGCTAACCTGCTCGCAAGTCTGAGTGCAGGAATGTTCTTGTGCGTCGTCTCCAACGAAATGACACCGCCGTAACTGCTATTTGCACCCGAGCGTCACGACGCAGTACCTCAGCTGCTAACGTATAAGAGCGGGTCTCGGTTACTTATTGTAAAAAGAACTGCAGTAGGCGCCATAGTCCGTTGTACATAGTCTTCGGTTATTTCGCTGTAAAGCACTAAGACGTGAGGCAGCCAACAGTAATTTACAGCTCAATAACAGAAGACAATCGTTGACTTAGTTTGACTGCGGTGAATGCACACCGCCTGAAATATACCGAAATATCGTTTCTCGCTCGTATTCGACACAATAGGTTTATAACAAAGCCCGTAGCGGTCTCTGGTCATTTTTTAAAGTCCCGTATGATCGTAATCTTCTTGCGTTAATGTCTCATTCATGCTGATGACATCAACAACCATAGGATAAACTATCGGTTGGTGTTGCGGCACAGTAGTACAATGGGGAGGTTTAGTAAAATAACCGAGGACGTCGCTTCCAACAACCCGTTGACACTATGCGCTTATAGAACTTTGGAGCATTGTCTGGAAACACATATATACTTACGACTTAAATCAGAGAGAAGGAAGGCCAATAAGGACACTCAGGATGAAACCGCCTGCGTTTAGCCTCGTTTTTGTCTGCATTACCTGTGCTTTACTTATGCATGTTCTAGGAGAAGAACTCGGTGCACCGGTTGGATCCGTTTGGAACGCTGCTGCAGTACGTTGGCCGCCGCGTTTCCCTCATGAACGTATGTTGTACTCTTCTGAGTCAAGTATTTTCTTGCCATGATTCTAAGGCATGATGCTTTGTGTACTACCATAGCGTCGACAAGTGCGCAATCCTTGCTCAGAAGAACAGATTATTGGTCCTAGTTGGTCTTGCTTAACGAAGTGAATATTTAGCGCAAAACAAAAGAGAAGACACCGAGAAAGGAAAGACCAAGAGAAGCGCTACTCAGACCTGTTTATTAGCAGGAAAATTGACTACCGTTTATATCCTTTTGTCGCGTATGCGAATGCGACAGAGGGAGGCAACATGGACCACGTGTACTTCACAGGTCCTTGCACAGGAAATCGAATTCGGTATCAAGTAAACTTAAAGGCTGCTGGCTTATGCAACGATATCTGTTCCTTCTGATATAGAAGGCTTCGAAGGCAAGTCTAGAAGAGGCGTTACCGCTCCTACCCCGAGTGGCTGTCTCTGAAACACGAGCATCTTACCCAAATGCAGTCCCATGGGTGACCGTGTGTGCACCATTATCATCTTTTTTTTACTAATATTTAGGGCATGTTCTCGTAGCCGGTCATTTACACAACGCTCAGTTTGGCCGATATACGTTTGTCTACAGGACATGGAAATGGAATAACCCCCCCACCCCCTCTGGAGCACTTAACGAAGGCTTCATCATGCGCGGTACGACAACCCCGTCCGCTTTCGCAGCAAACACGATGACATATAGCTTCAAGAGCTTACTGGGAGCAGCAAAAATAAGAGGGATGCCAGGCCGACTTGCAGCCTTTTTTAATGTTGTGGGACACTCTTAGCAATTATGGTATAAACTCCGGTATCGACTTAGGTTTTCTGTTTTCTGCTCCTGGCCTCCGTGCTCCAAGCCTCACTTTTTGTAGAAGCGTCTCGGCCACTTGCTCAGGCAGAGGAAGTCATCTCCGCATAGCACGTGAGGCGGGTTATTTGCGTCCACCAAGCACTACACAACTCGCCTTTCTAGTCTTGACGCTGAGAGCGCTATCAGATGTGCGCACCTTCAATATTATGATGATTTCTACAGGAAAAGATGTTGTTAGAGCGAGGTTCTACCTTTCTAGGACATGTAAGTGCGCTTCGGTAGTAGAACCTAAGCCCAGAGATCGGGGTCTCTATCGGGTGGTGCCTGTTCTCTGCAGTATTTTTTTGGTAAAGCTGGAAAGGACAGATACAGGCCTTCGTGCGATGGTAATACAGGAAATTAAAGGCTTAATGGATAGATGAAAAACAATAAGATCCTGCAAGGCTCGGGATAGCGGGTAGCGAGCGCATGCAACGCCAGTAACGCCAGCCAACCCTGTCGTGCCCACCCTAGTCCCGCTGAACTGCCGAGAGTTCATCGGTCGGAGCCGGCTGCGGAGGGCTGCCTCTCACTTAGCCGAGGCAGCGTCGGGATTAGTGTACGTTGCGTTGTACCCCGAGGACATATGCGCCAGCGTGGCTTTGTCAACGTATGTCATTGTATGGCTACGTCGCCGTATGAGGAGCAAGCGTCGTTGGAGCATACTTTAAGGTAAATTGCGCTCGGGGTGCCCAGATTAGAGTGCGTCGCCGCCTCCAGCTTTGTGTTTCCAGGCGCAATTGGAACTATCAGGCAGAGAGTACGGAGGTCTTTCGCATATGCAGGGAGACGTCCAGGTGCACGAGCCACCGTTGGCGTAATGTGCAAAGAACGGAGCTGGCTTTCCCTTGACGAACGTGTACTTCCGATGATTCGTGGTATCAGTTTATCTCTACTTGGTTGGTCTCCGGGGTTTGACATCCCAAAACCAAGATATGATAAAGGAAGACGCCGTAGTGCAGGCTCCGGAAATTTCTACCCACTGCGGGTTTTAACGAACACTGACATCGCGCATTAGACGGGCCTCGACATTTCGCCTTCATGGAAATTGCAAGTAATTCAACAGTGTTAAATTTTCGATTGTCTTGTAGACAAAGTTATATGGCCTCATCGATCTCTCACCTGTCCCCCACACTTTCTTCACGCAGGATGCGGAAAGTATGAGGTGTACAAGGAGTGCCAGAGCAGCAGTTGCGGCGAGTTAAAGTGCTCATTCCTCTTCAGAGGCTGGCCGAGGGCATGTACCTTGGACTGCCTGACAGGGTGCTTTTGCGGAAGGGGTTATTTCAGGAACGCAGAAAAGCGTTGTGTGCTCGGATGGCACTGCTTCAAAGAGGCCAATCTTCACGTGGAGCGAGGTCCAGAATGAAGGACTACCGCTGCCTCAAACAGCCTTTTTGACCTCGGAGGAAGTGGCGGCCATACAAATAGAGAGAGTGACACCGCTAAATATTGTGTTGTAGGCACAGTGATTGTACATGCAAAATAAAGCCTACTCATTATTGAGTGCGCATAAAAACGTCCGTTCTTTACACTGGACATTTTGCGGCTTTTATAGGTGCGATAATTGACTGCATGAGATAACGAGACTGAGCGTTGTAGTAGAAGAATGCCACTAAATGTGGGAAAAGAAGTGGAGAGAGAAAGCAGTAACCTGGGAAGCGAGCAGCGGCACAAAGATGGCTCCCTCACTCGCTCTGTCGGCATTTCTGCCACCTGGTCTTTTCCATTTTTGCCATCATTGGTGTTTCGTTCCAGAAAAGGGACGTGCAAAATCTCTTAACCAGCGTTTCTAAGGAGTAAGGGAAACATCGGGGATTAGCGTAGCACTAGAGCTGATTTATTTTTATTTTTGTGCATATTACCGTAAAGAGATGTTAGCATACAAATAAAGCGTCGGTTACTCATTCACTCTCGAGCATGGTAACGTTCAACGTACGTTATTAATTATGAGAAACCAATAAGTGTTATCATAATAACAGTTATTTCAGCCGGAAAACACGCAAGCACGCAGGCGCCACACCCACATACGGTATATGCATACAAATTCAAGAACATCGCGGAACTCTTGCAAAAGTCTCTAATGAGCATATAACAATGCCCACAAGAAAGAAAGTGCCTAGTGAGCGTTTGGCACATACGTAATGAGGATGAATCACCAGGTAAACACACAACGATCAGCGCGAACTAATGAACAATCACATGGCGCATACATGAAAAGGACAAAATAAAAAGAATAATCTATGCTATATTACCGGCCAGCAGTCCCGCTTTCTGCAAGAAAAGTTTTATGTCTTTAAAACGTACTTTCCAAGGCTCTTGTCGGCCATGGTCCCAAAAGCATACGCCTAGGTCTGTTGCATTTTGGGCAGTCTTGTAGGTGGTAGTTTATGTATTCGTCCATAAAACCACGATAGCATTTGGAGCTGCAGCACGGCTAATTCTGTGTCAACTATGTTTTGCGTAGGCAGCAATTACTCTTAACCGATGAACAAGGGTATCTATACTTCTATCTAAAGAGAACAAAACCTTGAATTCAATAAATGCATCGACATGATATAAATCCCAGATCTTAGAATTTTTGTCAAATCACGCACCCCTGCACATTTTGAAAGGTGTTATCTTTAAAATGCAGTTTAATTCATTTTTCAATATTGGGAGCGAAACCACGCCATTTTCGCGTTGCTTTATCGGCTGCTGTGCCAGCGGGAATGTTACCATGGTCTTGTATCCACTGGAGTATAATTTTATGTTTTGCTTCGCTTGACCTAGCGAACTCTAGCAATATGTGTTATCCTATAAGTTTAGTTATTCCTTCTGCTTTTGCGCTGCAGAGAGAGTTTAGGGCAGCTAATCGGGAGAAAGTCTCATGTATGCGACTTTCTTCTCGAGGAGATATCTCTTATCGCAAATATGATTGCGAACATCTCAACCGTTGCGGACACAATCACGCCATATAATTTGCATGATTTCTGCTCATGAAGGTGTGCAACGCTAAACGTTGCAGTCGATAAAGAGGAGGCGTTCATATAGACACGCATGTATTCTGGAAACAGCATATATATTGTGGAGGTTCGGGTTGCCTTGCCGCCAAGTATGAACGCTGGAGCCACCGGTAACTCAAAAAGAACGTTCCTTAAAGTTAACTCAGAAAACTAACAGAGAACTTCATGAAACTTAGAGCACTGAACAAACAAACAATACCCCCAAGCACAAGCACTTGCACAAACCTACGACTCAGAACTGCTGCTGTGCGCTGGCGCGTGCTCCACAAACCTTACGTTTTCCCCAAGGTTGTATATAAAATCTAGAAGTTGTATCAGGTCACTCCAACAAAAGACGGCGCAAAACAGTGCCATGTCGCAAACACGCTGTCGCTTGAATACTACTAACAGCAATTTCTGCGGTTTTACGTCGCAAAACCACCATCTGATTATGAAAGACGCCACAGCGAAGGACTGCTGATATTTCAACCACATGGCGTTCTTAAATGTGCACTTACCTGGCACAGTACACGGGCTTCAACGTCTCGCCTCCATGGGAATGCAGCCGCCGCAGCCGGGATTCGATCCCAGGACCTTGGAATCAGCAGCCGATTACCATGGCCACTACACCACCGCGACGGCGCTGCTTGATTATTACGTGAAGCGCCGCCACTGCAAACTGTAGCGACGAGTGTATTACAACGTTAAACTGAATAGAACGCATTAGGTAAATGGCTAAAATTGAACAGTCCAGTGTTTGAAATTACTTGTAATGTTGGCTAAATGGGGTTCCACAGGATTGTCAGAAAAGTTTCAGTATCGCTTTAAGGAAACAAGAGGCAGTCTCATGTAGCAAGCGCTGCCGCTCAAGAAAGTTTGTGCAGTACTTTTGCGCATTACTTCAAACAGCTGCGCTGTTACACTTCGCACACATCAGAAAGAAGAGCCGGCTATAGCATGCTTAAGGACTTTAGAAGGTCACGAAGTGAATACATGCAGCACACATGGGATAACCCAAACGGATTACCTAGGATCAAGTATTGAATCTCTCTATTATTAGGCATTTCGCCGGTGAGGGTTAAGTAGGGCCCTTCTCCCTCGAAAGAATTAAGCACGTCACTCCGTGCTGCCACAGAGTTGCTTGCGTCCACCAGTAAAAAAATGTCGTCGACATGCCTAGATGCCCATCACGCGACAACATTCATCAAGGACTCAACTTCGCGATCTACAATGGTGTCCGTATCCTGTTCTGTTTATCTTCCGTCTCATAGCCTCGCTCTCGGTGCTTCCTACAAGCGTAGTGAACATTTTTACTGGGAGTTGATAAAAAGGACAACCAGAAAAAAAAAGTCACAGTTTCGCCGCAAAGGCGAAGCAATGGATGCGATAGCAAGAAACTGTAATGCTATACGAAGTGAGGCACGCAGCTTCAGGAGTAATATTAATCGCAGCAAACATGCATTTGCTAAGTGTGCGCCTCCCGTGGGCAGCGCGTGCTGGTACGACGGGCTTTATACGTTGTGTGTCACAAAGCTACACATATGTAGCTAGGGGAGGCCGCTAAATGAACAAACAGAAGATGAGCGCGAACTATCAAGTGAAGCACGCACGAAACGTACGTACAGATACACACCGAACGAGCGCGAATAAGCTGTCACAAAGGATACTCTCAGTTTGAACAGCGCTCCTTTTGCAAAGGCGGCTGCCCGTTGCGCTCCTCGCGCCATCTCGCTGGTAATGAGGAAACGGTATAAGCGCCTGCCATCTCTGAGTCCTGCCAGCGGTAAAGGGTGCGTATATAAGGCTCGCCGTTCGCTCCCTGAAGGATCTGCTCTTTGTGGGGTAGTGGTTAGCGCCACGCGCTGCGGAGTGAGAGGTTCCTGGTTCGATTCCGCGCGTCGGAAGCATTTATCCGAATTATTTTTCTTTGGGGATCGCATATATATATATATATATATATATATATATATATATATATATATATGAGTACTAGACCCTCGGAATTGGCAACAAAAATGCGGAAAGCGTTTATTCAACGTTTCAGCCGGAGACCGGCCTTCATCAGGAATGGCTATGGTTGTATTTCCGCTTCTATTTATACCTATCTGAGAGAGATTTTCATAAAAGAGGAAGGATGAAAAACATGAAAAAAGAAACAATAAGAAAAGAAAGAATGAAAAAAGAAAGAATATGAAAAGAAAGAAGACAGGAAAGATCTAGAACCTGAAAGGAACGGAGCAAGGAGTGGAGGAAAAGCAGACGACGTGCGTCATATGGGTGCATCATGTCCCCCCCCCCTTTTTATTATTATTATTATTTTTTTGTGTTCCCCTCTGCCCCCCCCCCCTTTTTTTTATTCCCTCCCCTCTTTACGAAGTGGTTTCCGTGGCTGGACACAATAGTCAAGCGTACACTTCAGGCCCCCCTCAGGTGTGTCAATGTCATATATATATATATATATATATATATATATATATATATATATACACGTCCTGATACATATACGGTTCATGACGGCGGAGACGGGGACAGCAAAGACCAGCCGTGACTGACCATATAATTGCTCTCGCAATAAAAAAGCATCCGATGCGCTAAGCAGAATGCACGATACGTACAAGTCACGTTCAGAAGCAAACACAAAGCACAATCGCTTTCAGAGCAGCTTCATCTTCGATTTTTCAGTGCGCGAGGTAAGTAAATAATATGTCTTGCTGGATCTCCTAGCGGCATGAAAAGATTTTGAGAACAAAACGTTTTCGTGCACCTGTTGTGTAACAATTGAAGCTCTGCAGCGCAAGGTTTTACGTCGGAGGGCGACGCGAAAGGTGGCAATCTCTGTAAGATGCGCACAGCAATGTCCGCACTGCTGACACTCTTGGCTTTTAGCGTTGCCCTTCGGTTTGCTAGTGGAGACATAAAACTCTTCAGCGGAAAGCCTACGCACAAGGCTCCAGGCGGACTGGCTGGTCACCCTGATCCTCCTCATGACCACCGAAAGGCGAAACCGAAAATAAGTAGGTGTTAATGTATTGAGCACAGATTGCTGTTTATGACTATCATTTGTGAATATTTGTATTTTAGACATGCCTGGATCCATCAACATATCTATTAGAAGGAAGAAGTATGAACGCGATTCTATGAAAGAATGAAACTCAACATGTAAACATTAGAGTACAGCAATTCGCACGCGCAATTTCTAGGTGCATCCGCGTCATGTCGACACTACTAAAGGTGACGTGGGCTGCGGTGTAAATTTAGAAACTAACATTAAGCCGACTTTCAACACCCGAAGACGGTAGAAGTGAGAGTACGTGCACTATACTTAGCCTCCAATTTTCGTGTGTTAGTTCCTGAGGACTGCACACATTCACCGCTTTGTACCACGAACTAACTGCACAGAAAAGTCGTAGTTTGCCAGAATAAGCCGCCGACGGTACGCCCATACTGCGGAGGAGCCGATGACGAAAAGGGCCTGCCAAAAAAAAAAAATGCTGAAACATATAACACGTTGCTTTTGTGGTAGGCGCCCAGGCAATAATGTATAATCTGGTGTCAGCTTCGATTACGACTCAGTAAAGTGCCTCCGCACCCTCCACTCCCCCTTTTATTGTTCATAAATATGTCCACTACACATGTAGAGGAATGACCATATAATTATGTTTCACTTGAGGCTTTCATAGCTGTTAGCCCACTCTCACGCCACAGATGTGTGTTGCAAGATTTGCAATATATCATGCCTTAAATAATTTCCATTTCAATTGCTGTACGTTAGTGTGGGCTATGAAGCGACAAAGTAATCGAATAAAGATATCGGTTTTGCACAGCAAAGTTATTCACGCCAACTATGACATTCTCAGTGACGATGAAGCCCTATAACTCGCTTTTCCCATATTGTCATCAACCGAGTTGCATGCTTCCGCACACGATCAGACTAATTATGGACCACAAAGAATCTGTTTCCAGCGACCGCCATAACTGCGCAGATTCCGTTCTGCAGGCATTGAGATCACAGGTATGACGCCAGTTCAGCTCCGCGAATTCATCATAAAAGCTTCAGACACTTAACAGTACTTATGGGGCGTTCACACTGAGCAATCCGGCGGCCGGAGAAGCGCGGAAACCTGTTCGGCGACAGCGAGATCCGCCGAAACAGCCCTATTCGCGCCGATCGCTCCGGGAGCGATTTTTGCGGCCGCTGCCGCCGGATTTCCCGCCGCGGACCAATAGGAGCGCGAGTCACAAATTCGAAAAATGGCGGCCAAGTTCGGCTCGATTGTCTCTGTATTCGAAGCCCGTCTGGACATCCAACTGGATCGTAAAGACTCATTTTTCTTCGGGGAACGCCGCGCGTTGAGTAGTGTCACGAATAACAGCCATTCTCAACTTACTCGTTGTAGGAATCCACGTGTCCATGTCACAATTTCGCACAACGAATAGCACTTTCACGGCGTCACCAAGCTTCTCGCGTTCATGTATTCCAGGACGAGCACACCACCGCTGGTGGTGTTTCCGCCTGTCATACATCACCAGAACGTATTTCGCAGCCAGCCTAGCAGTACCGCTTCTTTCTCAGGCACACAAACAAAACGGACAAGATCCGCACGAGCGTAGAACCGGTGGAACCGCGTGTACATCCGGGCCATGCCGCATTTTTTTAAAGGTTCGACCTGCGCTCGGCAGATGGCGCTATGTCACTTTCCGGCGGCGCCGGTTCCACGGCGGTAAGCAGTGTGAACTACGCGGTTTTCGGCGGCAAGAGAATTCCGTCGAATGTAGACGCCGGATTTACCAGTGTGAACGAGGCATTAATCTGTTCTTCCACCGCATGTACTTCTGTTAATGTGTTCATGTGTTGTTCCCTTTTCGCCATTCAGGATTGTTGCTTATGTTTCTTGTTGGTATATACGGTTCAAGAGCTCACATTTTCATTATGTAAACTTAGTGTAATTATTGCATATGTTTTTCATTTGTGTACCTTCACCAACTATTGTGAGTATTTTATTATGTGTTCTCTCGCCACCACCATCTCTGCCTGATGTAGATAAGGGGCGAATTCATCGGCGAGCAACTATTCGCTTTTATTTTCGCCCGCGATGAACACTGTATTGGTGCAAGAAAGTTGATCTTTTTCACCTTCTGCATCGCTCGATACTTCCAGCTCCCCCTCAACCACTGTATTACAATACAGAGGTAATCCTCTGCAGCAAGGATACGCACGCCAGTGTTGTTCAAGTTCTAGGAACCTTCCAAAATAGGAGGTTGATGTATCGACGGATTTGAACCTGTCTAGTGACGACTACACCTCGTATGGCTATACCCCTCCAACACGACAATGCCACAGCCTAACATAAGCAGCCCTCATTTTCTTTTTTCGCCTGGTAACATATACAAACACACATTTTTCGAGGGAAAATGAGTACTGGAATGATTTACCCGGTTGTGGTTGTGATATGGCGCTACCTGATTTCGTATAGAGCACTTGTGCAATAGGATTACTGCGATATTTCTTCGCTTTTTGTCATTATGCTCCATTCCTACGCTAGCATTGCATAAAATAGCGATATTTGAAAGTAAATAAAATAAATGAATAAATCTCCCTTGGTTATGAAAACCGTAAGTGACATAACGTATGTTTCGCAGTCCAGCTCCAGACTTGTTAAATCTGAGTAAATTCCTGAGCTGCGGCGAGGCTGTCAAACACACTGTGACAATCATGTATCAGCGGATTGATGGCAAGGATGTGGCTTGTGGTTCGAGGGACAGCGCAGATCCGCTTTAGCCTTTTTGCGGAAGCCGAGACCTTTTCTGTCTGTCTGTCTGTCTGTCTGTCTGTCTGTCTGTCTGTCTGTCTGTCTGTCTGTCTGTCTGTCTGTCTGTCTTTCTTTCCCTTCGCATAGCTACCATGATGGGGCAGGGTGGGTAGTAAATCAAGGCAAGGGTATTTCCGTGCTGCGTGACAGCTCCGCTGTTACCTGTACACGCTCAAAAAAAGTTCAACCACAATCACAATAGCTCAGCTGTTAATAGTGTAGCCGGACAAACTCAAGCGAGATTGAATTACTTTAACTGCGACACATTCGTGCTTCGCTCGGCGCTGCGTACTACACAAGGTCAAGTCGTTTCATCAAGGACCGCTCAAGCCACGAACCACATTCAGTAGAATGATTAAGTGTCGTAGTCACGGTCTATGTTTTCTTGGCTGCTGTCCAATGGAGGCGGGTTCTCTCCCAGCCGCGGTGGTCGCATTTGCGACTAAAGCCAATATGCAAGTGCGCTGCGCAATCGATACGGTATCATTGCACGTTAAAAATACCAGGTGGTCAGAATTTGTGGAGCCATCGACTACATTGCTCCTCATAATTACATCGTGGTTTTTGAACTGTAAACCCCGACGAATTATGACTAATACTTCAGCTTCGGTAATGTTTGACGCCTTGGTATTGCATTGAGGAGGAACGATCGAAGGTGTAGTTACCACCACATCTTTGAAAGCAGATGAACTGAGGGAATATACGCAACCTTAGACATGCAAAAAGGAGGGCTAGACATAAGATAATATTAATCGAATAACAAGATATTGGGCTTTAACTCCTTGAAAATGTTCTAGCGGTAGCCATAAATACCCTTACTTTGTTTCAGGATGCGGACGAAAGGAGAAGCCTTGGCAATGCGTGAGTGGAGTTTGTGGCGAGAAACGGTGCTGGGAGCTGTGGTATAGATCTATCGGCTGCGTCAGTGATTGCGAAATCATATGCGTATGCATGAAGGGCTATTACAGAAACGACGAGGGAAAGTGCGTTAAGCGAAAGGACTGCAAGAAACCAACGAACTTCATCGCGCCCAACATCTCGATGAAATTTCTTCATTAAATGCCTTTGTAACATGAAGACGGTAAGTTAGCGCCTTCCTCCATGGCGTGGATTGGTTGTTTCGTGCATTTAAACGAAAGGATGTACTCTTGCTAAGAAGTAAATTTGCAAACGCCAACCGAAGTGCAAAATGCGAAAATCCGACTTTTCGGAGCCGCCCTTTTCGTCAGGGATATCTAGGGGCAGGTTCCAGCGGCGAAATCACGGTCCCTGGTTGGCGGTCATAAATAAAGCGCGGCGCCGTGGAGCGTAATCGTTGCATGTACACAGTGGAGACAGCTCCCAGAGAACGGTTCAGGTTTGGCCATGTTCTCTGAATGTTCTACGACTGTAGCAAGTCGTTTCCTCCGATGAAAGTCGCTCCTTGTGTGCTTGGCTGCGTGATAACAGGGGAGTTGCCAAACATGCAAGGCAGGGTTTCGCGCGGCAGAATTTTTGGCAATGGTGTATTAAATCCGCGACCGGATTTAGCACCATCATGCATAGTCAAACGTGTCAGCTCCGCTCATGTGGACAAATAGGAGACCATTGCGACCATTGCCTTCGCACACCTTTTACTCCGCTGCAGCGAAAGAAACTAGAAAAAAAAAGGAAGGCGAGAAGAGGAGGGTGAGTTGCACAGGGCATTTGAAAGAGAGTGTGCACGTGCACATACTGTTCTCCTCCACCCAGATGTATTTTTCTCATGAGAACACATGCGCAGGGATATGCATGCGAATGTCAAACTTTTCGAGTACAAATTGAACACGAATACCAGGCTGGGTATATCGAATATCAAAGTACACATGAGCCTTCAGTTGTCTTATATTTTAACACATAACTGCGTTAACACAATGTCTTAATAAACATAAATTGCAAAATATATAACACTCAGGAACACCTCGCCTAGATCGCTGGGAAAACCCAGCGGCGCAAGCCGGTTCCATGCTTGATTATTGGACCAGTGCGCAGTGTCACAACGTTGCGCGCTGGAAGACTGGCACACTGCACAAGGTGCACTGGAAGCTGACACGAGGGTACTGCGGCAATTGGTTACGGGCCAAATACGTTAAAAAATAGAAAGAAATAATAGCGAAAATGACAGACATACGACACCCGCATACTCTGCGCTACTCCCAAGACAACACGGCCAAACATGCTCCCGTGGGTGTTTTGTTCTCTGGTGACAGCTAGTTTTTGTCGCCTGTCTTCTCACTCTTGTCACGTCAACATCACTGGCTGCGCGCAGTCATTTGCCGGATGCGGGACTTCGTCCTCAGCTGAGCAGCTTCTCGTTCTATGTAACCAGTGACGAAGAAGTCAAAGTTGCAGATCACCTTCCCGCACCGCCGATGTCCATAGTACCGAGGAAATTGACGAAATGGCTTCCGGATTCACGCAGGCGTGGGTTGAGTCCTAAGAAGCCATGACAAGGAACAAGGCTGGTGTCACAGACCAGCATATGCATCCTGTCAGCCCATGTCTTGAACACAGACTTCATCTACCCTGACCTAGAAAGCACTGACGCACGCGACGCTCTGGTGTTTCCAGACTCTCGCGGTCGAGCACAATACTGTTCCACACACCATACGACTGCAATGGATAGACGAGACCCGATGGGTCAGCGTCAACGCCGCGTACACACGTATTTCTGGCAACCAGAAGAAAATTCTGTTGGCTTGGCAAGCCAACACCGTCGGCATTCATCTATCAGTGTTCTAGGTTTCCCGCTGTGTGCTCAGAACCTTAAAAGGGCAATCTTCGGGGGCAATTACGACCAACTCCGCGGCTATCGCCAGTGGCGTCCAACCAAGTCACCACACGTCCGGACACTACTAAGCGTTTGCTGTCCCAACGTAGCCGAAACATACGATGGCCCCTACGGCATAGCCAACGTCTTCCGTCGGAAACATGGTTGCCAGCTTGGAAAGACAACTCGCGGCGTGAATAATACTGACAGCTCCGGCCCAGGCAATCCTGACCGCCAGAGACAACTTGGACAGCTCTAATTCGCAGCGTGGCCGAGTGTAAGGACAAGGCGGAGCTCGGGCACTGGAAATCGGCAAGGCGTGGGCTAGGAGAAAGACGAGGGGAGGAATAGAAGAGCCTGCATGTAGAAAGCACGCAGTCTCGGTTCTTGTATGACAGTAAATATAGTGAAATATATAGCGGGAAAGGACCGAGTAGGCCGTTTTTCATTCGTTGTTGTTGACAGCAAACTGTCTTTCTTTCTTTCTTTCCTTCTTCTTTCTTTCTTTCTTTCTTTCTTTCTTTCTTTCTCTCTTTCTTTCTTTCTCTCTTTCTTTCTTTCTTTTTTTTTATTTCCAACAACGCAGAAAATTGTCACTGGGGACAAGCTTAAGGTAAACAATGCTTGACGGGGCTGTACCATCAACATACAGCAGCAGCTGCTGTTGCTACTGCTCATTTATTGCTCATTTATTGTAGGACTATTGTTACAGGAACGTTTTGTTGGCTGCGGTTCCATCGACGACCATGAGCAAAAAGCAGGAGGGGGACAAGGGATGAAAAATTATGGTTGAACCTTTGTCACAGAAATCGGTGTAAAGCGAAAGCGAAACCTGTCTTCGCAAAGCTGAGAAATATATAAGCGGCAATCTGGTTAATCAAGGGATAGTAGATTGGTTGCATACTCTGGACATGTGAACCCATTGCGCGTACATATCATCGTATCTCGACACTGCACAGGGACCCTCGACAGTTGCGCACAAGCGAAAGTTCTCTAACGACTCACATTTAATCCGGAGACGTTGCATTGAACGTGAGCGTAAAGTGGGAGCGTCCGCAAACGGTGAAACCTTGCAAGCGAAACTGAACTGTGTGTAAGATGATCGTTTAGTGAACGCACACTTCGTTGTCCGAAAGGCGCATAATTTGCTTGTCAACGGCCATCGTTCGGCTCCTGGAGTATAGTCGCAGCACAACTGGAATCATATACGTCACACGAGACAAATTTTGCAGCCGCCGTGGTTGTAGCGCATTGCCCAAGCAAAACGCCGGTGGGACGCCGAAACTTGCGCCGCGATAGTGGTGTAGAGAGTACTGAAGCGCTAAACTGTCGGCGCGCACGTTAACACAATTACGACTTCGCTCCATCATTCCTCGATGGCGGTATCGCCACTGAGAACCAAGGGTTCCTCAACGGGAGGCGATATTAATTTAAGAGCAATTTTTCTCGCTAAATATCTTTTGTTCAACTGGACTTCAGTTAGATGCAAATTGTGACGCGGTGCAGTAAAGATATAAGGCCCGTTCATCATGTGTATTGCAAGTCTGCCAGTGGTGTTGTCAGTAGCGCTTCCGGTACTTCCATCTCCTATCATCACACCCTGGCTGGTTGTGGGTTCGAATTCCAGCGAGTTGCGCGTTTTCAATACCAAATGCGTGTTTATTTTTCAGATGTTGCACTTCCACGGCGCAAGTACGTTAGTGATGTGTTCGTGGACCCCGGCATAAACACTTTCGTGTTAAAAAAGAGGAAGACGAGCGAGCCGATGACGACGAAGCAAAGATGACGAAGGTAAAAAAAGGAGGAAGAGAAGGAAGGAGAAGACGACGAGTAGGAAGAATACGACGAAGAAGTAGAGGTGGAGGAAACGTAAGACAATGGAAAATAAAGAAGCAGAGGGCGAGGAGAAGTAGGAACGAGCGAAGAATGAGAGAGAATATCAAAGAGGACGCGCAAAGTCGCTGTCACTGCTATGCGTCATCTTCGCAGGCCCGGAAGGCGATGCTTCGTGGCCTTTGTGCAGAACATTATCGAAATACTTTCTCGAGGCGTCATCGTTCATGTTCACTCTTTAACGAAAAAAAATTTAAGCTGTATTTTCGAAAACAAGCGTTCGCGTGGAAAGCAGGTGGTATACTTGCTCTTGCAAGGAATTCTTGCGACACAGATGGTCATGTCGTCCAGTTAAAAAAGAAAGCAACGGGAGGTTTTTATAGAACGCAACGCTCATGCATAATGTACTTTTGTTGCATGTGTTCTAATGACGGTGTAATAACACTCACTGCTAGGTGCGAACTACTTCGACTGCATCACACGATGTCGAATTTGCTATATGTTGGTGTGTTACTGTTTCCGTTGACGTGTTTACTTCCAGGACATACACACGGATACAAAAGTAAACAGGAATCGACAGCAACTAATGGAAGTTTTGAAGATCCTTTGCTTACGAATGAAATTCCGCAAAAAAGTACGTATTGCACATTTTTATACGGAAATAAGATTCAGGGGAACTTGACAAAAAGCTAGCTTAACAGCGAAATAAGAATGCCACCAGGGGTTCAGGCTAGCTAAAAATCAGCTCCGCCGTAAAAGGTCTTTCGTTCATCCTGCCTTGCCGTGCGCTGTTCTGTATCTGCATCGTACGTGTCGACCACGCGTCATTTTATATAGGCGTCCTTTAGTAATCGCTATCTATCATAAGAACGTTTATATGAATTATATAGTAGTATCGGCAAACAACGCAGAGAGGGTATAGGGCTCTCTCAGCGTTGTTCACGTGGCTGGGTCGCCGGAGGTGTTTGCACGTAGCACTTCCCCGATGGGATCGCCGGTCGAAGCACTCCGGCGAAAGACTAGTCGCACTGAACGAAAAGCGTACTTGCACGCGTTTTCGCATGCAACGAGCAGGAAGTACGTTCAACTGCGCCTTAGTCGCACTGGAGCTTTAACGCTGGAGAGGATCCGGCAGTTAGATTGCATAAAGCGGAAGAACAACGCCTTAAAGCTGGTACTTTTCCTCCGTATAATATTTCAGGCGCTTCCATCGCATTCATTCCGTCGCTCTTCTGGTGAAAATGTGACCGTTTCTACATTAATATTGCGGTACACTTAGAAGAGATAAGCAGAACCAAATGAGTATGCGCACAATACAGAGAAGAACAAATTCAGTCCGTATACTTCCCTCTTCGTCGCTTCTGAGCCATAAATGATCCGCAGGTTTCCGGGTGGAAGGTGCTCTGTAAAACACTGTAACCTCTATTATTGCTGCAATTCGTAGACGGTATTGGTGATCAAAAGCATGCGATAATCGGAAGAATTGCTGACATGTTGGAGACTTATTCTTGTCATGTAACGGAAATGGAGTGTAAATGGCCCCACATTTAAACAACTCATGCTTGCATGCAGGATGCAGAGAGAACGAGGTGTACAAGGCCTGTGCAAGTAGCAAATGCTCCGAGTGGAAATGCTGGTACCTGTTTAGAGGATGGCCTCGGCGATGCACACGTGATTGCGTAGCAGGGTGTTTCTGTCGTGAAGGATATTTCAGAACCAAGCGTAATAAATGTGAACTAGGTTATCGCTGCTTTTCAGAGTACAGTGATTACGAGAAAAATCGCGTAGAATGATGCTTGCAAAGGCCTCGAAGGATTTGTCATCGGGTGCAGTTGTTTTATAACGGAAACTGTGGTGGTGAGGAATAAAACGCATTTGAGCGCAGGCAGGCTTTGTCACGCTACAATGACTCGCAGAAGTTACACTCTCCACACAGAAATACCCAATGCAGTGGGCCGTGAAATAATGACTTCCGTTGCATCTCGGGTTGCCGAGCATTGGACGGCTCATCCGAAGGTCTTCGGGTCAGCCCGTAGAGATGGCTAGTATTTTCTTGTATACTTTATTTCCGCTACATTTATGCCATATTTACTACGGCTTAGAGATAAGACCTGCAACTGACATTCCCTATGCCTTGCATTGCTGCACTGGCTGGTGGTTTCATGAGGCTGTCTAAAAAAAAAAACGATCTTTTGTTCCATTCTTCACTTTCTCTCTATCTCTCTCACCATATCTATATAAGGCACGATTCAAACTTCTCGACTACACCGAATTAAAGATAACGTTTAGGACAACACTCGCATGCAACTCACGCTTTGTAGTTGAGATTGTGTTCTTCAGCAGTACTGCACACAAATTTCAACAAACTGAACGCATCAACAAGGTCGACAAGGAGACGTGCGTAAGTTCTCTATGTCATTAGCAACGTTGGCTTGGGCAACTTTCTGTTATGCCCCGTTACAGCATTATGTTACGCACCATTGCAAAAATGCCGCGTACAGCTTAAGGCATAACTCACTTCAATGCTGTAATTGCGCAGAATTTCGCCATGCAGTATTACGGAATGTAACGCATAGCCGTATTTTTAGAACAGCCTAGAGTGCGACAATAACCTGCCACGGCACAACTAAACGCATCTTAATAAAGACATTAGTTATAGCTGTATGAAAGAGGTGCTCTTCACTTTCACGAGGTTAAAGTGTACTGCGTGAAAGCATGAAAACGCTACTTCTAGCATTTCGCCCCCCGCCGAAATTGAGGAAACAGCAGTTTGGCGTTACGTGCCTGCTTTACCACTTTCTTTCTTTCTTTCTTTCTTTCTTTCTTTCTTTCTTTCTTTCTTTCTTTCTTTCTTTCTTTCTTTCTTTCTTTCTTTCTTTCCATCTTTCTTTCTTTCTTTCTTTCTTTCCTTCTTTCTTTCTTTCTTTTTCTTTCTTTCTTTCTTTCCTTCTTTCTTTCTTTTTCTTTCTTTCTTTCTTCCTTTCTTTCTTTATTTCTCTCGCTCTCTCTCCCTCTTTCTTTCTTTCTTTCTTTCAAGTGGGCAGGACTTTAGAGGCCGTGCAGTCTTCTCTCGTTGGGCGACCCACATACCAAAACACAAGCCCACGTAAGCCACACACCGAGCTCAATGAGTCTAATTATGAATGGTTAACGTAAACCAGATTGGTATAAAGAAATAAAAGGTCCACGTTAAGGGTAATATATCACACGGTGTGTTCATATTAATAGAAAATAACTGAAAAACGCCGACGGCAAACGCAGGAGAAACACAAGGGTAACAGGTCGTTTACTGCTCTGCAGCAAGGCAGGCTTATATATACCGATGAAGGCCGATAAAGCATATCAATAATTGATAACGATAAACTAGATGTTTCCAGATTATGAATGGTGAAGATCAAACGGAGTAGTATGGCAGAATAAAATACCTAGTAAGGGTAAGTAACCGCATAATCTGGTCAAACTAACGAGTAATCATTTGCGAACCCCGACCAATACATACACAAGAAACACGAGCAGAGGCGAAATGGAAGGCATTCACACGGTTCACGTTTGTCTTTATTCCCAAGCATGTGTGGTGCGGTCAAGTCTAGTCTAGTGGTTTCGACACTCGCTTTCGTAGGATGGGGGCTTGGGTTCAGCTGCAAGCAGCGGTAACCACTTTTTCTACTCAAATGCGCCCTGTATGGAATGGAGGAAAATACTATTGCATTAGTTTCTTCCGGCTCTCCATACAGTGGCGCAATGGGTTACACTCTTCTAATTTTGGCGTGACGACCACGACAACACCGACTACGCCGAGAGTATAACTACACCAGCTTTCCTTCAAGATATGTGGATGGAATTCTCTTACCATTTTCGGGTGTCTGAGTGTCTCTGCGGTGCTCGAAGCATTATTTGCGCCACAGAAAATGCTATATAGCATTTTCTAATGCGTGGCCACGAAATCTTTCTTTGTATATTTTATAGCATTTCTATTATATCGCGAGTGCAAAAAAAAAATAAAAAATAAGGCTTATGCGCGCTGTTGTGATATTAGATTCTCCCTTTTGTCTCCTAGGGTGGTAACGTCCAAATAAACCGATGGATTGGTTTATCGGCATCAGAACAATGTGGGAATGTGTTCAAGCTCATGAACAGCCTCAAACGTCACAATAAGCAGGATTCATGTGGTAGAAAGCTGCAGTAAGAAAGGGCTTTTTTGAAAATATGCAAAAAGAGGAAAGTTTCAAAGATCGTGTCAATATGTGTAAGAATGAAATTTTCTTCTTTTTTGTGGCTGCAGTGATATACAAGTGAGTTTGACCGATCATGAAAAAATGTCTCAGGAATGCTTCAGGCATACCATACGAAATACGTGATGCATTAGCGAGTTCAACCGTGGTTGAACAACACAGTGTCAATCCTCGTCCGCTGCGTTTTGTATGAGCGATGCAAAGATAGTGCCTTTTTTGTACTTTCGGAAAAATATCTTTTCAATGAAACTAATTTTGTTTCGCTCATGCGAACTTGCGTAGAACAAAATTTATCCACTGGTGTGCCTACCTAGTGGGCAAGAAACACAATATCTAGTGGTCACAGAACAAGCAGGAGCTCTACAAGCAGGAGACTGACAGTTTTGCTGTCAGTTTGTTCGGACATCGAAGCGCGATCCAAAGGTAGTCGATCGCTAGACATTTGCGAGAGCATGAGTGATGACTCCTCCCTGAGTCACTGAACAGGAAGCATTCGTAATAATCAACCTCGAGATACAAACGGCGCTTATTGTAATATTATTGAACCTCGGCTATGTAAGAGTAGTACAGCATAACACGACCTTAGTCGCCACCTGACGCCCGCTAAGCTGCTCGTTGTAGCTGACTTGACCTCCAATTCGGCGACCTTATTGTACACGGCTACACTGGACAACCTTGTAAACACTACAAATCAATCAATCAATCAATCAATCAACCTTGAAATAGCGCTCAATATGGTGAGTAAATAGCCAACCACAATAAGCCATTTGTGCCAGGTCTAGTGTCTTCGGGAGAATTAGAAAGCAATTAGCACAGAGACGTAGCCGATAATTGGGAGACACTTAAATGAACCGAGTGAAATCATCCAGCCAGAAAAACCGGGCCAGCATATTTGAGCTTCGCCGGCTTACCACCAGTATAGGGCCTCTTCGGGCGGCGAATCCGTTTATTGACAAGTAGCCTGTACACAGAAAATCTAGCATTTCACAAACAAGTGACGCGGTCAGTTTGTACCTCTCTAGAAATTAACCCGTTTTTTTAACGTGTAAATAAGAATGTCGCGAATGAACTTCCAACATATGTTGACACACATACACCATTTCCATAGATAATCGATCCACATGTCAAGTGCCAAAGAGAGCAAAGAAGCAAAGAAGCGCTGACGCTGAGTTGCTCAATACCGAGTGATCCTATGCTTGCTCGCATTTAAAAGGGAGGAATGTGATAATGCCGTCGGCGTAGTGGAACTGCGGAGCGAGTTTTGCCAACTTGAATATGCGCATTTTAGCAATATGCGAGAGAAAATTTGCGCTTTGAACACACTTAACCACATGGATTAAGAAAATCAGTTAGTTATGGGTGGATTTAGCGCGCACACTTGCATATATGCGGTTTGAAACCGCGTACGCGTAGAACCGCCTATTCTACCTTGTTTAAATATTGTGGCAAATACGAGCGAAGAAAGAACCTCTGTTCACCGCGAGCTTGTAAAATATCAGATTCCTGCAGCAAAAATATACGGATAACGCTGCACAATTGTCTAACCTGCTTGACGTGTTTGCTACAATGGCATTCCCTTTTTTTTACAGTAGGTATTTTATAGGCAGGTATTTTTGGGAAGAGAGATTCAAAAGAACAGAGATAATCTACAGCAGAAGCTGAAATAATTCAAGGCGAAATAGGGACAGAGTATAACTAGCACGGCAGGAAGTGCTTCCTAACCAAATTGATACGTGTATTTGCGTGTCAGCGCTATGACACGATTCTCAAATAGGTACTTCGCCACAGCGAACAGCCGCTTCGACTTAGAAACTATGACAAGGCTTTTAAATGCAAACGTTTTAGTCATTGCGATCGCGTTTCTCTGTGCCCTGCACATCATGGAACAGCAGGCATGTGCCGGAAGTCGACTGTCTAAGAGCCGACAACGACAAACGCAGCAGCGTAATCAACCAGGCTGGCTACGTCAGCGGTCTCGTAGCCCTCGCCATGATGCGCGCAAACAGCGTAGAGTACGTTTCTACGACGGTCCTCAATCATTTTCAACACGTACACTTCGTGTCAAAGCACCTGAAGCGCCTGGTACGTAATTCCTATGTCTCTCTTCGTTATGGCTATGAACATGTAAGAGACTTTACCAGGGAATTTAGTTTTTAGAGCTTACCAAGGAACTGAACGCTTAAGGAGTCAGCAGTGCTGTTAGGGAGGGCGTTTCATTTTCGTTTGCAGGTATACGCGTAATTGGTAAGAGGTAATCACATGATAAGGTACGTTTGGTTTGCCAGACGCTGTAGAAAAACATTGTTTGAGAGAGCAATGAGAGTGTGCACTCTGTTTATTGATGGTGTGTTCCTAGCAATTTCGCAACGAAGAGCCATCCGCTACAATTGCCATCTTCGTTCTTGTGTGGCGCACATGACTTGAGCTCACTACTATACACTGGTAAAATTGCGGCTTGCTGGCGCACGCACGTGTTGAAGCAGAAGATAAAGAATCCAAAGAGAGCGAGAGAGAGAGAGAGAGGGAAAGGCTCTTTATTGAAAAAAAAAAGAACAGATTTTTGCCGGCGTCTATATAACCGCTGGCATGCTAGTCTTTTAGGGACGGGAAAGGGGATTAAAAGAGTCCAGAGGAGAGTGGAAGGAAAAAATATAAAAAGGAAATGAAAATGAACAGGACAGGTAAGCCTGATGCGAATATTTACAGGCGAGATTGGCGGTTGAGGATGGGCTTCTCTCTAGGAAAGGGCCAGTATTTAAGTTTTCCATACAGGCCAAATTCTGATGTATGAGGGCAGTGTGTATCGATCTGTCCGGTGCACAGCGTCTCGAAAAGATATCCGTTTGTACATAGTGCAAAGGTGTGGGACAGCGTAAAAGCTAAACCACGCTTTTGCCGGCTGCCACCGTCTGCGGTTCGACGCGCACGTCTTTTCGCTGAGCTCGGTGCAAAACTTTGAGGAGCGTTCACTGGGCGCCGCTGTGCTTTGCGAGATGTTGTCCGAAGTCCCGACGAAAGGAGTGGGTGCCGGAGACAAGCCCGGACCAGCCGAATACCCATGAGCTCCGCTGCTTAGCTAGCTTTGCGCTACGTAGTTCAAGCCTCGCTACGTTATTTTTGTGAAGTTTAGAAATATTTCATCAGAAACAGGGAATAGGAGATAAATCACAACATGTTTGTACAGAAGTGGGAAATCGCGCGAGCGAAGAGTCAGCGCCCTTATTGGTGCGGCCCGGTTCATTGCCCGCATGCATGGCACTGTCCCAGCCGCACCAACCGGCCCAGTTTCTGATAACTGCAGAATGCTTCCACGTGCACCATTTTTGCTCTGAAGACTGTCCTTGTTCAAGGAAGTTTGTTAAGGTTTGAAGAGTTTCGCACATACTCTTTTCTTATTGATTTATGCCTGCGGGAGAGGTATTTGCAATTTAGAAGGCGTGATTGAGCATAACACAATTTGTCTTGTCTGTCAACAGAGCGTGAGAGAGTGGAGCAGGCTTTACATTCAGAAACTCGTATCTCTTGCAGTGCCCTTCAGCCGACGTCGCCTTTACGGAACATCTCAAGATCCTCGTGTAAAGCATGATGAAAACGCCTATCCGTAATCCATGCTTGCATCATTGCCCTGCGCGATTTCAGATTGTTATCGGTGCAATAAAATTTTGTCATCTCACTGATTATATTACCACATGTTTAGGTGCTGCAGTAGCAAGTGCCTAACCTCGAAGAGCTGATGAGACACTAAAGGCAGCCCAAGAAAGGATTCCAGGCAAAACAAGACCAGTGCTGCGAACAGCGCCTGCCACTTATGCGTGTTTTCGTTCATCCTCGTTTTTTTTTTCTTTTTTTTTACGGACTTTTCTTCAGGCAGTTGCTGTGGCTCTCACGTCTACAAACTGGCCCGCAGCGGTTGTCTAGTGGCTATCGCGCTGGGCTGCCGATCCGAAGGTCGCGAGGTCGAATCCCGGCCGCGGTGGTCGCATTTGATTGATAAATTTCTGGTGTGTTACGTCCGGAAACCAGATAAGATTATGACAGAGTCAGTAGTCGAGGGCTCCTGAAATTTCAACCACCTTGGGTTCCTCAACGTATCTGACATCGCACTGTACTCGGGCCTAACATATCGACTCCGTCTAAATGCAGCCGCTTCGATGGAGGCGAAACGTTGACGCCCATGTGCGGTGCACACGGGCGTCAGGACCAGAGGAGGACGACAGTACAATGCACTAACTTTCAACGCAGTCTGGTAGACTAACCTGGCCGATAGTTCTGACGCCGCAAGTCGCTGTTCATGTCCTCCTAGGGATACTGGAGCGTAAGCCTGGCAGGGTCTTCCGCCACAGGAATTCTGTGCCGCTGTTGATGATCTCTAGGAACTCTTTCCACTCCCTGCAGGCGATTAGTGACCTTCCTGGAACTTCCAAGGAAGCCCACAGCAGATATTTCAACACCGTACTTGCCTTTACCACCCACTTCTTAGTATCTTCAGGATCCTAGTCCTGTACCCGGCTGAAGGAGCAAGTCCACCGAACAACCGTACGACTTCATTGGGCAGGAATTCCTGTGGCAGAATACCCTGCCAGGCTTACGCACCAGTATCCCTAGGAGGACACGAACGGTGATTGGGTCGTCAGAATTATCGGCCAGGTTAGTCAGACTACGTTGAAAGTTAGCGCATTGTAGTGTCGTCCTCCTCTGGTCCTTGTCTCTTAGCGCTCAGATTAGCGCTCTCTTAGCGTTCTCAGATTCAGTTTACCAACAAGCTCAAAGACTGGCAATTCTAAAATGCATTTCTAGAACATCGGGCTCTTTTGTGTGTTCTTGGTTAAATCCATGTCCAGTAGCCTCCCTCCTGATGTTCGCCAATTGTCAAGCTCGACACTTTCCTTCTACGTTCGCTGCAAGCATCTGCCCAGTGAAGTCGTACGGTTGTTCAGTGGACTTGCTCCTTCAGCCGGGCACGGGACCAGAATCCTGAAGATTCTAAGAAGTGAGTGGCAAAGGCAAGTGCGTTTGTTGAAAGATCTGCCGAGGGCTTCCTTGGAAGCTCGAGAAGGTCACTAGTAGCCAGCAGGGAGTGCAAAGAGTTCCCAGCGATCATCAACAGCGGCACGGAATTCCTGTGGCAGAAGACCCTGCCAGGCTTAAGCGCCAGTATCCCTAGGAGGACACGAACGGCGACTTGCAGCGTCGGAACTATAGGCCAGGTTAGTCCACCAGACTACGTTGAAAGTTAGCGCACTGTACTGTCGTCCTCCTCTCCTCCTTGTCTCTTAGCGCTTAATGTGTTCTCAGTTCCCAAACCAAATTGGGTTCTAAATGGGTTCTAAGAGTGATATCACAAAGATGTGCTTTCATCCCTTCTTCTTGAGCAAAAATAAATAGAACAGCTGTTTCGAGCTAACTTCACTTTCGAACGTAAAACGTGTTCTGGCTTGCGCCCAAACAGCGTAATCGCAGTTTAGACAAACAACCTGAGCTGTAGATAACGGGCATTCTGAAACAGCCTTTATCGCGCATGCGCGGCTCCGACTTGGCGGACAATTTGATCTGAGGTTTGGTTTCGCCCTCGCCCATGCGATTGTACTGAGTGTTCCTGTCTGTGCACGTACCCTTCAGTTTTTGCCTTTTCTGGCGGATCTGTATACCTCTCGCTGGTGGGAAAATTTCGTGGCGTATGCACAAAACACCAGGTTAAGAATTGCAGGAATACGGCATATCTTTGAGTGTGTGTGTGTGTGTGTGTGTGTGTGTGTGTGTGTGTGTGTGTGTGTGTGTGTGTGTGTGTGTGTGTGTGTGTGTGTGTGTGTGTGTGTGTGTGTGTGTGTGTGTGTGTAATGAGGCATACAGCATAGAGCTCAGTGTTTGTTTCAATAAGAAAACCAAAAAACAAGCATCAAAACCGCATGACTGATGATGATAAGGCGCCTGAGTACATTGGGGACATCCTCCCACGTGATCCAAACGTAAGGGTTAGGTTGCATCTCCTTTAGAAATGGCCGTTTAACGTCATATTCAAAGCCCCAGTTGCGTAGAAATGCACCACGCCGAACAGCTGGGACCTCCCTCGCGGGCTCACTCGCTTAGAGGAGGTTGCGCTTCGGAGACTTCGCGTAGGCGTTGCGCTCACTCCGTCAGTGACCGCCCACAGGGCCCAACGCTACCGCACCGCGCACGGAACTACATGCCCTTTTTGTGATATTTCGATTACTGGTGGGGACGTGACGAGCTTGCTGTGGTCGTGCCTGGTCTACAGCAAGCTCACCTCCGTCGCCTCAGAACTACCTGTCATCGTCTTGGTCGCCTTCTCGATTTGCATGAGTGCATCAACGGAGCATTACATCGATTTCTTTTTAGAATTCATGCGTGAAGATAACTTATTTGTGCACGTGTGACACGTTTTTGAATGTTATGTAAATTTTATACCATGGGGCAAGCTCCCGAATAAAAAAGATCGTGTTTGGATTTGGTATTGCCCAAGAAAAGAGCGAAAATGGTCGCGGAACCAATCATGGCCCAGAGTGCCGACCTTCATGCACCCCAGCTCTGAAACACGAGGGCAACGATTCGTGGAGCGGTAATACCTAGGGAATAAATATTAGTTTATTGCAGCAACATCCAGGCGCATCTGTAGTCGCTGTGGTGACAAACTTTTCTTCTGTGGTTCAGAATCTTGATAGTCCGGACTATAAAGAAGCAATGCTTCATTACGCTACGATGCTTTTGTCCTGCTTTAGTGAGTGCCATTATTGAAAAGGTGGGTGGTGCTTCCTGGAATAGATATAAGCGATTCAATTGGAAGTATACTTAGATAGGTTTATCTGCAGCACTGCTGGCCATGGAAATGTTGCAGTGCGGAATTTTAAGACACGACTCACAACTGGTTGGTACAATAGCAAAGTATGAGAGGTGAAAAAGAAATAAAATGGATAATTCGGCAATTTCTCAAGTAGCATAAAGCAAACACCTACACATTAAAATTGCAGTTAAATTATTTAGAACTCTTCTTGTATAATGCGTCTAATTCCTCTGTTCTAAATGGCATGGCTAAGTGGGGATGCCAAATGTTTTGCGTTCTACATTATTTTCTGAAAAAAAAAATACGTAAGCGGCTGTCAATAACTGCATTTGAATTTGAGGTACTTTCCAGAGAGATAGTAGTCAACATGCTGCGCACGAAGTCATTGAAACATGCAAGAACCTCGGCTTCCTTTAGGCTTTACAAGAGGAACCTGTTTTATTGCGTTATATTGTGCGCAGACGGAATCGAAAAGTGGGAAGATCTGATGAGGAACAGTGTGCAGGCACACAATTAGTGAACAGAATCACGCAAGCACCCAGACCGACGGAGGGAGCCCTATGGTGACTTGCCGACTGTTGCGACACTGAATGAAATGGAAAAAAACATGCACACATAAATGCCTGCTGCGCTCCAAATTACGTCGAAAGATTGATTGATTGATTTGTGGTGTTTAACGTCCCAAAACCAGCTCTGATTATGACAGGCGCCGTAGTGGAGGGCTCCGGCAATTTCGATCACCTGGCGTTCTTTAACGTGCTCTGACATCGCACAGCACACGGGCCTCAACATCTTGCCTCCATCGAAATGCAGCCGCCGCAGCCGGGATTCGATACCGCGACCTTCGGGACTGCAGCCGAGTGCCATAACCACTAGACCGCCGCGGCGGGGCAACGTCGAAAGACGATCGACGCTGTTGTAAATAGTTTCCCGCATAGCGGCACTGCCAAACGCACACTGCCCTGTCTTCCTCAACACGGAGGTGATTCATGAAGATCGGAAGTGAAGGTGATGAGTGCGCGATAAATATCTCTCCGCGGAGGCGAGCACGCACGTAGGCTAGCGGCCAAGAAAGGGTATGAGAGAGCAAAGGGAAAGTGTCTGTTTCGCCACTTAGGGCTCGCACCAACGACCGGTAGCTTCTCTTCCACACGATTTCTCATTTACTAAAGTAAGACCTATTCCTACCTGTGTGTTCTTTTATTTACTTATTTAAAAATACCCTCAGGCCCAATGGCATTACAGAGGGGAGTGGGGGAAATGGTCATATAACACTGCAGATGAGTCAATAACACAAGAAATTATACAACGTTAGGGGAAAAACTAGATTACAAGTAGTTAGGCAAATACAAGAGGCACAAAACCAGAATACATAGAGCTGCTTATCAGTGGCAGGATATACATAATTCGGTGCATAAAAAAACTACATTTATTCAAGTGATCACGGTGCTGACTTAAACGCTAAGAAACGTCAATCGCTGACAAACTTCAAATTAAATGACCACTGCGTATCACAGTTATATACATAAACGCTGCTCAAATATCCCCGATGTTTCCTTTCCGCTGTATCAGGTTGAAGCATATGCCCCCGTCCACCAGTACTACTTTCGTAGTTGGTTTTCACAGCCCGTTGGATTCGGCCGGGCGGTTGAGTCGTGTGACAGACAGACAGACAGACAGACAGACAGACAGACAGACAGACAGACAGACAGACAGACAGACAGACAGACAGACGTAAATAAAGCGATGTACGAAAAGGCATAGGACACGCCGGTTTCTTAGGCGTTGCCCATACCCTCATACGCGCACTGGATATACGGGTATGAGCCGCACGTGGTTTTTTTTTTCAAAATTTGCACTGTTTTTCCTCAACATTCTTCATAACGATTGAATACGCATTATGAAATACAAACTCTCTGACATCATATCTAACACATGCTACTCTATAACATATTTTTTTTTATAAGGAGCACGAGGAGTAACAACTTAATGGCACTAACAGCGACAAAATGCTCCGTCTTCGCCTTAGGTGGCGTAAATTTTCTAATAAAGATTACGCATTTTAATGCTTCCTTAATGCTGTAGCGGCTTTTTAAAGTTTTTCTTATTTAGGAATCATTAACCAGGTACCAGGTTGTTCTATGACACCGCGGTCTAGTGGGTATGGCACTCGGCTGCAGGTCCAAAGGTCGCGGGATCGAATCCCGGCAGCGGCAGCTGCATGTTGAGGCTGCCGTGTGCAGTGCGATGTGAATGCACGTCAAAAAAAAAATCCAGGTGGTCGAAATTCATGGAGTCTCCAGTATGCAGTTTCTCATCATCATATCGTGGTTTTGGGACGTAAAACCTCGTCAATAATTTAATCATCACATGAGACCGCCTAGCCTACTACATGATCGCACTGTCCTGCTGTACTCCTCCGCAACACCGATTTCTCAAAGCGGCATTACAAACCTGTTACAAAAAAATCTTCATGGAATTTTTTCCCAGCATTTAGTATAACATTTCTTATCAGCGGTGCTCCTTCATTGCAAGTTTTTATTTGAATGCACGGTTGACAAATCACGTTCTTCCTCAATAATATTTATTTCTTTAGTACAATTACTGCTTGAAGCCGTGCCACGTCAGCTCTCACATCGTTACCGTTTTAAATAAAGTAAAATATGCATGAACGGAGGCGCGATCGGAGATCATTGTTCGGATCACAGTGTTCGCTCGCTGTAATGCCACGAAGTGTGCGCACTGCGGATATGGCGCGACTGAGTGTGGCGCAGGCTTCCGGGATTGGTGGCTCGCCTGTATTCGAATGGGTACGTTTTTATGATAGCATGACCCATAAAGCATGCGAGAACGGGAGGGCGACAGCAAGCAGTGGGCAAGTAAAAAACATCCATGAAATTGACGAGCCTTTTTTAATCTTCTTTTATACATGCACTACAAAACAAAACGTTTTTGGTCTTCAAATGAATAAGACTGTTTTGTGAAAGGGAACCTTTTTTTTTTTTTCTCGTGAGAGTAAACACGCGATGTGTGGAGACAACTCGGTCATGCAAAAACGTAAGCATGATCACGGCTAGTGACGTACCGTGAAAAGCGAACAAAACTGCCCGCGTTCGCTCTCCGATCTTGTCCCCGCTTTCAGGGACACGAATTTGATTGGAATATCTTTAATCCTATGTCTTTGCACTTCACACCTAATATTACAATCATAATTAGCATGAACATTCATTCAGAATTCCTTAACATATAACAGGATAACGTGCTTACGTACCTAGTGCTCGGCGCACTCGCAAAAGCGTATCGTAGTTATTTGCTGGCACATGACCTCGGTGACGGGGTGGTTCAGCACGGTTGCGCGGACGATGGGGCTTGCTATAGTGTCCGCTATGGTGGTACCGAGGACGCTCACGGTGCTGTAATCTTTGATAATGTCTAGAATGACCACTTCCTGCCAATGCTGGATGCAGTTCGATGCAGATTATGGAGAAAATTGCGTTCACAACAAATACATTATTTAGAGTGAAAAGCATTCTCACAGTCGCAGCGTCGCGAAGTCATACTTATATGCAGAAATATGCCTCCGAGAAGTATAGCTGCATATTCATTTTTAAATACGCGTTGCTCTGCTTGCTATGCTACCTTGTCCGGATAGATTTATGCGGCTGTCCCCATTCCACAATGCTTACCACACTTCCTACTGTAAGTGATGGCATGTATATTTCTTTCCGTTTCTCCGAAGAGAAACATTGCAGATGGTCATAGGATAAGCAGAAGGTTCGATAAGAAAACATGCCAAGTCTTTTGAAGGATTGTGTAATGTCTTCGGAGCATATGCTTTCTCGTTACTGCTGGAACTCGAAGCAGCTTATCTACTTCCTACAAATACGTGTATTTGGCACGACTTAAAAAATAATAAATATCAGACGGTACTACATGTTCACGATCTCAGTATGCCTCAGCTGTACAATAATAAGAGTGCTTCAGTAATGAATACGCCCCCATATACAGATCCTTAAAACTAAAACATAGAACAAACTGTTGAAAAACGCATTTTTTTCATGAATTGTTGCTAACATACGCTTTTTGTGTTTCCTTAGGACTTCACAAAGCTGGGTCTTTAGATTTTACCCTTAGTCGTTGATATATGAAGATTTTTTTTTTATTCGAAGTATAAGAAAGCAAGCAAGCTGCAATTTGTTTCAACATTACAAACACGCGGTAATTGATTTTTTTATTTCTATCTTATTTTATGCTTCTCATGATGTTTAATTAAAAGAATTCAGCAGACCCCGCGCACTGTGAGGATCGACGTCGTGGCAAAGCAGTCGGCCAGAAAGTTGTCTACTCTGATTTGTTTGGCATTGATCAAAATATTCAGGGGCGAGCAACATGTCTGTACAAATTGAGCAGTTGTACGCGTTACCTGGGTTTACCAGGAACGTGCACAGCACTGTGGCGACTCACAGTGGATTGCGGCGCGATGTATTGGCGACAAAATCGACCTATAGATGGTAGCACTGTCTCTGCGTCAGTGTGGATTGGCGGTCGGCCGCACGCGCTGTAATGTACGCAGTGGCTTTTCGTTTTGAGGGGTATGAGTATAGTGCCTAGAAAAAGTAATATGAGGTAATCGTTAGCTTAATGAAGGCGCTCTCTGCAATCAAATGGAAATGTAGATGTTCTACAATGACATGCAAGAGTACGAAGCACGAAGAACGAACCTATTACATGTGAAACAGGCGCAATCTGCCATTCAATGGGCGCTGGCTTTACCCAGTCACAGAGCCTGAGTTCATGGGCGTTTCTCTTATTCTCTTCTTTGGCCATACTGACGTCTTCTGACTACAATATTTCCACTGCGGCTGCGAGGTTTCAAGTAGGTCAGTACCGTCGTGAGTTCTTGATTATCCTTCACAGCTGACCTGCGCGCGCGCGCGCGCACACACACACACACACACACTCACACACACCAATCTTTGTGTGCGTGTGGGTATCCATGTATAATATGCTACATATAATCTGGGTATCCAATAAACTGACAGTGCTTGGGCTTAAAGGTCGATAATGCTAGATATATTCGAAATGTAAGCAGTGCATACAGTGTATACATCATGAACGGATAATAAAATCTAAGGCTTACTTCCTAAAGGACTTTACACAAACAATTTCAAAGAAATTTCGCACCCAGAAGAAAAGTATTCAGGTGGCAAGTGCTAGAATCGTGGTGCACAAGAGGCGAGAGTGTGATGAATCACAGCTGAGCGAGGTATAATAGGCATAGTAAGTTTGTAACGCCTAATGTCGAGGAGTGCCGGCAGTATTTTCTTGAAGATATGCCGTGGCGATGTTGTGAATCGGCGCCTACGAATTAACCGTTGGCGATGAATTGTGGCACGCCCTCCTTCATCGTTTGCTAAATTGAAGGCGCCCTCCCATAGTTTAAATCATGGCATGGCACACGGATTTCAACTACGTATTTGAACATTCGCCGACCTCTTTGCAGTAACGCGGACGATCAACCGTGGCTGAGGTCTTTGTTATGGGAAGATTTAAAACGGCACTGATACCAAAATGTTTTGCTTAGACATCGTACGAGATCGATTTTCGTAGGACATTCGCGTGTCACCTACCAAAGCTCTGCAGCGCATAGAGCTCAGAAAGTAATTTAAATGAACATCGAAGTTCGAGACCACAATCGATCGCTATGCTCCGCACATCGCTACATCGATAATACCGAGCTTTGATAAAGGGGGTCACCTACTTTCGTGTCGTCCTCACGGCAGCCGAGCTCCGAGCAGTGCAGCAAGCAATCATGACGTCATAGACACCATTACCCTTTTTTCCGCGTTTGCGTTAGTAGACTCTCGGCGACACCAGGCGCCAGACAAATCCTTTCCACGGGACGACGATTATAGCGACGACAGCCACAACGCGAGGACATGCGACCGGCGAAAGAGTGCGGGCAAGCGTTGCAGTCCTTGTGGAAATGCGTCACAGTTTTGTGCTCACGTGGTTTCTTCTGTTTACCCCGTTGCACACGCAAGGTGGCGCCAGTTGCGCCTGGCCGCTTGTCGTTCTTGGGGCTCTCTCACAACGAAACTGAATCTAGGCAGCAGCAAACAGGCTGTAAATAACTACCTGTCGGGCGCTGGAGCAATGGATGTTCCGCGTTATGACTAACGGGCCCTCAGCTACATATTGCGGCAATAAACATCAAACGAAAATTTTTGTGTCAGTGCCCCGTCAAGAATCCACTTTGTTAAGCATTTCGGACAGTGGGTGCCTGCTGCAGTACTGTGCATCTGCAACTACGCAGCTGCACGAGTGACTGCACACCAGACAAAAGGTTCGTATTGCTATTCCTGCCGCTGTTGACCGATGGCAAACGTTCTTACTGATATGATATGATATAATATTACTGCATGATAAGCGGTGCACGACTGCGAAAATGCAGTTGTGGAGCTACGTATGTAGAACTCCCATGTCTGTAGGACAAGAAATACTCCCTCATATATATTTTTTTTATGTTTATACGAATGTTTATACGCAATTACAATATATTGCCACATGAATCGCGTAACCACCATAAAGCAAGGCGCATAGCGCCAAAGGCGGTAGGTGCCGATGATGATGTGGAGCTCATAGACATAAAGTTCCAAGTGGCACATTTTCGATGACTACGCACAAACGTAAACCACTGGGGAAGGTGACAGCGCCTCGGCCCGCAGCAGTCAGTCCCTGTCAGCCAAGACAGCAGCGCAAGTCTCGCCTTGCAGCCTGATAGCGTCAGCCCAAGCGCTAGGCCCTTGCCGGTACTGGCTCAAGACACTCCCGGAACCGGCAGACTTCGTTCTCAGGTCGTATTGGCGGATTTGCTTATTTCTTTATTCATTTATTTCGCGGCGATACCAACGCCATGTAGCTAACACTGACTTATGTGTTCGAAAATTGCGTGAGAAGTCTGCATGCGTTTGACAAAATTAGAAATGAGTTTGGTTGGCAGCATTCCGGATAAATATGGCCTTGCCAGTATACCCGACCTTAACTTTCCGGAGAAGATACTACCGCGCTCCTCTACGTAAATGCAGCACGGACGTGTATTGCAATGAACGCAGATTGGGAGAATCGGCTCAAAATGCCGTGTTTCTTATCTTCAATATGCTGTCATAGAGACACATCACTCGGGAGCAGTAAAGATTCTTTGTAGCCAGTGCATGCCTAAATACTGTACACATTTGCCTGGCACCAGATCACCTATGGCAAGGATTCCAAGGCAATTGCGTCACTCGACCGTGCTCTGACAGTCACCCTTCTTTGCCCGCACTTCTTTCCCGTCGCCTTTGGTATTGCTCTTCTTCATTTTTTTTTTGTCCCCAGAAAGGCACCTACTCAGCAGATGATAATCGCGAGCGAAAAACACAAGGCTTTGGTTACTATGAAAAGGGCCACAGTGTACTTTCAAGCAAAGAATGTCCGCATGAGCTCTTCTGTACAGACTGGCAGGGGAAACCGAAACCACCGTCTGCGTATCAAACCTGAATATTAAAAAAATAGATCAGAGCAGATTCCACCGGCTCGTAGAATTGTTCACAATGAGGAAGCTTTCCAGCATAGACATTTTGATTGTTCTCACTGCAGTTCGCTTCTTTTTCTATACGCTGCAAGAACGAGTCCTAGACGGAAATTCGAGTTCTAAAACGCTTTTACAACTATGTCAAGAGAATTCTCGTAGGGAGCCAAAACATCTCTTGCAGCACCGTCAAAGTAGCCTTCCGTACCTCAGTGGTCATCTACATCAACAAAATTTCTGCATCAGGCCTTCAAAATCAATCAACTATGCGAGCTCATAATGTACATGATAAGGGCGGCTATAACCATTGTTCGAGCGCATGAAAATATCAGAATGCGGGACAACTAAGCTAAAATACTAGACTTGGGAGTTGAAGGGTGCAGATGCAGTAAACAAAGGGTCTATTGAAGGCGCTCCAAATTATTTCAACGGGAAACAGATCAGAAAAACTTCAGTGGACAACATACAAACATCTAAGCAGTTGGTATACATAGAGGACGACTGTCGTAACCAACCCTTGCTATATACGTCATTTCAAAATGACGAATTGCGGGAGAAACACAGCGCACGCTAGTGTGCTAATGTATGCTTTTGATTTAGCAATAGAATCGTCTCTAGGAGATAAATTATTCGCATAGTTGGGCCATATTGTCGGAGCGAACTCCTACATTTAATGCAAGCGGTACGTAACTAGTTTCCACGGAGTTACTACGCTGTAACTAAGCCAGTAGCAGACCGTCGAAACAATAACCATTGCGTTAAAATAGTTTTTATACAGTTCACTTCTTGCAATTAAGCAATAACTTTCAAAAGGCACAGACTCATTCGCAGCCACCTCAGCCTCAGACCGAGACAGCTTCACGACTAGCATATTCAAATTAGAACGATACGTATAATTACAGCCAGCAATGTAACACCAAGTCTCGCAGTCTTTGGCGTTCAAGAAATGAAGGGATGTCGTGACACGTCATCGTGAAAGGCGAAGCAGGTGCCCTAGAGCGGAGATTGATATTACGAAAGTAAAGCGTGATGCTAGTTTAACCCTTGTACGATAGGCTCGAGTGCGCAGTGTGTCACTGTTAGCTAGATGGTCGTCTGAAGCGGAAACAAAATGGTGACGGTTTTAAGCTTCCGCATTATTTTCGCTGTTGCGGTATGCGCAGTTGTTTTGTCTGTGATGCTAGAAGAGGGCTCATTTGGTGCTCAAGCAAAGGGTACGGAAGATACAGACAGACCCAGCGCTAGGCAAAGGCCGAAATCTAGCCTTGGTGGACATCAACTTCAACCTTACGAGTCTACAGTATCTCCTCTTTTGCCAGAACCTCCTGAATCGTCTGTGCATTCCAAGACTCATTTGCCACGTAAGACTTACTTATTCTTCTTTCTTGGAATAACCGCTTGAAATAACCGCTTGAGCCACAGCGGACACCAAGAGGAGACAAACGATGCTTTAGAGGCTGAAATAACGTAATTGAATATAAGCAGTTTACGGGTAGCAGTTGGACATTTGAGGTGTGTCATCCCTGTTGGGCTTGAACATTGTAAATAAATTGTAAAGCTTATCGTAAATGTTTATTATAATTACACCATATCAACGGGCGTTAACGCGTTTGCCTTGTATAGCGTTTTGGTCATATCCGTTGAAAATGTGAATGAGTTGATTTTGACCTGCGTATTAAAAGCACCTTATAAGCACACAAAGAGCGGTTTCATATAACAAAAAAGCTATTGCTGAAATTTAAGTTTTCCTGGTATGTACCTTTAGTGCACATGCCTTGTATACTGACTTCCTACGGTCGTTCTTCGTACTGGTCAATCTCTTCATCGCTAATTGAATATTGAATAGTAGTGCATCCATAACGCACTGAAGAAAGAAGCTTTGAAGTGTACGTGCTGCAGTGAACACATATTGAATAAAACGTCTATGTGAGCAAAAATACGAAAAAGCTGTCGTTATGGAATATTAAGTGTGCCAATTTCTCTCCATGGTGCTGGATGCGCAAAGAATGCAAGTGGCCTAAAATTTTAGAACGATTAATCACTGACCGAGTTGGGAATCCATGACAATGAAGAACTGCGCGGAATAAACAGAGACAAGGAAGACACACGCACAAGCGTAGACTGGCACCTGAAAGTTTATTGAAGAAATATTAAAGAAGACACATATATGAAGATTCGAATAAGTTAGAGAAACCACGTGTACGATTAGAGATTGGCAGCTACAAAATAAATCTCTAGTTGGCGCAGCGTAACCGATGGCCTAGCGACGCACGCATTGTCATACTTCTGAATAAAGAACGTCTTAACTACCTCTAGCGCTTTCCTATCTTTATGCCGGTACAGCACCTTTGACTTAACAACGGGTATCCACTTTCTGCAAGACAAGGGAATAAGATACACAGCACCCTTCCCACATCCAGCCAACTCGTCCCGGTCCCTGTGGTTAACATCGCAATCACTCCACTTTCTTTAGTTACCTTCAACAAACTTATTCCTAGATAAAAAAAACCACTTAGCACCACAAAACGGCTTCCCACATTCTTCATACGGTGACAGAACTCATGGAGATACGGAATGCATATTATGGGCTTATCTTTATCACTGGCCGCCCTGTGAGGTGTGTTTTCCTTGTCTCTGTTTATTCCGCGCAGTTCTCCATTTTCAGGTGGCCTAAATTTCGTGATTACACTGTTACCACGTGTACAAACTAGAAATACAACATTCATAGTAATATGAAAAGTTTAATTGCTCGAAAAGTATAGCGACACAAAAAATAACGATCGATCAATGAATTTTTCTCGCAGGCATGTCCGTTCCAACATTTTCATCTGGCAACGATGGTGACAGAAACACTCGTGGCTACTATGGCCACGGTGGTGACCCTAACTACAGTGGATACCCATACTTAAGCGGAAATCTCGGCATCCACGGCATTCCTGGCTATTACTGAGCTTCTTAAGCCTTTGAATAACTTCAAGATCAAAAACAGACGCACGACCACTACATAAAACCTCTGGCCTCAATGTCCATTGCATAAACGAAAAATGTGAATAAAAGCTTGTAGTATTCCGCGACGTTGCCTTCGATAAGGTAAAAAAAATCAGGCTAGTTCCATGCCGTGAAAGCTGCCGGAACAGCCAAGCTGCTCTTTTATCATTAATCGTGACGTAACTGACAAGTGTGTCAGGTTACTGATGTCATATTGCATCGAAAATGTTGGTCATACCTCTATAGCTATCTCTATAAACGTTACCTCTAATTATAACTGACACCACTATCAATAACTTTAGTCATTATCTACTGAGCGTACGTAAACATTCAGCATTCCGCAACTTCGTTCTGAGCCTTTTCTAACCTTTATCGCACATTGGACTCAGGGCCAGAGTGGACTCAGGGCCAGAGTGGGTAGAGCGCGACAATAATGGGTAGATGAAAGAGCAGGTACTCTTTAGCCGCCTGCGCGACAGCTAGATCATATGATGTACGGCGCAGCGTAGGCTTTGAAAAGCTCCGCTGATAATAGGAAGCCTATAATCTACATTAATGAATGTTGCAAAACTTTGTAATCGTAACGGTAGCAAAAGTGCAAGCGCAGCATTTGTATGCGCATTGCTTGTTCTCGTGTATCCCAGATCCAATGTTTTCGCGACCATTTGTACGCAGCAACTAAGATGATCATTTTTGGAGTTTTACGTCCGAATACCACGATATGATCTTTGAGAGACGCCGTAGTGGAGGGCTCGGGATATTTCGACCGCCTGGGGCTCTTTAACGTGCACTGACTTCCACCAGGGTTAACGGAAGCGAAAAATTTAGCAGTCATTCCAAACTGTGAAATTGGGAGATCAGGCGAGTTTGATTAAAGGAGGTGTACCAAAATTTATTTCCAAATTAGCGCAGGCTACCTTAAAGTTTCTCCACTTAGTGGCGTGGCACCTTCGCCTTTTGGGAGCGTTGTGCTTTACGCTGCGTTCATCATCTGGCATTCGTTTCGCATGTGTTCTGTCATGTATAACCACTGATCATCTATGTTGGTGGTCTGCCGGACTGCCAAACAGTGCAAAAGCTTTTGTTCTAGCAGGCATGGCACACACCGGAATATGCCGGAGCGTGAGGGTATGCGCCATACTTGACTGCTTATGTGAGTTCTCATACAATATTTTGTTGTTGTTGACGGATAAAACAAATAACTACGCAGAATTGTAGACGTATATAGCTTCTCCACAAAGGAACGTTGTTACACTAGATGATAACTATCTAAATCAAGAGTACATGAATAAATGATCTGGCGGTGATTTTTCATTCAAGGGTGTCATACATGTGTTAATAACACTAATGTTATTAAAATTAAAACCTATCTCCGTGCAAGCCAATGTGTTCGTTATCCCGTTGAGTTGGAAGATCGCACCAAACCCTAAATTTTCCGCCATGCTGAAGTGACCTAGAACTCTGCAGTGGTTTTGAGGTGGGAAATTCGAATCCCGAGGCGAAAGGTTAGTACGCCGATGTTAACTTTCCGTCTCCTAATATGTTCGACCTAGCTTTAATTATGTATTGATGCCGGGCAGAGAGGCTGTACATCTTTATTCCGACATACCTGATTTGCGCCCTTGTACTCGGAGATTTCAGCACACTATCGCACCGTTCGCACCACCACTACCAAGCTTACCAGTAGGCACGCAATCAGGCGTGCTGCTAACGCACTGTGGCATCTAATGGCGCTGCACTACACTGAAAAATGGGGCGGGTACCATGGTGGGGCCGAGCTAATATTCAGAGGGTCGTGTTATTCTTGGACATATCGGATGAAACGACTTGCATGGTTCACTTTTCAAGAAACAAGGGACGGGTATGGCCTTTCTACTTGACCTTGATCTCAGAGAAATAAATGTCCAATAATACTGCGGCTCGAGAGAGAAAAACGCAATTTCACTCATGCTGCAAACATGTGATGCTCACATTGGCAGACAATTTCTCCTGGAACGCCCTGCAGAAATTAATTTTTAGAAGCCTATATTAAGAGGGAACTGAAAGCGATGTTCAGTCTGCAGTTTATTGCTTTACACGTGCAGTAACTTAGTTGTTTGCTCGTTAGCGGCATTAGTCTATTATGAAGTCGAATGGGAAGAATTGCTGTTTGACAATTCGCCCCTCGTGGTCTGCAGTACCGTCAATATATTAAAAGCTAAATGACCGCCGGTGGTGACCACTGAAGTACGCACGCATGACTACATGCAGTAGAGAGCCTTACGTTCGCTTCAGATGCACATATGCCCGTAGTTTAAGGTAGCGTCTGCTGGCTTGTTATGTTGTGACGTACGTGATGAGTATATTATGTGATCCCATTGGCGGCTAGATAGGTAGATGCGGTCCAAGTGACTCAAGTCTCCCAAGAAATGCTTCGCATTTAAAACAATAACATCAATATCATACATTTCAGACATCAGTACTCTTCGTAATAACAAACCATTCTTATCGACCCCAGAAATGTGAGTGCAGTCACAAGGAAGCAAAAAAAGTTCACGATCAGTTTCGTTGGCAATATAGTCCCACAAACGGCTCCATGTATGTTTGGTTCTTCCAAAGAACGAGTCACGAAAAGTGTGGGTTCTACAGGGGCATTCTAGAACTGTGGAATGATTTACCCCTAGCCATTAAAAATTCAGCATCAGTTCATCAATTCAAACATACCATTAAGCTTTTCTACTTGCAAATCTAAGGTTACGTCCTTCAGCACTAACATAACTTGCTTCTGATCTTCGCAATACACCATTTGTATTACAATTTCGTTTTGTTGTTTGTAGTTATTGTATTTTTCCAATGTGTTTCAATACATGTACTTTAACTATTACGTATTCACTGTTATTTATGCGTTTCCTTGTTTTTGGTTCACTTGCTCGCTGTATTCTTTTTTATGCTTCTTGTTAACTGCGATTAACCGAGGGTCCCGCTGCAGTCATCGACTTTGGGACCCTCGTCTGTATATTTACTGTATCACATTTCAATGTATGCTAGAACAATAAACGACTTTGACATTGACTTTAATTTTTGTGATTTATCGCGATAGATTGATGTCCGTGGTGAGAGGTATTCATGAGGATTAATGGAATTTCTATTGTCTAAAGCCTCAGTTTCTGACTTCTTAACCTTTATGGTTCCGACCCTACTGCTCTTTTTATTCCTATAATAATTGCAAACGAAATATGGTTGTTACTTCAGTTCTGTCGAATGAAGTAGGTATGAGGAAACCTAAAGACAGAATATAGCCGGGGAGAAGTGAATGGGCAGCTTCTAGGAGTTAAGCACATATGTAGAGTAGTAATTCATGCGCGCAATAGTTCCTGCGGTTTCTTACATTGGTGTCTGTTTTTTTTTTTTTTTTTGCATACATAACCCAGACATGGCTTTCTGCAGAAAGAGAATACCACTCTGCGTGAAAAGGAGAATTATGAAAATTATGCTGCGGAGCTCACGCGATGAGCTAGGAAACGATAGAAGGAAGTAAGTATTTCTTTGTACATAGATTAATCAACCGTAAGTGTAAATAGTTCGCATCTGCTGAATAAACTCCCCGCACGCAACACAACCTGAAAAGTACGGACTTTCAGACAGGGGACAGTTTCAAGCATGCATGTCTTTTGCGTGAGTTGCCATTGTAGCAGACTGCGTCAGGCTAAAATAATGTAATTCTCCTTGACATACATGGCGGAATATCACTACTTGCAAATAATACTCCCCAGGACCATTTATCGCCATTCCTCCTTGTGGCGTTTCATACCTGTAATGTCGCTGTGCTAAGCGTGTGCATATTCATAACTGCACTCACTAATAATTTTATTTCTTTAGGCTGAGCCATTTGTTGTTCCAGATAATGAAAATAAAAAAATGTGATCCGATGTGACCTTACAGGCACGAAAGGCGTGATCGATACTATCACAAAAAAGCTTCACGTTGTTTTTGTTCACATGCAATCTGTTAAAGTAGGCAGATATGATAGTCTTGCTCTAAACGAAAGCACGCATCCTCCGAGGTGCTTTAACGATGGCAAACATCTGCAGATTTCGCATTATTCTCGCTGTAGCCGTGTTTACTATTGTCTTCTCTATCCTCCTGGACGAAGGCCCGTTTGGTGCCAGTGCGAAAGTTGAAGCTATATGGATCCGTGGGCCTCGATTTGGACCAAGGCCTAGACCTAGACCCAGACCGAGAAAAAGACCGGTAGCTAGTAATAAACAAGGTTCTAAACCCAAGCATCCCGGAAAATCTACAGCTACATCGCAAGGATCTTCCGCAACTCCAGGAACGCCCCGTGCTTCTCCATCTGCTGCACGCCCTGCACCTCAACCAGCTGTTGCGCCTGCCGGAGGTCCACATCTTGATACTGGTATGATGTAATTCTTGTTATCCTCCTTTCGTCCGTAGATTGAAAGTACTGAGCATGTTTAGTCCAGACATCTGAAACACGCGGACGAGTTTGAAACCAATATCAGTACATCCTTCCACCTGCTTGTGCACCGGTTCCTTCCCATAATTTTACAGCGTAAGCTGTTATGGGATCACAACAAGGGTCGTTTCTGCACCGTAGTTGTCCGCCGCCGCCGCCGCCGGTGTCCGTAACCACTATCACGCAAATATTAGAAAAAAAAATAACCAGGACCAAGGAGTATTCCTACTCGTCCTCTGCGTGGATTTGAACCCACTCTCTCTGCGTGGCAGTCGAGCATTCTGCCACTGAGCTACGCCTGTGCGTGAAAAAATCATCGCTAAAAGAATTAAACAGGTATAGCGTCTGCCGTGGCAGAATAATAAAAGAGCCAGGCCTGCGCGAAACCTCAGGATAGTGATAGCGTAAGCTGGAGGAGCGACCTTCTTAGAGGCCATTTTAAACGCTTGAGGAAACTAGTGCAAGTGAAGGTGGCAGGTATCCCCAGCGCCATAACTTTTATCATTTCGCCAAGTAGTGAAGTACCTACTACGCCATATCTACCGCGGTATTGTAACGTGCAAATCTGTATAACTGCACATCTTAGAGAGTCTCTTGGCGTCGTTTTCCCGAGAACGAACCGAATTCTCTGCCCGGCGTCGACGGCGCGCTGCGGTTTGGGCTTCTCTCTGCACAGCTGTCTGTTGCGCCCGACGTTGCCTGGCTGGAGCCGCGCGCGTAGCTCTGCGATTCGCTTCTTCAGCAGCGGTCCGCACCTTGCCGAAGAACCAAGTCAGGCTGCCGTAGGGGCCAAATAAGAACGGCGAACCGTCCGACATGCAGCTTTTGCTACACTCAAGCTCCATCGCCCACGTGCTTTGCCCCAGGGAATCCTACGTAACTCAATGAACCCAGCCAGAAGCTAAGCTACTCAGCCTTGTGGACATCTTTCCGTGGATAAGTTCCTGATATGTTGGCCTACGGGCCCTACATACTCAAGGCTGCAAAAGCAATGGTGCTCATTGAGGTCGATGGGTCTTCACTAACGACCGTGAAAGATTCACCTGTGCTCTGTGCGCAGCATCTCACTTGTCCCCTTGTTTTTTTTCCCTTGCTCTTCCTTCCTCTATCTTATATGTTATTTCCTTTCCTAGGTGGAGAGTTGGACCGAGAACGTGGCTGTTTAATGTCCCTGTATTTCCGCTTCATTTCTCTTTTTGTGTTTATGACAGCACTTTGTGTTATTCTATAAAGTGTGTCTGTTCCCTTATAGCTGGGAATTAGTTTACTGCTGACTCCCGCGAATCGCTCCTAAAATTAGGATTTCATGGAGTCGATTATACAGAATGTTAAAGATCCAATGATGGCCCCAAGCAGCGGAAGAGCTTGGCTTTGCATCGCATTGTATAAGTCGCACTTAATAATTACATAGCTCCGTGGCTTACCATAAGCGAGTTCGTCATCGTGGTGCAGTTGTCTTTAGGCTACTCAACAATTGTCACATCATTAATTTAGCTGCTCATTTTAGTGTACTTGTTTACGTAGGAAATATTATAACTTGCCATTTGTCATATCTTGTGCTTCGTTCGTTTATTGAACACATGCATGCCACAGCGTTGACAAAGCTACAATATCTTTGCACTTAAAATGCATTTAGTACCAGAAATGAAAATCGCATACCTATTCATTAACTCAAAACTAACCGCAATAGATGTTTCTTATCAATTAAGAGCACGCTTATAAGGAAGTGAATATGGGGCGATCATCTTGCACGTAAAAGCATAAAGGTAAACAAAGGAAATATCAGAGAGGGAGAGGCAGGGAGGTTAACTGAACAAGGAGCATGATATCCTGCATAAAGGGTACGGCATGAGAGAAATTGAAAGGTGTAGAGGAAAGAGCGAGAGAAAGAAAGGAAGCATATTGCACAATGGCAGAGTCAGTTGCTCCTGCAGGGTATGCGACAGCGATGTTACAGACACGTGGGTAAATACGCTGTTTTTCAGGACCATCAGCACTGGCTACTTAATTGTTTGTGCAACTATACCGACAAATAAATAGGGGAAAGATGAAGACTACATCATCACCTAATCATATTGATGCTTTTATAGTAGCTCTCAGCGTCTTTCAGGTTTAAAATACGCTCATTCTGTTGAACAAATTGTTTTTGCAGGTATTGTTGCTGGTACATTGAGCCAAGGAATGTATTACATGCCTGGCGCCAGCGGCAGTGAAGCGATCCCTCAAGCTTCCGATAATGATAACGAACCAGAGGACACCGCGGCCAAGCAATCAGCATGAGTAACGTCTTACCGCAGCTGAGCGATTCGAAAGAACACGCACAATTAAAAGTTCGTCGACTGCTTCATAACCTGCGCGTCGTCCTTTCTTATCCACATAAATAGCTAGCGTACTTGAATATGATAGTTGCGACATTTTACCCTCGTAATAAGAGTCTGGACTGCCCGTCCGCGAGCAAATTATAAGGAGGTTCCTGGTTCAGTGTAATCGCAAGCAAGAAGGATTATTGCGCAGTTTTAGGGATATATTTCACCTTTTTCTTCGCCGACGTATGGTCACTGAAACTCCTATGAAGACGGCTGGAAACTCTCCACAATTGCTGTGAGGACACCTGTAACTATAAGCACTTGGATTGTCTTGTCGATATCCATAAAGCAGATCCAATGTGACAAAGACCACCACCAGGAAAGGGGGCTATGGCGATGTGTCAACGCACCGGACATACCTACTGTGATTATCAATCAAGTCTATTCCACGGTAATCCATGGACAAGTGGGTTGTACAGTCTTTTTTGTAACGAAGGTCAGCTAGCCACAGGCTGACCAGGAAAGCCAGTCCCACTTTAAAGGAAGTGCTCGAAACGCGTCTAGATTTTGGCACGTTCTGACGGGGAGATGCAAAGAGGGTTTGTGTCTCATCCATCTGTTAACACCACCACGATACTGTACCAATATACATGTAGCAACAAGTTTGTATGCCGCTGCTGTAATGTCGTCACGCCTTGGCAAGAGTGGAACTGGTGTAACTTAAGCGAAACAGTCCGGTAACGAGTAGCATGCGATAGTGGTGTTGCTGTGAGGATTCAAAATTGTGGAGGGGACCTTCGTTTTCCCTGACAATGTCGCTTTGACCAATAACGAGGGTAAACTGCAGCACTTAGGTTCAGATTTCTACGGGAAGTTTTTCAAAGCAGCATTGAAAAAATGAGTGCGGTCTACACCTCTGTGACACTTGAAGGTGCAATGAACCGAGCATGACTGATGGTATCCTGATAATGAATGCATCAGTATTCCGAAACTCCTAGTCAAAACTGCTGCAAAAGGCTTGTAGTCAACGTTAAGAAGCGTATATATCCTCTGTTCCTCTGGACAAATGATGAAGAGTTATGTTTTGGCACCAGCACAATATGACCATCGCGAATGTTTTTCTGAAAATCAAAGTCTTTCAAGGAGCGGCAGATAACAGAGGTGAAAGTGGCACCGATGTCTTCCCACAAGGTTAAGTAATACTCAACTAAACGGCTAACCCATCCGGCCCAGTGGCCGAACCGCGTTTCATGGAAGACAGTGCCGCTTTCCCTTCTTCAGCTGACGGGCGTGTTTAAAGTAGGTCAGCCACCTCTAGTGTAACCTGAGGCGGCTCTGTAAGCGTAATGAAAAGCTTAGGGGATTCACGATGCCTGGAGATCGTACTTCGAGCCGTCTTTTCAAACTGAGCGACAATGAGCGATATAGTCAGTGCAAAACTAACGAGCGTTCGTGAAAATTACTTCAAAGCGTTGGTTATTCCTACAACAATGGAACTGTGATGCTATTTTTGAGAAGCAGCGAATCTATAGAGTGATCGAACGTTATAGAACGTCTGGCTACGATACTGGTACATACTGGCGAAGAAACGTAAGGTGGTCGGTGACGTATCGCAGTTCCCGTTGCGCATCTGTAACAGAGCACCGATATCTTTGCGGCAACAACTATACATGCCAATTCTGTGACGATGTCAAGTCCGGGGCGAAGTAAAACAGGGTGGACACAACTGGACCATTACGGCCTTGTCCCATCGTGAGGATTCTGTGCAATGAAATAATATTTATTTTGAAAGAAGTGTTCTTTAGGCTAACCTGCGCTGTCGTGGTCGAGACGCAAAAACTGAAGCCACGCGAATATAAAAGTTTGTCGTCGAGCTGTGAATTCGAACCACCGACCCCGGGGTTTTCATATGAAGCTTCGCAAACGTTCTAAAATATCGAAATACAGTGGAATCTTCGAAGGGTTTATTACAGGGGTTGGAGTAAACAAAAAAAAAGAAAAAACGAAATACAGGAGAAAATGATGCCAACCGCGGATTACATGCTCAATACTAAAAGGTCTAGATAAAGGACAGCTGCAACAGCTTTGATCATGAAATCATTTTAGTGGCCGTTTTCGGCTACTTTCAAGTAAACTTGAGGAAAAAGCCACCGTAGTTATCCGGTCACTCAACGAGGTCATCCTGGTATGCAAACGAAAGCATCCGGGTTCCAAAACGAGAACGTCATGGTATCCTCTCCGAAGCTGTGAAAAATCGGACTGTGCAGCAGACCTTGCTATAGGACCGCATTAAATAGTTTAATTACTGGCCAAAGAAGGTGCAAAATCGGAGCTCTCGAGTTCTTCCTAATATTTCTTAGCAATATCACTGAAACGGTAAAATCAAGGACTCTGCAGCTTTATTTCCCATCTGCAATACCAACTTCCCAAGACAGATAGAGGATAGCATGATTTCATTATCTTTCAAGGCTGGAAGGAAGAAATCGGATCCTTGAAGCAGCGTTGTCGGGATCGGCGTGCGCGGTGAGGTAGGTGCTGGAAATCACAGGCGGAGCGGAGGCGAAGGCGAAGATAGAGGTGCGTTGTAGGTTGGTTGCAACTGTAGGGTACTAGAGAGTACACAATAGCGGGAAAACGCAAAGTTCTACTAGCAGATGACATGGAGCTCATGAAACCAGTTCAACCTCTTTACCCGTGGCAGTTCTGCGAGCCGTATCGCCTTCTTTGCGGAGAACGTGGAAGGTCGTGCTCGAGCGAGGCACAGGGGAAGACGAGAGACTTCGCTCGCGGCTGACAGATATTGTAGGTTAGACAAGTTTGGACGGCTTAGCGCTTTGCGCAAACCAACTCTGCAATGGTTTCGCAGTAGCGCTTCCAGCAGTGCTGCCAACTAGTTAGTTGTGCTCGAAGAATACCGGTTGTCACCTGCTTTGAGATATAGCGCAACGCCCTCTCGAGTTGATCTGCTTCACCATTAGCCATTTCTCGTGTCCACTTACACTCAGTTACGGTACAGGAGTAATTTTTTTACAGATGGTAATAAATTCAGCGATGAGACTGCTAGAAGAATGAACGAAAGAATGTGAGAAACGCAACATAATATGCGCAGTACTATACGTTGCACATAATTCGGAAATGAAATTACCTTAAATAGAATTTTCCTTACTGAGCTTTTCCTTACGTGAACACTTATTTCTATCCAGTCAGCTTTCCAGCTTTCACTACCTCTAGGAGAATCCAGGCAACATCCAACCTCGCTATGTGGCTTTCGGTCTGTGCTCCACTGACAAAGGCCGCAGTTTTCACGTCAGCCTGAGGGAAAATGCATCTGGCAGCCTTTATGTTTGCGAACATTTATCACTGATGTTCTCATATCATTTTTATATTTTATTTTGCACAGAAGAGATATATTTGTGAAGTTTACACTGAATTGGTGACGAACGGCGTACACTTGAACACATACTGCGACGAGAGACATGATAGTCGTCGAAGGTCAACGATGTACTATAATACACCAATATTGTATATGCATCCATGCATCCCGAAGATTTATTTGGCTACTCACTAGATCTCTTTTTGTATGAATCATTTTAAAAAGAAGATTTCTGCAATGGTATGAATATTATAATTTACGAAAGAGTATGGTTTTCTCCGGAGTATTGCAACATCACTGATTCAATAAATCAAGAATTCACAAATAGTTCCCCGCTGAACAACAAGATCAAGAGTGTTGCAGTAGTTGAAGACGGGGATATTGATGGCGTAAGGCTTCACTGTCGCATTGTGGAAAGGCTAGCAAGAAAAGTTACGTAGTAATTGCCGCCAAGATCGTGCATATGCTGCTGCATTAACTCTTTGTGGCAATAAGTTCACGAATCACATCTCAGAAATAGAATCGTGATGAATGCAGAAGCGCGCAGTCATTGTGTTTGGCGAGCGCATAAATGAGAAATGTAACTGGCAAGGACTACACGTGGCAGTGATATATTTTCGTTTTAGTAACGGTACATATGATCATCTTAATGACACGCTTTCAAGAAAAGCACAAGAAGTCGAAATGTTTTAAGTAAAAATGTTCCGCGGTTTCTAGGCAACGATCCTTGCGGGGAAAAGACGTTTATCGAATTTCACTAACAGGTTCACTGTCAAAAACCACATCAGATGGAGACTGTGCTTTCTGGTGGAGGAGGTATCGCGGCCCAACTGGAGCAACGCACGTCACCGGTTACCTTGGCAACCAAAATTCTTTGTCGGCAGCTCAGCGCCGTCAACATGACGAGGGTGCCGCCACTATGTGTCAATCAGGTGGCCTCGAATAGCGGAGTTCCTATTCCGAAACATTTCTTGCTCCGTAGCCTAAGACCGGTGTTGTCCAGCCAAGGTAGTAAAGTGACTATGGCAATCGTCTGCTGATCAGAAGGCCGCGAGATCGAACCCCGGTCACGACGGTGCGTATCGATGGAGGGAAAACGTTCAGCCCTACACACTGCATGACGTCAGTGAGCGTTAACAAACCCCAGGAGGTCAAAATTACCAGTTTTCCACTACGTCGCCTCTCATAATCATATTGTGGTTTTGGGGCGTAAGACCCCAGAAATCAATCAATCAAGTCTGATAGTGCTGCCCTGTGCACGTCAGCATATTATCTGCCTTTTTTAGGGGCGAAGCTCCTCTTAGTCTAACCTTGTCCCGCGTCAGGCGTCAGGCGTCAGGCGTAATCCGCGTGCCGGGAGGCACGCGCTCACCCTCGGCGCGTGCCTCCCGGCGCGTGCCTCTCTCTCTCTCTCCCGGCGTGTGCCTTCCGGCGCGTGCCTCTGCTGTCTTGTGAGAGAGAGAGCGAAAGGCGCGCGTTGGCTATGGAAACGCTCTTTCTTAGAGGAACGCAGGCAGCGGCTCCAGGCAGCGTCTCCAGGCAGGTTCTTACAGGCAGCGTCTCCTAGCGAGTTTCTTGATTGAGAAATACCGACTGCTCGCGTTGGAGAACCGTTCACCGGCAACCCGTATATATATATATATATATATATATATATATATATATATATATATATATATATATATATATGCGCAGGATCTTGACTTGCAATGAAGTGCCGGTGGGAGATTTCACTTGTGCATAGTTGAACCATGGGGATTCGTAGCGTGCGCGTTAACTAAATTAATCCGGAACTCGGCACAATCTACGATGAACCTCCCGAGCTTCGCCCACTCATCATCATTGGATATGATGTGGATATGCTCCGTGGATATGCTGTAACTTTTTTTTCTCTTCTCTGCCTGATATTTCGAATCCTCTCTCCCCAGTGTAGGAATTTCCAAGCGGGCACATTTTTGCGAACCCTTAAGCGCTCCACAGTTTTCTGTTCACTCCTTCTCCTACTCCGCTCCATATCACGGGCAGAGTGATGTCCGGCATCATCACGCCAATCGTCGCGCCTGTTCACAGTACCCAGGAAAAATGTGGTTCGTTGCTAGAAGGGTTGCAATACCATCCCTATATGCGGTGGCACTTAGCTACATAACCGATGGTCTCGGGAGAAAACTCCGGCCGTGGTGGCTGCGTTTCGACGGAGGCGAAATATTGGGGCCCGTGTACTGTGCTGTGTCAGTGCACGTTAAAGAACCCTAGGGGGTCGAAATTTTCGAAATCCTCCATTACGGCGTCTCTCACAATAATTCTGGGACGTGGAACACTACAAATTATTATTACAGGCAGCGCACCTTTGCTTAGCTTAGCAGAACATATTCTTCGTTTCCTTGTGAGAAACAAATGGCTCATTTCGGGCAAAAGAAGGTAGCGAGATACCCGCGTTCGACAAACCAGAAAAATGTTTCAATAGTGAAATACCGATATATTCTCCAAATGTGCCTCTACACAGAAATACGGATGCTCAAACGCACTTCTAAGGTTCTGTCGCAACACTGTAGTATCGCGATACCGCCCAGCCCAAGCCAACGTGTATCCAGCCGGTCGGCGGTATTGGGAACAAAATGGAGTTCTTAGAAGGAATAAACGAAAGGTTTAAATTACGCTGCTTATTATTCGATGATTCTTCATCTTGATTTCTGCCCAGCATTAAGATATAGCTTCAGGAATCCCTTAATATCTCACTGAAGCAACCTCAAATTTTCTTACACATAAATCTCACAACCAGAAACATTTAGACCTGAAAATGTTCTGCAGTACGGAACTTTTCCCAAGTGGCCCTCTTACTCTGCGAGAAAGAACGTTGTGGGTTACTTGGAAACATAATTATGAAATAAAGGAGCACTAAGAAAAAGTCACAGTGCCATCTGAGAGATATAAACTGGAATTCCGTGGTTCGTATTCACACTACAGCGCCGACTAAAGAAAAGAAAGAACTCATGCGAAAGAAGTCACGTATAGTGGACGAGCACTGCAATGCCACAGTATGGACGTAGGAGCTCCCCTTCCAAAAGGCGAATTTTAGGATATAAATGCAGCCCGTTGAAACGCCATCGCTCCACTTTGAGCTGTTCAGCCTACGTGCCTTTCTACGTGCAATTGTTCTTCAAATGTTTACTGGTAATACCAATAACATCTAGCAATCCAGTAGGCAGGTGCCTCGCCGCTTTAAATTCTGTGCGTGTCATGGTGCATATATGCACCTCAAAACCTAGATTTCTCTAGAGAAACTACATGGTTTATTCAAATTCGGAAATTAATGGTGTGAAGCCAATGTATTGAATTTGAAGGCGATCTTGCAATTGAGGAATATTTGGGTTATTAATCCAGAATGTTTAAATGTTCCATTGCGTGAATGTAACAGTGAGTTTTAAAGCACACTGTGCAGAGCACATTTTCACGTGAATCACTTCGCTGCGAGCACACACGATGCATAGATGGCAGTTAGAAGATGGAGCGCAAGGATAAAATCGAAATAATACAATTCACTCCCCACACTGAATATCAATTATTCGGTAGGAAAGGAGATGCTGCATAATGAAGTAATAGTCTATGATCAAGTTGCCTATATGTATGCGAATATAGTATTTCGTCTTAGTTTTGAACACTGTCGCAGCTTAACCCTTCCAATATATTAGATCATGATAATGTGGCCAGAATTCAACGAAATAGACTTTATAGTGCCTAGCCTTGAGTGAATTACGAGCGCAAAATGAGCGATAGATCATACGACAATGACACTCGACCTTGGTCTTCCTCCTACGCAATGCGTTCAAATACGTATAAAAGAGCGTCTCTACTGTTAGCCAGATCAAGTAGCGTTTGTCTCGCATTAGCCATGGCGACGACACCGAGTTTACGTATTATTCTCACTGTGGCCGTATGCGCCCTTATTATGTCGATGATGCTAGACGAGGGCACGTTCGGTGCCAGTGCTAAAAAGCACCGTCGGCATGGTACACGTAAACCTTGTGCAGGGGGGACCAGGCCGGGACTATGTCCTAGACCGCGAGATTTGTCTGCTCGGTCTTCCGAAGCTCCTGAACCTTCTGAAGCTCCCAAAACCGAGAATGATGGTATGACGAAAATTTGGTTGTTCTTTCAAGCGTTATCTTGAATTTATTTTTCTTTATCCAGCCTAAGTGAATAGTGAGGTTAGTTCCGTGTATCGCGAGGTGTTCAGATATTTTCAGATTTGTCTTGGAAAACGCTTACGCACACCACTTTTGGTGGACTTTTGAAACTTACGGCCGATTATACCGGTCAGACGTAATAACGAGGGAAGAAGAGAAGATAGCATTTAATGAGAGGAAAGGAGGAGATGTCGGCCTGGAGAGTGAGTCTCTGGCCTGCTACTCCTCACAGGGGTATAAGGGGAAAATAGAGATAGAGGGAGGTATGAGAGGTGACGATGGTAAAGTACAATGAGTCACTATACAAGTCGTATATGCGGATGTAGTCCTTACAGCACAGTATTAGAGAGGGGCATCTAAACCTGTGTCACACAAAAAATTAAAAAGGGCCTTTAAGTTGCGCTGGGCGTGGTTCGTGTGTTTCCATGCACCTAAAAGTTTCTCTTCCGAAAAGGGCCGGGATTCCAAACCATCTACCACGCACCGAAGTGTTCTCCTTTCGGCCGAATATTGAGGGCACCAAGATGGCTATGAGCGGGTTTTGTCTTTACAGCTTAAAGGGGAAGAAGAAAAATGTGAACTTTATTAAAAAGACAAGGGTTGAGTACGGCGCCTTTTTAGTCAACCTCAGCACCCGCCCCGTACGCAGTTCTGTTGCATTCTCTTGGAGCGCCTTCCTTGGGTCGATGGACGGCACAGAGTTATGATGTATGGTCGTTTCCAGCGAGAGCGGTGTGTAGTGGTGGATGAGCGTTAAAGGGAAGCTTTGGCTGTTGTTTCACCGCTTTCTGATACCGCTGTTTTACAGTAGCACTTGCCGTACTGTGGCGGGCAGCGTGTTTGAGTTTGCTCGGAAACTGGTGAATAATCCTAAGTAACCAGATGAGCCATGTGTTTTAACCGAAAGAGAAGCAAGTAGCCGTTTCGTGCAGCGTATGCAATGACGTAACAGCCTCTCTGCCGTTGGAGGTGGGGTGGTGGTGTCAGAGAAATGTATGTCGCGATTACACCCGACGGCGTACCGAGCGCGTACGTGACATGTACGTGACATGTTCTTGCCGAAATCACGTAACGCAATGTGACGTGACATGTTTCCGCCAAAATCACGTAGCACAATGTCACGTGATAGGTTCCCGCCAAAATCCCGGAACGAAACCTCACGTGGCATGTTCGTGAAAGTCACGCAAAGAAACTTCACGTGACATGTTGCCAAAATCATGTCACACAATGTCACGTGGAATGTATCCGCCAAGATGACGTAACGAAATGTTAATGACATGTTCTTATCCAAATCACATCACGTGGTATTGCATGATGCCTGACAAATTGCGGCTATCTTAAACAGCGAGAACTTGCACGACAAAGTTTTTACGGTTAGCTTAAGCAGCTTCGCCTCGAATGCATATGTGAGAGTGCATCACTCTGCCAGATGACGAAGTCCCTGGTGCACAATAACGATGACGAATGTTTCGAGCTGCGACCGCATGCTCTGTTTTGTACGTCGTACTAAACGAAGAAACGTTCTTGCGCCCATGCAGAACCTGAAGCAGCTATTCTCGGTAAACTTAGACCTTCTGGATTCCGGAGGCCTAAAGTTTCACTTAGGCGAAAGCTTAGCAAAAAACCACTTGGTAAACCGGCGCCACCTAAGAGTCTGGTGGATCCTAAAAAGCCAGTGGTACCTAAGAAAACTTCGTCTGGATCTTCTGGCTCTCCTGCTTCTCAAGCTTCTTCTGGATCAGCTGGACCTGCTGGACCTGCTCCTGCTCATCCCGTGTCTCCGGCCTATCCTGAAACGCCACAGTTTGTTCAACCTTCTGGAGGCGGAGCCATGGACCCGAGTATGACATAATTTTTGTTCTTGTTTGCAATAGTACTACCATGACATCGTGAGATATGTTTAACGAGAATGCACGTATGGGTTTAAATGTCAATTAGTTAGAGGTTACAATATTTCATAGATTTATTGAAGGTACGGTATACGCAGCAGTTCTAGAAATTTTTTCGATTTGCCGCTGACCATGTTCACCTAAGGTTTTGTCGCTGAAAATTGAGGTATATAAATGTACGAGGGGTCTAGCATAGCTTTTGTCATAATGATCATTGAGAAACCTTTGTCAGTCAGCATAGGTGGCGTGGCTACACATCAAGCATATCATCACGACTTTCCAGAAAACTTAATCGGTTCATAGTTTGCGCTGATCAGACGTTTCGTCTTCGGTCTGTAGATGCGTACTTAGATGCGGTCTGTAGATGCGTACTGTAGATACGAACAATGCCTTAGAGGCCCGCTGTATAGGCAATGAGTAAGAGGGTGAGGGGGGAGGGGGCAGAAGTTGGAAGATCCCAGAAAAATATAAGCTCAAAGGGATAGGTATAAAGCAAACTTTACAATGGAAAGGAAGGCCAAATTTTCCGTAATATTATCCAGCAGCAATGTATCAAGTCATTGCGAAATGTCTCATGATCAAAGATGGATGAAATATGATACGTAAGAGAGTTTTATGCTCAATGGCTGTGGGCAGTGAATATTAATTAAGTACCTCCGTTCGATTACAACAAGCAAATGTAGAATTTCCCGTCCCACAACCATGATAATTATGACAGAAGCCGTTAGCGGTGGGCTCCGGAAATTTCGACTTTCCGAGGTTCTTTAACGTGCACTGACATTGCACAGTACACGGGCTTCGACATCTCGCCTCCATCGAAGCGCAGTATACACGGCAGGGATTCGATGCCGCTACCATCGGGTCAACAGCCGAGCGGCATACGCACTGGCCCACCGTAGCGGGGCTGCATTGGAACTTCAATGGGTATGGAGCTATGCGTGTTGTAAACGCGCTCAGACGCGAGCACAGTAGCATGAAACATAACTCAAAATTGAGGGAGTGCAAAGAAGGGCGCATGTGATACATGACATGTCGGGGTTTTGTTGTTGAGTGTTGTATCTGCAAAAAAAAGGAAAGAAGGGAAAATGTGTGTCTGTGGCGAACTACAGGTGCAGGGGCCTTTGTCAGGCGTGAGAAACGCCTTTTGCCGCTGCATCCTTTTTCTTGTATTACAAGAAATAAAATAAAAACTAAATAAATAAATAAATAAATAAATAAACAGAGAACACAGAGGCGTCCGGATTGTCTACTTCGCTCTTGTTCCTATCCGCACTCCTCACATTATAACGTACTAGTTACTTCGCCGCTTATCACTGCTTCAATGCGCCATCAAACGACCACGCAAAAAGCACATCTCCCAATCAAGAAGAAACCCCACATCGGAGAGCAAACACGCTATTTAATTGATACGAATGAAGTGTTTAAGAGAATACTCGCGAAGAGTATGGGAACTGCGCCGCCCAGAAACGGAGTTCGAAAGATCGTTTAACAGGTGGACAGCCCGCGGTAGGGACGACAAGTTGACGGCATGCGTGGTGCGTAAATGCGCCCGAAGCTCTATCACCTAATCTATGTGACAGGTAACGGGGCCGTCGTAGGTGCGCCAGTGGTCACCCAGTGGCTTTAGCGTATTTACGAAAGTGTGATAGGAGGGCGACAGGTCGATGACTTTTGGGTCCGAGGAAATAACGCAAGTTCGAACTTCACTTCGGTTGCACTGAACTCGTTAGTACAATTCCGTGTCACAATTCCGCGTTCTAAGCAAAAGAATGCAGCGGCTTAAATGTGTCATAGAATGACAGCTTCTATGAAAGCGAACAGCAATAAATACAAGATGGCCAATAACATTCATTTTTAGTAGTTATAATGCCTGTCAGTATGAAAAATAAGCTACTTTTTTTTTGTTCCACAGCGGCCGCCATTATGGTCGCTCAGTCAATGGGACAAAACCTCGCTTACATCCCTGGCCTTGGTGGACAATCTGGGCAGCCTCAATATACACAATATCAAGAATATGAATATGAAGAACCAGAAGCAGAAGACGACACGGTCGCCTAACCACCACGAAGATTTTTTTTTCCACTACTGCGTACGTAGCGGCAATAAAAAAAGAAAAGTGTAATAAAAAGTCATCTCTTGCACCAAGATGATGTCCTTGCTGAAACCAATCAATATTTTCTCTAGCCCAATATGAATGTTACAAACTCTTTCCTTTGTAATGGTATACATCTGTGCACATAAGTGTCAAGAGTACATGAGAGTTACAGATTACATGTGTAAATATTATGCTCCAGACAGTGTTTATACAGGTCCCACCGTTTAGAAGCTCATTTGGATCCTTCAGGGTGTAGTAGTCTTGGGAGGCGCCAAAGGCCCTATTTTTAAGCTCCCGCGGTCCTGCCCTGCAGTTTACAACGTTCAGGCCATGCGCTTACACATTCGACAGTGTGCCCGCTGACCTGTCGGTGTTTCCGGCTGTTCCCTGAAAGTGCAAGCATGATTTAGCATCATTGGTCTCGCTATCAATAACTTCGGCGCGGTTGAAGATTGGTTTCACATGCAATTCTGTAATTTTTTGAGGTGCCATGTTGAATGCGGTACTGTGTACTTAGTTCCGTGGTGTTTAGCAAAGCGTATTTCTTTCTTATTACTATCAAAATGAATAAACAACAATCTTATCGGCCTTATCTTAGACGTAAGAAGCGAGCTCAAAAACCACTTTCGGAAAATATTTCTAAAATATTCTAGAAGTGTAGATGAGGCTGCTGTGAATATCTTGATCAATAATGTTACATAACATCTTGTCGCGCCAACAACTGCCAACATTGCATGTTGTGGCTACGGTAATGTCGAGCGAACGACAAAGCAAGCCACCAAGTAGCTGCGGATTATGTCATATGGTCCACATGCTGTGTAGTGTAAGTACCGTGGCCGACTACGTGCAGGTGCCTGCACGTACAGATCCCGTGCACTTCATAGCCCTAGCGCAGACATGGCAAAAAAAGAAAAACACAGACGAAAAAATTCACAGCATATCCACGCAGTGAATGATGATGAGTGGGCGAAGCTCCAGGGGTTCATCGTAGATCGTGCCGAGTTCCGGATTAGTTTAGTTAACGCGCGCGCTATGAATCCTTATGGTTCACTACGCACAAGTGAAATCTCCCACCGGCACTTCATTGCAAGTCAAGATCCAGTGCCTATATATATATATATATATATATATATATATATATATATATATATATATATATATATATATATATATATATATATATGGGTGAACGGTTCTCCATCGCGAGCAGTCGGTATTTTTCAATCAAGAAACTCGCTAGAAGACGCTGCCTGCGTCAAGCTTGTCTCTCGCGGGTGAGGGCGCGTTCTTCTTCTTTGCGAGTTGGTAGCGCGTTCATCGAAGAAAGAGCGTTTCCATAGTCAACGCTCGCCTTTCGCTGTCTCTGTCTCTCTCTCTCTCACACAAGACAGCAGATGGAAGAGTGCGAGAGCTCGCGCGCCTCCCACATGTAGCATCATTCATTTCTTTGAAGGTGACGCGCTACTAGGAACAACGGACGGACAGACCCAAACCTTAAGGAGCTTCGCCCCTAAAAAGAAGGGAATTCCTGACACAACTAAGTACGGGAGGAGGAAAAAAAGTGCGTTAGTGCGTGGGGAAGGATCAGATACGGTGAGCCGATATTGGTCAAAGGTGCAGTACTGGGACAACGCCAATTGGTGGAATACCTGACATTTTGACGGAATTGCGAATTCATGACTAACATGACTGAGAGGTCATTACATCAACAACTTGACACCTTTAGCCGTTACATCATGATTAGGCATAAACGAACAGCTTTCCTGTTCGCGGTGTTTTCGCGGCAGCGAAGTGGCTCAAATTTTAATCCCTTACTTTAATCCTATAGCTTAATCTCATGCATGCTGCTACACACATTCGGTCACTCTCAGCTTACGCTGCACGCGCTGTACATTCTCTCACCTCAACACCCCACTTATCTATTACGTCGTTTGTTTAATTACACCGGAGTCAAAAGAGACTCGGCCATTGGGGCCATGATGCAGACAGCGTAATCCCCGCCGACGGACAGCAAGGGAGACAAATTCCAAGCTTTGCACAAACACGAACAACGCTGTATCGGGCCTTTCCTCCTCGGGTCACATCACGACCGCTGTGATCGCCGAGGGTAACCACATCAATGGCCTCTCTCTTAAAGCTGACACATTAATTCCAGCAGAAGAGGTTGTCATCGCCTTGGCAGCGTCCAACCCCACCACTCGCACTATCTTGACATACTCGCGCCGACTCTGTCCTCGATACATCCAGGGCTTCATCGCACCGCTGGCGGCTCGTCTGCTTCGTGTTGCCCCTTGGCGCTTCAGTCCTCACCCCATAAGAATAGTCTGGACTCCAAGTCACGCAGGTCTTCCCGGCAATGAGGCGGCGAATGCCGCTGCCGGCGCTTCTCTCCTCCGGGACGTTGCCCCTCCATGTCATGAGACGGATCCTGGCAACTCGAAGCTCACACGCTACCGCGATATCTTCAATTATTATCTCCACTTCCCGCCGACTCTATCCCAAGGAGGTTCAAAATGAAAAGAATTTTTTAAATTAAAAAGCTTTTTCTTTGTTAAACCCCCTGGCTCTACCCTGACCCCGCACGTACTGTGGCGAAGGCGGACGAACGACTTCTACGCCGTATTGAGAATAACACTTTCCTTAGTCCGGCGGTCGCCGGCACTTCATTCCGGAAATCTCTGGCACGTGCCCGACTTGTCAGGTCCTCGTCGACACCTTTCATGCGGCGTCCTACCCTGCCACTCTACTCTCCTTTTCATCACTCTTCCCCATACTTACTAGAGAGGCTTGGGAGGAGTACCTGCTCGGCTGATCCACCCCGGAAGCTCAGCGCTCCGTGGTGGCGCGTGCCCGGGCGGCCGCCAATTCCCATGGCGTCCCGGACAAGGGGCTACCACTCTAGTGCACAGCAAACAACTCTCTTGTGAAATTCTTGAATGAATGAATGCTATAAGGCCTATCGTGACGTGGCACAGCCTCCCTATGCTACTTACGGTCTCGGGACAATTCAGCAAATGACATCACCCCGGTATATGAAAGAGTGCCGCCTGCGACGCGCGCATGTGTAATGCGCACTGTGTTTATACCATGACGCGACAGACCTTTTTTGTCACTCTCTGCTGAATCAGTGGCAAACAGTTACCCGAAGATTAATACCGTAGCGACAGCCTCTACCCTTTTTAGGTGCCAGTGACATACACTAACGCCATGTGGCCATTGCAGACTGCTTCAATTCCTTACCTTAATTGGCTCATTTGAAACCTCCTGCATTCGCTTAGAGAAGCACTTCTAGTATGAATCATGAAAAAGACAGGCAATGTAAGCTATCTCAAAATAACGTACGCGAAACTGTATTCTGCCCTGACTCGTTTCAAACATGCGCTTTAAATAAGGAATGGAGTTACATATAAGTGCGCAGCGCTGAACACGCAGCAGAAGGGCAGAAGATGTTGCAGAAGCGCCGTCGCCAGGACTGCGTCTACAATAGATCTATTTACTCTGTGTACCATGTGGGCGGAGCCGCAGGCCATAACGTAGTGGCAGCGTGCTTGTTTTGTACCTCGAGGCGCTGGATCGATTCCTACCTCTTCCCACCCTTCCCCCTCGCTTGGTCACCGCGTTCGTCTGTGCGTTTACGCTTATTTCTACATTGAAGTTGCAAGCTACGAAAAATGGTATGGCTTGCATGCTGTTGAGCGCATTTCAGTGATATGTGAAATGACTCTTTTATTCAATCCTTGACTGACATAGCCCCTGTAAAACTCAAACACGTCTGTCAGATACCCGCATGCAATGGTACGAGTGCTACGGCTATGAGCCACACGCGACTGTAGTATCGTTCCTTGTGCCGTACATGACGAGCATGTCATCTTAGTTATGTCATGTCAGATACGGTCAAAGTAACGTAAGTTCTCTAAGAAATACTTCGTACTGAATTGAGTGCCATTGAAGACAAGCGATCATGCAGTATGACTGATGATGACCAGAGTTGGATAGTGCAAGAAACGTAAGAGCTTCCTACAGAGAACTGTATTGTGCTCTTGTATCCTTGCAAGTGTGTACTGAATAATAAATCGTTGCATTGTTCACAGTTAACAGCGGCTGCTGAACGCAGCCAAGAGTGAAGAATACTTAAGCAAAAGACTGCAGTGGTTATGAGTCAAACCTGTATTCCCATATAACAAGGCCGAAAAATGGGACTTACATTGTAATTGAGGATTTCATCAATCCTGTGATAGAGTGTACTTTTTGTGGAACGATGTTAGCGATGCTCTAATACCGTTCCAAAAATACCATTTTCAATATTCCGACATTCAAACGTCCTTCATTTACTAAGAAGGTCTATAACGAGTATTAAAATGAGGAATGGGCAGGGATACCGACTTCTCAGCGAATCAGCAAAAGAGACTGTATACAGTCTTCGAAAGTCACTGTTATGTGAATTCCATGGTGGCGGTGAAGGGCTAGACTCATTTGCGAAAAATATATTTATGATAAATGAAGTCCTAACTGTGTTCTCTTGTCCAGTTCCTGTTCAAGAGTTCCCGTCGCCGACGTAGACAAAACTCACGCTGTTGCCACTACCTGATGCTTCCGATTGTATGTCCTTATCTATAGCTGTCCTTAAAAATAAGGAAGCAGAATTTTGCTCAAATAATTCATTATTCCTTCACAATTCTCTCTAGTATAGTACACCGGAACTTGTTCTTTTAAATTTCGTTACAGCACCACGGGAATAATGAAGGCTGTGTTGTCCCATATTTTATAAGTTGCCTAAAATAAAATAGGAAAGTATATTCCAATCTTTTCAAACTCATTGCTAGGATAGTATGAGATGCTGTGTGTTACTTTCATTTCCTTTTTTATATTTTGCTCTCTTAAATATTACTCGCAATATTATCCTTTGTACTTGCCACATAATTATATACATTATTTAGTACTTAAGCTCTAAATGACAAAGCAAGTAAGCCTAGATGATTAATAGATCGCAATCTCTTAATGTCTGCGTAGCAGCTGTCCGGAAGAGGAAGAGTTCTAAAAATTCAGGACGAACTACGAGATCTTGGCCAATCTTTCAGGGTGGGTATGTGCCAGAATTGAAGGAAACAACAACAACAACTCAAAATATCGCTTAGCTTCATCTCATGCAAAGATGTGCTCCTCGATTATTTTATCTGAACGTTCAGGAAATAGGTTTTTTAATATTTGGGATGTACAAAGCACGGCGAAGCTTGGGTTGGCGAGGGATATATCGCCTCTTCAGTTTAATTTAAGGATATATTCTTTGAAGACCATATTGTAATTTTTTGGAATAATCTTGAATGAGAAGATCCAGTGCGTCTAAAGGAAAGTGGTGCGCCGTTGAGCACGCAGTGCGAATGCGGCATACATGCTGTAAAGTACGAACATAGACGCAAAACGTAAAGCCAAATCTCCCGTAGGTTGTCTCTAAATATCACTCCTGAGGCCGATATTGTGCAATAATTTCGCGGTCTATAGATAAAAAAAGTAATGACACTTCTAAAAAGGACCTCAGCTTCTAACCATGACCGAATCCTGTGTGATATAGTTAAAAAGTTCTACGCGACTGTCATTTACACTTGAGAGGCATACTTGTGCTCATGAATAGTTGGCTTTTTACAGTTGTAGCGCTAAATGAGACAGCAGAATCTTTTCTTCCTCACGTTGATGGATGTAGGAAAGAAGTTAAGTGACATGTAATCTTCAGCCGAGTCATGGAGTTACGAAAAAAGTTGAAAGTTGATTGTAAGGCAACGAATATATATACTGCGCGCGTGTGTTGTCGCTCTCTGTAGTTTTTACTATTGGTGCCACGATTCTAATACAGTTGAAGACTATCAAGGTGCACGCCCTCGCCTCCCCCCCTCCTCCCCTATGCATTCCTTGGCCTGGTTTACTTTTGGCTTCACTAGCTTGTGTCTAACAAAGAGACACTCCGGTACTCAATTTAACTTCGCTCAATCGGTTTTCACATCGGGTTTTTCATTGTCTGAGAAGGAACTCCCTGTTCACACTTACACCCCCCCCCCCCCCATCCCTTTGTTTTCGCACTGAAGATTAAAATGATGCATTTTGTTTCTTATTTCTGTGAACGGTGGGATAGAACTCTTACCGATATATATGCACTCATACGTACAACTGCGTCTCGGTGACAGTCAGCACATGCAATCTTTGAGGTCCAATAAGGATGGCGAAGGTTTCAAGCTTGCAAGTTATTCTCGCCGTGGCGGCAAGTGCTGTTCTGTCAATATTGCTAGATGAAGGCGCATGCGATGACAGTGCAGAACCTGAACCTGTACTTAAACTGAGACCGAGACCTAGACCACTGCCTAAATCAGGCCCTAGGCCGGGGCTTAAACCTGGGCTTAAACCTGGGTCTAAACAAGCGCTTACGTCGGGGTCCAGATTGAGGCCTAGACCTGGAGCGAAACCTGGATCCAGACCTCTGCGTAGACCAGGTGTCACACCGAGTATTAAACCGACGCCTAAAGACGTGCCTAAGACTGTACCTAAACTGCAACCTGAATCAACGCAATCTCAGGGACCGCTGGTTGCATCGGCTCCACAATCTGTGCTTGCAACACTACCTGGAGCTCCTGGGCTCCGAGGACCTCTTCCATATCCCGATTATGGCGACTATGGTGGCTACGGTGGCATGAATAGACATATGGGGCCTCTGAGTTCTATCAATCTTGGTCCTGGTACGTGCCATTTCTTTTGCTATCTTTGTAAAGGTACTTCAATGTTAACGAGGTTATAGAACGTACTCAAGAAAAAAACGCACAGATGGCTTCCAATTGTAGTTAGTTGCGGATGTTTGTAGAATTGTCGACAAAATTGTCAATGAGCGACAGACTGTTTTCATACATTTTTAAAAGCAATTGCTTAGAATATTTTTCAAGGGCCTTCAAGTTTCTATTATGGAAGGTCTTGGATAGAAAGGTATAGAAGGGATAGAAGGGTCTACTTAAAACAATGTATTGATGCTTTTCGACTTGCCCCGCCGTATTGATCTAATGTCTACACGGCTGCTAATCCGAAGGCCGCGCGATCCAATTCCTGCCACGGTGGCTGCACTTCGATGGAGGCGTAAGGCTTAGGCCCGCGTAGAGTGCGATGAGAGGACACGTGAAAGAACCACAGTCGGTCAAAATTTCCGGAGATCTCCACTATGGCGTCTTTCTTAATCATCTTATTGTTTGGGACGTAAAACAAGAGGAATTATTAGGCAACTCGACCTGTGAGCAAATCTGTATTGTTCAGGGACGCCTGACCTTGGTGCCCCACGTAGGAACTATATATTACATATAAATATATTTTCTCCTTAGGCCAGAAGCTGCCGTCCAGGTCGGCATTACAGGCTGTACGAAGGCATTACTGGGGAAATTTACAGGGGTAATTCTGCTTCACTTGAAATTTTGCTTGTAAAGGAAGAGTGTAGTCGCAAGTAATCATTAAACGTTAATTGTTTACTTCAGCTCATTTTAAAGAGCAGTCTATGTCAGTCAAGATGACTAATTTTCGTCACGCGCACGTGGGCCTTCTTTAAAGGTCGGCTCACGTAAACTGATACACCCTGTATTTTGTCAATGCTCCCTCAAACAGATCATTAGCGATGACTCATCAATTAATATTTATGTTCCAGGTTTTGTAATTCCAAGTATAGCTGCTGGCCTGACTGGCCTTGGTGGCTATGGCTACCAAGGCGTTGGTGGGGTGCCTGGTGGTGCTGGTGGTGGTGGTTATAGCTACGATGACTACTATGACGACACATCCGCTGCTCCTGGCCCTCCCGGAAACGTCGGATCTTCGGGCATTCCTGGCACGCATGGTGTTCCTGGCAGTGGCGGCCTTGCAGCTGTTCCCGGCATGAATGTCCCTCCTGGGTTGTCTGACACTCCTGGTGTTCCTGTTCTTCCTGGCGCTTCTGGCGTTCCTGTTGTTGGTGGCGCTCCCCCCGCTTCCGCCGTTCCTACCGGTCCAGGTGCTTCTGACGTTCCTGACGTTTCTGGCACACCTGACGCTCCTGGTGCTCCTGGGTCTCCTAGCGCTCTTGACGATCTTGGCGATCATTGAAGTGATCAATCAATATGCAAGTTTGGCTAACCATCACGAAAATCTATTCGCTGGAACTCCAGTCACAAATGGAAAAACTTGAAATAAACACTATTGTGTCCTCAATAATACATGCGTTGTGCTTGCTGGGTAAATAGACAATTAGACAATAAGCGCACTCGTGCATGTCGACGTAAGTGTTGCCAAATTCAAAATTTTTGTCAGACTCGAGGTTTAGGTATTTCAACTTGTAGATCTAAATAGGACCAATCGCGGCAAGAGCTCTGAAGGAGTGCCGTGGTGCATCCAATAGCAATGAACATATTACTACGCCTTAACCACCCATTTTTGGTATGGCGTGCGAGGGAGGGGGGGTGGTAATACGGCTGCTTCAATGCAACTATTCCTTCTTTTCATACGGAACAGCCATGAGGTGGTCCTTTCTTGGCTATGATAATGTATACAGCTCACTTTAGTTTGTGTCGATGTGTAGCGATATATGAAAATATCGAGCCGTTATGCATGTTGCTTCCATTGCTAAGCGAAGACTGAATGTTATTGAAATATAATGCTAGCACTTTGAGAGGATTTATGTGTTGTTCAAGTGCTGTACTATTGAAGCTCTGAGGTGACTCTATTGATCTTGAAGTATGCTGGAATAACAAGTAAAGGCAACTTCCACGCATCATGCGCCTACCATAATTTCAACATTTTGATTATATTAAATGAACATTGACGACAAGAGCCTGCCTATCCCTGCAGGAGCGCAAGCACGTTCAGGTGACTGAATGAGTACTACATGCACTGTGCTTTGTAGTGTATGTGTATTGCTTAAAGGTCTTTGCAATTGAAAAAAGAAACAAATGAGCGGCTGATGAAAGAACCTGTGTTGCAGTTCTTGTTATCCCATGTAAAGGTAGTACTTAGAGCCACCATGGCGTTGATTAATTAGTGGCGACTCCCACCAAGGCATGGCAGGCTACGTTGGCATGCCCGGTGGTTGTCGCCTTATTTGGAATTGCGGTATTCCTGGCACTCTTGGAATCCCTGGCTTTCCTGGAATTCCTGTCGTTCCAGGTGTTCTGAATGTTCCTGGCACTCTTGGCGATGGAGGAACTCCTGGTGTTTCAGTGTTTCCTACCGCTTCTGGCGTTCCTAGCACACCAGGCTTTCCTCCTGTCGCTCCTGACACTTCTGGCGCTGTTGGCATTCCTGGCGCTCACGTAAATGTTCAGTAGCCTGAAGATTTTAATATGATAAAGCGATTACAATAGACCGCTAAAGATCAAGGAGATTTCCTCCCTCAAATCTGCCCTGCTAAACGGGGAAAAGTGGCGATAACAATTCTCACGTTCTTCAATAATACAAGCGCGTTGGTTTTCGTGCTGTAAATTAATATTACTGCAGCGTAATACTTTCCGTGTTATATCACGCGCTGTTGTTGAAACGGTAGGATACGAGGAATTCCAGGGTGCTCCTGGCGCACGCGGTCTCTCTGGTGTTTCAAGCATTTCTAACAACGTTCAGTTAGCTGAACGCTGTAAACATGAAAGCAGTTCTCCAGCATCCCTAGACACAATGAAAAACTTTTTGCTGCTGCTTTAAACTCCAGGATGGAGAAATGATGAATAAACACTATTAACGCATTGTATCATACACGGATTGCATTTGCTGCAATAAAATATCCGCAGTGTAGATCGAAATACTGTTCCATCTTTTGCAGTCGTAAAAGGCGCCAAATTCTAACTGTGGTACATGTAAGCACATTCGTCGCGTCCTGTAGTACTATACCAAAAGCTTATACGCCCGGTTTTACAATGTATTTTGCGAGTCGCTTGGAGAGACGTTCGCACCTCAAAACTTTGTAATAGTAGCTCGATCTTTACGAGCCCAAACTACGATCTCACCAAGGGCTATTGTACCACGGAAATTTCAACCACCCTGGGTTCCTGACTTGTGCTCAAATCACCATATATAGGGGCCTATAGCGTTGAGACTCCAGCAATGTGAAACCGCTGCGGTAGGTATCAAAGCAATGGTAAAGTTTTGTAATAACTTAAAAAACGGGGCTAACTGCAAGCACCAGTCAACACTTCGGTACAATGTCTTGCACTGCGTGAAACAAATCTACACTTTCGTGCGGACACCCCCCAAATTCGTAACTCTGAATCACCGATTCACGTGTACACTCCTTCTAAGAATACATCTCTTTCTAAGAATATACTTAACGATCATAATAATGCATACATGTAAAGTATTTCTTGACGGCGTTTTGTTAAAATAGAAGATTCTTGAATGTGTGATTTAATTTGCCTATGGTCTCTTTGCTGCTTAAGGTGATTTCACAAGAAAATATATATATATATATATATGTAATGTGATTCTGTACTTCATCATTGTATTCAGAAGGAAGCTGCAAATGACATCAAGCACGTCTCACCGCAATTAAGCTTATATATTTCGTAGAATTATAAATACTATCACCATCACAGCTTTCCGACTTTTCCTCGCCACCGGTGCCTTTCTTAAAAGCATGACTACAATATAGTTTCAACCTCCAGGTTAATTACCAATTTGGGGATACGTAATCGCCAGGGTCATTACACAAAACTACGGTCCCATAGACCTAGAACGTAGGGGAAACCACGATGGAAACCATAAGGATTAAGAGTGTTTATCCTCTATTGTAAAAAAATCTAATAAATTTAAGCAAATCAGTGTGAAGATAACAGCTACAAGAAGGACTATACTATAAGAAGCAACGACGCACGTCAGCAGAGTAAATCCACAATAACTGCACGAGACGCACAGTAATGGTTACGACACCAATAATTACAAATCGAAATGACGAGATATACAAATGACGAAATAAGCATAATTGAATTATTTTGATAGGAAAATTAATTCTGTGCGCAACACTGGTAAAAGCTGGTGACTCTTCAAACACCTAGCCAGGCTCAGGTCAAGCAGGTTCTAGTGTCTCTCAACCGCAGATCTGCACATGGGCCCGACGGGGTAACCAACAAAATGCATGCCTTAGAATGGAGGCCTTAGAATGCGTACAAGAATATGTATGTCTAGGAATAGTAACAAGAAAACCCAAACACGAAAGAGAAGTTCAGATGATGACAAAAACGAGCGAGAGCGCGTAGAGAAGATATTCTTAAGTTTATGAACGGCAGCTTACCGCTATCGCTGAATCGGCAAGCATCTAACAAACGCATTCGTGCGGTACTACCTTACGGCTCAGATATATGAAGGATGACGAATGATCTAGAGGAAGGGAAGGAAACCGGCATTTGGTTTATTTTTATGTTGTATGAACTTGTGTACGTGAACCGTGTTTATTCTTTTTCAAAGTGTTTGCCAACTGCTTATTGTTTATGCCACTGTCCGACTTAAATAAGAATAAAATTTTGATTCTAATTTTAATACGCGCCATTACAAGAGTAATACAATCAATATGGTTGTGTTTCAGTCATGGCAGCACCACCTGTCGGACCATGGTGCTTCATATTTAGAACAAACCTGTACCTTTATGATACAGTCGTAATCAACCTGACATGTTTGATATATGTTTTCCTTTACGCAATTTATAACGAAATGAAAAAGAAAAACATTTCTAAAATTTTCTTTTCATAATTCATACAACAGAGCATTAATGCCCAGCAGGCCTCAGAACGTAAACGTTGTCGGTTTCTGTTAGTCTGTGCACAAATATGCCCCAAAGTTGTCCTTTTCTTAAACATATTTACTCAACTAAAAAACCTATACTTCGCATTGCGTTGCGTTATTGAGGTGCGAAATGGCCATATTCAGTTATATATTGTACGCTTATTATGTATCTAACGCTTTGTTTGGCTTCCGTAACTTTTTTTTTTTATTGCGACTTCGATTAAGAAGCTAAGTTTTATAAAGCTCTAAACCAAATCGCCGGCATTACTTTCCCGTAGAACCGGCGGGCGGCACACGGTACAGACTGCAGATTTCTCACTTGGCCCACTGCTGAAAGCTCGGATTACGCTCGTGTTGTAACTGAAAGAGACCGTATCAGCTTGAGCTAATGTCATTGCTGAAAGCTCGGATTACGCTCGTGTTGTAACTGAAAGAGACCGTATCAGCTTGAGCTAATGTCATTATCATTCGCTTGTCAAGTTCAATGTTGATGATTTCTCAACAATGGAGACACGTAACGAAGACGTAAGCCTCTCTGATGAATGAAGTTGCGTAGGTTAGCGCGCTGCATAACTTGTGGGCGCGTTCATAACTGGGCTCATTATTATTTTTTTCTTACTTTTGTCGACTCCTTCAGCTTAGTAACGTAGCGTTACCTCTCGTCGCCATTGACATTCAGTGGTATGGGGAGTGATGAGGAGAACACTAGAGACCTTCAACGCAGCTACAAAGAAGCGAGATTGATAAGGCGGAAAAGAAACACATTGTTTTTGTTCGTGTGCAGCTAGTTTAGCTGCGTATATAAGATGACCCCGCGACTAGCAAGAGCACGCTGCTTTTGAGGTACGGTAATCATGGCGAAAGTTTTAGGCTTGCGTTTTATGGTCCTCGTAGCAGCGCTTGCATTTCTGTTGTCCGCAATGCCCGAAGGCACGCGATGCGAAGAGGAACCGGAGTCTGTACGAATACTTACGCATTTCATATCCCAGGCGGCGGCGAAAGCGCCCAAATTACCCGCTCGAGCAAACTCTGTAAAACCCAATGGAGCATCCGCTGCAGATGTAATATCTGCTGTATCTGGTATGACACAATTCTTCTTTTTTGTTGCAACCACTTTTTTTTTAATTATCAAGCCTGTTTGTTGGAGTTACTTCAAGGGAACAGGCGGTTCTGCAGCTTAATTGTTAGCGTCTGATCCGTAAAATCTTAAACAAGGTCGTTGGAGGGAGCAAGTTTTTTTTAAGTAGCAAAACTGGAAATACCACTCGATAGAGTATGATTTACGTAATGGTGCCGCGCTTTTGCACTACCAGCCCTTTTATGGTCTGTCCGTAATGCATACGTAGAATGTATTTTCTCAGGCCACGTGATCTTCTGGGCATTGGGTAAGAAACCTTAGACTACAACTGACAAGATACCTCAAATGACAGTCTGCTATTTCTTTTACTGCGAGTTTTGTATTGTCTGTCGTTTCCGGGACAGTTCTTCCTTTCCACATGCTTCGCAGCCTCGTCCAAAAAATTCACACTCACTAAAATTTTCCTTCGAGTCGTTAGAAATTATGACAAGAAATCGACATTATAAACATAGCCTCAATAGCTAAGAAAGTAGGCATGACTATCTTGCTGTCATTAACATAGAAAGTCGCGTATAAATTTCTTTCAAATAATGCATTCTTATGGACTGCGATCTAAGAAAAAGTGGGGGCGGGGGTTCGGCGGTTGACCATGAGTCAATTCATGTCGCAGGTTCTTGATAGACATCTATACGAAATCGAAGTTATAACTTGTCACTTCTCGCTATCCCTTCTAAAAATTTATGAATAGCGTAATCGCAACGTTCACCATTATTTGTGGCTCAGTACACGTCTTCTGCTCTGTAGTTGCATGAATGCAGCTGGTATTCCCCTTATGCCTGTATGTACGTATAGAATAACGTAAACCTCCTTCAAAACCCGTACATCATAAGAATTCGTGGAATAATGAGTACCTGGAAAATGAAATTGACTCCAACGTGTCAATGCATTACAACAGAACAATGTACAAAGCCGGATGTCCACTGTTTTCGTATGGCTGTGTATTTATAAATCATCCAGTAAAAAGAAAGGACACCAACGACTGATAACGTGATTTCTTTCGCAGATATAGCTCAAGGCATTGCGGACGCTTTCAGCAAGAGGAAATAGGCTGCTCGAAGAACCGGTGGCTTTAACTGCTGAGCCCCACGAAAGAGTGCTTGCCCTAACACACTACCGAAAAAAATGAAACAAATAAACAAGTCTTATCTCACGCATGCTGGATGCATCCTTCTTCGTGCAATAAACATACACGTGGAAAAATGACAGTTTGAACTAATGCAATGTTACACGTTAGTAACTTGAGTGTACGGTGTAATTGCGGTATTCGCACGATGGTTCTTGATCGTATGTTATTGTGGAAGAAATGTGTGAGCGCAGTTGCACGGTGCTACAAAGTGGAATCTTACAAATATCTAAATTGTCGCATCGTCGTGATATCACTCTGGTTATGTGATATATTGTGAATCTCAGACACGAAATATTACTCTTCTGCGTTCAAGGCCCTTGACAACGCGTAAGCGAGATTACAGAACACGCTATGAAGCAGGCAAGATAAAATTACTTGTAAGGAACTTTCTACGACAGTTTCCACACTGCTTTGCAACGTTAAGCCAACAGCGTCTCCAGCGGGTGCCGTGTAGTGGAGGAGGGGAGGGGGCAACACTCTCCTAGGTTATGTGCATGTCAAGAAGGCATCGTGCTTGCATGATTATAGCGACATTAAAGTAAAATTTGCACGCAGTGAACATTTCTTTGTCCTAACGATGTGCAAGAAAATATCATGAGCCATTCCACACTGTGATGGTGGTTGTGAGGGACGCTGTATAGATTCATGTTGCTCCATGAACTACAGGGTCTGTCTGTCTGTCTGTCTGTCTGTCTGTCTGTCTGTCTGTCTGTCTGTCTGTCTGTCCTTCCTCCTTTGTTTCTTTGTTCGTTTCTTACTTTCTTCTTTCCTTCCTTCTCTTATTGAGACTAACTTGGCATAGACTGTAAAGGCTGACATTTAATCGATGACATGTGGCTCATAGTCGCATACGATTGGCTCACAGCCGTTTCTGAGTGCAGACGGCATGGGCGAGTTATGAATATCTTCGCTTTGAAATGCAAAAGTAGTTTGGCCCCGCCAGGGTGGTCTAGTGGCTATGGTACTCGGCTGCTGATCCGAGGGTCGCGGGATCGAATCCCGGCTGCGGTGGCTGCATTTCGATGGAGGCGAAATGTTGAGGCCTGTGTGCTGTGCGATGTCAGTGCACGTTAAGGAACCCCAGGTGGTCAAAATTTCCGGAGCCCTCCACTACGGCGTCTCTCATAATCAGAGCTGGTTTCGGGACCTTAAACCCCACATAACAACAACAGCAAAAGTAGTTTGGTCCACTAAAAGCATCTACACCGACCATGTCGAGCGAAAAAGAAACTCCCAGGCCTGCCCTGAGGATCCAGCGTAGTGGCCGCCCTAGGTAGATTTTCTGCGTGGCTTGTAATTAATTATTCTCGATGTATTTCCGTTCCTTGTTTTCCTCTTATTCTTCATCTTCGACTATCTTCTTTTTCTTTCTTCTTCTGTTTCTTCGCCTGCTGCCCTTTTTCTTCGTTGTCGCCGCATTCCCATTCTTCTTTATCGTCATCTTCCATTTCGCAGTTGTCTCGTGTTATTTTTCCTGCTCTAACAACCCACCATCTCATTTCCTCGTCTTCCTCCGTCATTGTCTTCATTACCTTCGTCAATGAAGCCGCAGCCGGCGGACCGAAGACGATGCCATTTTCAATAGCTTAATGTGTGTGAGAGAGAAGTAACTTTATTAGAATGAAAGGGGGAAGGGTGAACTTAGAGCTTCTATGGTTGGGGCCCTACTTCCAGGGCTCCGCTGGCTTTGGCTGCCCACCGGACTTGATCTAGGAGCGCCACTTGCACCCCCAGGTCTGAGCTGGCGAGTTGTGCCGGCTCTTTTTAACCGGCCGCCTTCCCGCCACGGCGCTTAGGCTGCTAGGACCCACACCCACTCCCCATCATCGGTCGATCTGGTGCCCGGGCCACGCAGGGCTTGAGGGCAACGAAAGGGCGGACGCTCTAGCTCGCGCGTTTTGTAACCGAGCGGAGGGTCCCTCTAATTCGTCAGCTAAATGTATTGCAACATTCTTGATGCGGTCTCTTATTCTTCGGCACTAAGTCTACGTTCAACCGCGACACAATGTTCTGAGGTACCACTCGTATCAGCGCTGTGGCTAAGTATAAAAGTGCCCAAACAAATCGTAGTGAAAATCAGAAGTGCCCGCCACAGTTCCTACTTAGCTGCGGTCAAATCAGCTCAACCAAGGCAGTTTTTATTTTCCTCACTGTGAGTCATAGTGGTTACAGACATCGGTGGTAGCGATAACATTCGCTTTTAACTATACTGCTTGATGGCCTAGTTGGTATTTACTTAAGGACATGATGAAGCCGCCACTAGAAGAACGTGCACACAAAAGGTAGGTCCTGTTGCTCTGTTTCTACCTTTTTGTCTGTACGTTCTTCTAGTGGCGGCTTCATCATGTCCATAACAATCGCCACTAAGATCGACCATTTTAACGAGTCCATAACACCTAGCGCTGTAAAACAGGCTCGCGAGACTTCAGTAAACATTGAAAGAGTTGTCGTGCTAAACAAGTGAACCAAGAAATCCCAGTCAGTTCCACGCCCCAAAAAGCTGTGATGAAAACAGCAAAGCTTTAATCTTTAATCCTTAATCGTGACTTAACTGGCAGTGGTGTCAAATTATTGATGTTTTAACCTACCAGTCATGTTAGTCATAGATTTGGATGTCGCGAAGACGTTATGCCTGTCATTACCTGGCGGTGTCTCGATGCTGCAGCTTTCTTCATTAATACTGATCGTACATAAACATTGTGCCTGCACTCAAGAGCTTTCTTTGTTTCTCTCTTCCTTCTTTGTTTTCTTTTCTCCCATCTTCCTTCCCTCCCTCCTTATTTTCTTTCCTATTTTCCTTCTCTCTTTCCCTTTCTTTCTTTCTTTCTTCCTTCCTTCCCTTGCATTTCACGGTACTGCGGTATGGTAAGCACCCGTGGCTGCATATCCATAACTAAGCCGCAACCTTGCGCGCAAAAGATAAGTGCGCGCGGAAGTGCCACACATCGGGCTTCGCGTAACCACTACCCTGTAATAGTGGGATGAGGGAAAGAACTGAGCCACTTTCCCTTCTTGTCTGAGCTGGGAAGAGTCCTCGCTGTTAAAAAGCCGTGAAGTACTTGCGAAGTATTTTAAGGGAGTACTTGCATTCCTTTCATTGCGTGTTAGGTACTCCGACGACAACCAAGGGCGGTGGACTGTCATGGCGAGAACAGGACGGACTTAGGGATGCGGTAGGGTGCTGCTCAAATGTTGTTCATTTCCTATAATACAATTAAGTGCACTAATAACTGAATTGGACAATGAGTTTCACAGCAGAAAAGATATATATCTTCGGCGACAGAGAAGTGGTAGTATTTTCGTGTACGATTGCAAGGGGTAAAATGTTCGTTGAAGCGCATTCTTGATTGCACAGACTGCATCAGTACTAATTCACTCGAAAATAGCTGAAGGTTTAGGCGTGACTAATAAGAACTAAATGCCGCGTAAGGGATTGCTAAATGGAAGGGCCACAATCAGCAATGTAAATTTCCATATTCATGGGCATACAGTGTCTCCGTGAAACGTCATTGCTCAAGACGGCAAGCCAATAATTAATGATAAAATTTCTTGTGCTATGAATGAAAATGACGACAATTAGTCACTTGAAAACTAGCTGCGGAACAATGCAAGCTGTACTAGCTTATTTAAAGTGTGCTGCTTCAATAAATCATGGAGTCCTTCAACAAGCGGAAGCGACGGGTTGTGCGCACTGAGAAAAGACAGCAGTATTGATGATACGAGTCACTACAGCCTTCTATCACAGCTACAAGGAAGCTGACTGCTATTGAACTCTGCGCATTAAGCAAATGCGCGTTTACAATGCAACTCCGGCGATTTTTCAATGTCCACGCATTTTAATAAAATTTTCCTTATGTGTTCACATCGTTGCGGTAATAATATATGCCAAACCAGGCAGTTTCAATTCATTTAGTTTCCCTGAAAATGACTTTTACAAGTCCTCTTGTGGGCCACCCCATGTTTTTTACGTCATTACCTCAAACGCTGCCTAGCCGAGAAGGCGGGCTGTCATGCGCAATACGGTGATATTTCAGAGCTCAAATCGTCGCTGTCAAGTTCATAAGAGCTGGCATAACTCAATATATCATCGAATGACATCACTGCTTTCATTTTCCTGGCAGCAGCTCCATATTTCCGATAACAGGGACACTTGTGACGTCACCGCATACGCTGGACGAAGCATCAACCCGTTTCGGTTTTGGTTTGAGCGCATCGTTCATTTGGTTATTTAAAATTATTGGTGAGTTTCTGAGCAAACTGAGCCATCCCGAAGGACGATCAGTGCCATTGGAAAACAGCGATATCAGGATATGGTGAAAAAACCGCCGGAGTTGCCCTATTAAGTAATACGTGTTTATGAAAGCAACTTCGGCAATACTCTTATCACAAATACTCTTCTCGGTAATGTGACAACCTAAACGTCACTGATGTTGCTAAGAAGGCATACGGGAGATACGATTAGAAAGCAAAGTGCGTAGTAATAGCTAGTTGCACAAGAAATTGCACGTTGTGCCTGTCTTCCAGAGTGTTCCTAGCAAACAATCGAAGACAATCGCTTGGTTTTTAATAAATACAGGAACGGAACGGAAAAGCCGTGAAATAAGTGTAGTATTGATTACACGCCGCACTACCACAACCGAAAGCGTGCACGAAGAAATTTACTTTGATTTTACTTTACGCAGCCGTCCAACCGGTGTTGAAATTAATTTGTTTGTGAAGCAAGTTCCGGCGATCCTCTTGCCTAAGATACAGTCCCCGGCAATGCCTCAGGATATGCTTCGTTTCTATTGCTATGCTACGAATCATTATTAGGAATGATACTGTGGGCACTTAATGCGCTACTCTTCGTCATCTGTACATAATCATCATCACATGGATTTCTTCTTCATCGATTGTGGGTTGTCACCTCGCGTCTCATCTATGCTTTGGGCTCGGCCGGTTCGCCGCATCATCCAGGCCTAATAGATACCCCGTGGTGACTGCATCGTCACAAGTGGTGGAGGTGCTGTTCGGTCCTAGGTCCTCTGCCACGCCGATCTACCTCCTGGAGCTCCGATCAGGTCGCCGATTGCGCCAGTTGTCCGCCGTGATGTCGCAGGACGCGCCGCCCAATACTTCTACATCGGCCCTCTCGGTCCCGACTGCTGCACCCCTTCCCTTTTTAATTGTCAACGGCGACCATCGCGACCCCCACCTGTTCGCTGGCCTCCGCGGAGAGGACGTGGGGGATTGGCTTGACGACTACGATCGGGTGAGTTCAGCCAACCGCTGGGACGAGCCACTCAAGCTACACCACGTCTCTTTTTACCTAACGGGAGTGGCCAAAACCTGGTTTTTCAACCACGAGATTGACTTTGCCGACTAAGAGTGTTTCAAGCAGAAGCTTCGACAAGTTTTCGGGACACCGGCCGTTCGAGGCCTAATAAATACCCCGTGGTGACTGCATCGTCACAATACAGTCGTGTGCAAATGACCGGAAAGAGCAGAGCAGCCGAGAAAATGCAGTATCATTGATGATACGAGCCACTAGTGCATTATAATTCCACTAGTTCACATTAATCTCAAGCAGTGTGTAACATTGTGCGAGCTGGCATTCGATCCTGTCTTCTCTCGTTTTCCATCTTCAGTTTTGCGCCACGACTCATTCATTAACATACAATGAAATCACTGAATTTCAATTGATTTCCACTAAAGCACCTTCCATAAAAAAGCTTTCAACAAAAACAGCTACGTTACACAACAACCTCAGCCTGTGTGCTGAAGATACTTGATGGTATGTAGGTGACGTAGCTTTTTTTCACATGTTTATTCTTGCTCGTTCATTTTCTTTGCATCCTTTCGCTAGTCGATCTTAGTAACCCAACGTACTCTCTTTGTTACACTTTACGACGTCAAGAGTAGGGAAGCGAGATTGACAGCACTAATTCAACACGTCTTTCTTTCGGTCTGGTGAGAACTGTATATAAGATTTTGTGGCTGCTAACCAGAACACGCAGTAACCGAGGCGAATTAGCCGTGGCAATGGTTTCCAACTCCCGCATCGTTATCATTGTTGCGGCATTAGCTATTATTTTGACAGTCATACCAGAAGGCACGCTTTGCGAAGAGGCGGAACCCATACGTTTTCCGAAACTGTTCAGACCACCCAGACCAAAAGTTCCCAAGCCGAAGATTAAGCCACCCAGCACATCTTCTGTTGGTCACGCGCGGCCATCTGTACTTGGTATGATTCCCTGGTACTCTCTTGAATATTGTACTCTCTTGAATATTGAGCTTTGTTTCTTCGCACGCAACCGGAACATGCGTGTAGGTGTCTGACCGAACATCATTACGCTCTCATCCAGCACGTATATCTCAACCACAGCCTGCGAGTAGCCATCTCTTCGAAGGGTCTCTAAGCTTGCCGCCTATAGCGCTTCTTGAAAATATTTTCAAAACAAAATGTAGCATCTACGTGTTGAAAGCCTCCATACCTTATGCTTGCCTTTTCATTCGCGAGGACAGATTTAATGTACTTGCACGTTTAAGCTGAAAATGGGATCACCGATATTTCTTTTATATCGTGTGACCTCTTGCCCTTCTTTGCCAAAACGAATCTGCGCCATTCGGATGATATGGCTTGCTACGTCTGAATTCAGTAGGTAAAACTTAGTCTAATTATATACCTTTTTTTTTTTCGTGGGTCACTATATGCAAATTTTCGTCTGCAGTATTTTAATGTTTTGCCGGCAGTTACATTTCAGGCGGAATGAACCGAAAATAAGCAAGATCGCCCAGCTTCTTATAGGACCCTTACGGAATTTTTCTGCCTCCAATGTCGGCTTGACATATTACCACACGTTATTTTGTGTGTGTACAGTGTTATAACGATATTTCGGAATAATAAATAAAATTCGGAAACAGAAAAACGAAAGAAAACAAGTTTAACGCTTTTGAATATGTCGCATAGTTGTAGGGTGGGTCCAGAGAACAAGGGCCAAGTAGTCCCTGTCTCCACTCTCCATTATTGTGAAGTTTACTTTACGAGTAGAGTTTAGAGGAAGAAGAACCGCAAGTTAGCATTGTGGAAAAAAATTTGCATGCCTGATAGAAATGCATACATTTCGGCGACAAAAGGATCATTTTTGAAAATTCTACTTTTGTCACAAAAACCGACTTTACTTTTTAAAGATAAGTTCTGTTGGAGTCCGCAGCCTCGTTCATCGTTCTGCATTAAAAAAAACGCTGCTTTGTTTGAGTTCATATCATGTTGCAATGTTCAAACTTGAACAGCTCGCCCTGGCGGGCGCACCGCTCCTTTTACGCTGAAAGTCAGCCGCAAGTACTTAAGAAATAATAGCTCTTCACGCAGTCATGAAGTAGCCGGTAGAAAGAGAACAAATACACCCCAAGGTGGCACGGTAAGGCAAGCTTTGTCTTGTAATGTGACGCTTGGCGAAGATGAGCGTAGTAATAAATTAATTATAACTAGCTCAATGACCGCGTCAACTCTGTGTCAATTCTGCTACATCCGAAGAAACACGGACGTAATCTTGAAAGGACAGTCGGAGAGAGAGGAGACTGAGAAAGAGGAAATACAGGATGGTTAACCTGGAATGACGAAGACCAAGGATTGAGCAAGATATAAGGCGGACTTCATGCTTTGCTCAATTTCATGTGAAGTGAGCAAGCCTGGCATAGCTTGCATTTCAGCATTATTGTGCTTTGTATTTGTCGGGCACATGTTATGTACGTTCTCTACAACACATTTTTTTCCGCTGCATGGGATCTATTAACATGAAAGCAGCGGCGACTTGGTACCTCGTGGGGCATTCTTTTTCTGCTTTCTTACACAGTAGTGCAAAAACTAGGGGACGCTAACAGGCGCTGATCTTGGAAGTAAAGCTCCATTTTATATTATAGCGAATTCCTCCAATTAACATGCGCTAATAGTTGGCTACAGGTCGATTTCGCGAGCATTCTCGCAATTTACTAGAAATTTGCAATAAATCAAAAGCCAGTCCAAAATATCATTCACCGAATTAAATTTTCAATGCAGCCTTTCGACTGAAATATCAACAGACTACTAACTTATGACTCGGTTGACAATCATGAATGAGCTATCGTAACTAGCCAACTGAATGAGTGGTCCAGGGAAATTCCAATCATGTACCTGCATCGACAAAAGTGTTCCTTAGCCCCCAAGAACGACGAAAGTGCTCCTCGGTCAACAACGATCGTTTAGGACTACTGGTTTAATAGTGTCCTTATTATAGCCGCCATGGTGGTAAAGAGGATGCGATACTCGGCTACTGCCTCGAAAGAAGCGCGTTAGATAGCACATGCGCCAGCCACATTTCGATGGAGGCGAAATGTTGGTGATCCACGCACGTGGATATAGATGCATGTTAAATAAGTCCAGTGGTCAAAATTTCTGGAGTTTTAACAAGCCTCTATAAACACGTACGTGGATATAGATGCATGTTAATGAAGCCCAGGTGGTCGAAATTTCTGGAGCTTCCCAAACCGCGTGCACCCTGATCTTATCGTTTTGGCGCGCAAAACCCTAGCAATAAGAGTTATATTTTTGCCTATGTGAAGTTGATACCATGGGTGTTTGAACGGATCCTTACTGTTTGTATTTCTTGTATGAATAGCTCTTCCCATCTGTACGTGTAATAAACCTGCTCTGGAACAAAGACAATTTCAGGAAGAAATTGATATAGTCGATCATAGATTTGCTCGAAATACTGTAAAATCGTTTTGCAAGGTTGGCATTCGGTTATATATATCTGTCAACATAAAGTACGAAAAAGTTTATTTGGCAAGCAGGGAGTCAGCTCGTTAGGAGAGGACCCCAAAAAATTCAAGGCACCTAGTTTATTTTAATTGTGTTGTATTCGTACTTTTTTATTTTATTGAAAAAAAAATTGGCAGATCCCACGTGCAGTGGGAATCAAGGAAATGCGAAGCACGCATCAGGAACGTAAAGTGGATTTGCATTGTTGTCTCGCTATACCGAGTTTGGTGCATATGAAGTTAACGAAACGGCCACAAGAGCACCAAGATTGTGGCATGTAAACCATGCCGCTCATACACGCATGTCATGATTCTAACGTTATGACTTGTCATTTACGTTCGTCATGCAGTCATGTTGTGCCATAGCAATTTTGGTATACATCCCATTAAGGAAACGAGTGGCATGTAGATCATGCCGCTAATGACATGCATGTCACGATTTTCATGTTATGACCTGTCATTTATGATCGTCATGCAGTCATGTTGTGCCAAACCAATTTTCCTATAGGCTCCGTGCAGTCGAGTTTTCCATGTGCGACATCAGCGCCAGAATGCACTGCCTGGCGGAGAGAAGAAGCAAAATTGGCCAGACTGTGACAGAAAAATACGCGATCGCGATGCGCGTCTCCAACTCTATAGCAGCTGCGACCGCCCGTCCCACCTTCTTTCGTTTTATTTCCCTTGAGACGCGCGCTACAAACCTGCGGCAAACTGTTCCAAAGGGCGACGCCGCGAGCGTTCGTGTGGTTCGCAGCACGCCCGGAAAGCAGCGAAGAAACGCGCGCGTCGCTGTCGCCTCGGTTTCCACCGTGCGCGACTGAGCCGTCCGACGAGACCTACGTAGCGTCCTCTGGTCAGTAGACGGAGCCCATACATCCCATTAACGAAACGGCAGTATAGCGCCAGGACCATGGCATGTAAATCATGCCGGTCATGACACGCGTGTCATGATTCTAATGTTATGACCTGTCATTTACGTTCGTCACGCTGTCGTGTTGTGCCATAGCAATTTTGGTATACATCCCATTAACGAAACGCCTGGCATGTAAATCATGCCGCCCGTGAAATGCATGTTATGCTTTTCATGTTATGACCTGTCATTTATGTTCGTCATGCAGTCATATTTTTGCATACCAATTTTCCTACACATCCCACTAACGAAACGGCCAAGTGAGCACCAAGACCGTGGCATGGAAATCATGTCGCTCATGACATGCATGTCATGATTTTCATGTTATGACCTGTCATTTACGTTCATGATGCAGTCATCTTGTGGCATGCCAATTTTCGTATACATCCCGTTAACGAAACGACCAGGAGAGCACCAAGACCGTCGCATGTAAATCATGCCACTCATGACACGCATGTCATGATTTTCATGTTATGACCTGTCATTTATGTTCGCCATGCAGTCATATTGTGGCATACCAATTTTTGTATACATCCCATTAACGAGACGACCAGGAGAGCACCAAGACTGTGACATATAAATCATGCCGCTCATGACACGCATGTCATGATTTTCATGTTATGACCTGCCATTTATGCTCGTCAGGCAGTCATGTTGTGCCATACCAATTTTCGCATACATCCCATTAGCGAAACGGCTAGGAGAGCACTAAGACCGTGGCATGTAAATCATGCCACTCATGACATGCATATCATGATTTTTCATGTTAGGACCTTCCATTTATGTTCGCCAGACAGTCATGTTGTGCCATACTAATATCATGATTTTCATGTTAGGACCTTCCATTTATGTTCGCCAGACAGTCATGTTGTGCCATACTAATTTTCGCATACATCCCATTAGCGAAACGGCCAGGAGAGCCCTAAGACCGTGGCATGTAAATCATGCCGCTCATGACATGCACATCATGATTTTCATGTTATGACCTGTCATTTATGTTCGTCATGTAGTCATGATGTGGCATACCAATTTTCGTAAAAATCCGATTAGCGAAACGGCCAGGAGAGCACAAAATCGTAGGCGGCTAGATAGATAGATAGATAGATAGATAGATAGATAGATAGATAGATAGATAGATAGATAGATAGATAGATAGATAGATAGATAGATAGATACGCTCAAACTCGCCGAAGTTCGCTAAGAAATGCTTCGCATTTAAAAAAACGCTCACTCTTGGTGAAAATATATCTTTCATAGATGGGGTGTCGGATTCCATGGGCCTGGCTTTAGCTACCGCTCCTGGCACTACCGAAGAATATGACTGAGGTGACGTCCTTGCTGGCAGGCAATACGGAGAATGCTTGCTGCAACGCTGAAGCCTCACAAGAAGAAATGGGCAATAAAAATTCGTCGCCTCGCCTCTGACGACAGTTTAATGCTTACTTGTACACCGGCATGTTTCAGTGCTGCAAAGCCTTAGTATATATATATATATATATATATATATATATATATATATATATGTTGTCACGTGACACACAAGAGACGGCTGCACGGCAGCTTTTGACGTAACGCTTCACAGCTGCAATATATATATATATATATATATATATATATATATATATATATATATATATATATCTTCTGACGAAGACCAGACCCTGGTCGAAACGTCATATAAAGTTACTTTTTCACCGTGAGTGGATCGTCCTGCCTTATATATATATATATATATATATATATATATATATATTCAAAAAGAGATTCACACGATTAACAATATAACTTTACTGACGTTGCGGCCGGTGGGCCGGCTTTCATCAGAGTAAAAAGGCATTGCAGAGCCCCTTCCTTTTAAGCGTACAGGAAGGGGAGAGAGTGCGGCTACAAAGGCGTGTTTGTACAGGGAATGGCTATGAAGTCTGCGTGGACAGAACACGTGATCGGCTGCGGCGAGTCACGAAGCGACACCGTAACCTCTCAATTAACATCAAGGCGGCACACTTACAACCCCGAGGGATTCTACTGCCTGTATGTAACGCAACTATAAAGCCACTCTACATTGTAAAAATGTTAATCACCACAGCAGAAAGGACAAAAAACAATAAAAAACAAAAAAACTGATTTGTTGACAAATGGCTGGCTAGAATCGACTAGAATATCTTGTAATGGAAAAATATAAACCATGAAGGAAGAAAAATGCAAATAAAATAACATGTAAAAAAAGTTCAGCAAAAATGTAAAGTGTGAAAGAACGCATTGTAGTTGTTTGAAATTGCTTCCTCATAATGGCAAGGCCCTAGTCACTCGGGAAACATGTGAGTTTACCCATGTTTTCTTTAATGCCCGAGGTAGCGGCTTTGAACTTATAAATGAGGTAGGAGTGACGAACCTCGCGGTCGTGGTGCGTCCGAAAGCCCGATTCCAGTATCATTGCCTTCAGGTCGCTAAATGAATGGCCGGGAAGGTGCACATGCTTAGACAGGGGCAGGTTCAAAGAATTTTTTGCGTGTGACTTGTGATTATTAAACCGTATTCGGAAAGGTGTTTCTGTCTGACAAATATATTCTTGATTACATTTAGTGCACTCAAGCAGGTAAACGACATTAGCCGTGTCACAAGTTTCCTTTAATTCCTCTTAAATTATCATAAGGTGCAATTATCATAATTATCATGTGCAATTATCATAATGTGTAATGTCATAATTATCATAATTATCATGTGCCGCGCCGGCGGGGTGCCATCTAGCGGGCGACCTATGAACTACTGCACAGCTACGCCTTCAGCGGTCGCCCCGAGGACTAGTGAACACGGCACGCCGAGGGACTTTCCCCCTAGCAAAAGGAGCTTCGCCCCTAAAATTTATGCCCAATGCAGTCAGAAGGACTCGCCTAATAGCCTGTTCCTCGTTGGATCCATACCTCTCATGCTCCATTTTTCCTCTGAATCCACCATCCCACTTTCTGTAGTTCACGTCTTGGCTTACCCTTTCTTCGTGTTCGTTCCGTCAATATAATTGACGTTCAATGTCCTCCTCATTTCGCGGTTTTCCCATACCAGAAGTTTCTCAATATTGACAAGATATTCGCTGCCCTTCTCCATCCTCTGAGCAAAATTTCTGTCTCCCTGTCTCCTAAATATACGCCTATCCTTTTCCTTTCTCCAACACGTTATGTACCCTTTAAACTTTCTCTCCAGCTTCTTTGTCACCGCACTGTCCACGTTTCCGTAACTTGGATTGCCACTGGTTGTAAATGCGTTGACAATATATTTTCCATTTTAGCGTTGCTGATAAGTTGTCATTTGTGAGATCTGAATGCCAACCATATGCGCATCAACCTATCCTTATTTTTCGGCAAACTTCTAAACCACGGATAGTCCCATCTACTAGAGCTCGGTCAATGTGCAAACTACGTTTATGAAGGACTTTTCTCATTAGGCACTTTTGAGCCCATATGAGACAATGTGTACAGGCGAGGACGCATTATGTCCACACTGGCCCAAAACCACAACCATCTTTAACACCGATATCATAATCAACAGTAGTTGTAAAATCGATCGCTTGGGGAAAGGGGGAGGAGTGTTATGTGCCCCCTGTGTGAGGCAGCAAGCTTTTATCGTCATACTGACTCACATCATGCGCTTATTTACTTCGGCAAGGACTAAACGTCTGTGATTGAGCAGGTCATATATTTTTTATTCACCTCTCGTTCTCATGGCGTACTAAATTGTGTCAATGCGTTCTTCGTTAGGCTTGGTCCATTGGGCCTTCTTCTGCTTCTTCGTGTTCGTCTTGAACTTCTGTATATTTAGCGCCTCCGAGGCCGCCACCGAAACCAGGAGAATAAGCGATGCTTTGCTCAATATATTGAGCGCCCATTATTCCTCTACCTGTCGAATGATATTCTTATGTTCATGTTGGCAGGCACCACATATAAAGAAGCAGTCGATCATCGATGTTACGGTATATTTTGTGTTGCCTTATGTTCGATTGCATATCATCTGACATTGTGGCCAATTCATGACACTGCATTTCATTTCAATTGGAAATTGATGCTGAATGTAACGCGCTAAAGTGATGCTGAATATAACGCGCTGATAGATAGCTGTTAATCATTTTTGTGGTTACGAAAATTCACATGCATCCAGCGTCTTTGGTGCAACATACCTTTTAAAGCATCGAGAAAACGGGAAAATATTGAGAAACCGAACATTCAACACTTTCTAAACAAGCGAAACAGCAAAAGTGATTTTGAAGAAATTATAAACGTCGTTGCAGAAAAAAGAACTATGAAAATTATTAAGTCGTCGCTAATGTCCCCGTAATCCGGGGTATATGTCTGCTAGATTACTTTCATTTTATTCTAGCTGTTTTTGTTTGTTCATCCTCCTGATATAACGTGAGGGCATAAACTAATATATTTCATTGGCTGGAAATGAAAGCACGATGATATAAATAGCCCGATAATAACACAGGTCACTGCGAACTTACTCATAGACAGGCATGCCTGTCACGACATATCCTAGGCCTTGCAGTAAGGGCTGGCGTCTTGTCTATGTGTAGTATGTGTGGACTTAACACCTTGTGCTAAGTTTTGCATTTCCTATGTGATTGACAGTTCCCAGACAACTCTGACACACCGTGAAGTAGACGAGATAGTAATGAATCAAGAACACCGCCTTTAAAGCGCGCTGCGACGCGTGCACGAGAGAAATAATTGCGCGCGCTTTGACGTTCAGATCGCGCAAAGCCGATTTTCCAAGGGCAGCTTGCTATGTTTAAATTGAATACGTCGAGGGCGGTGGCATAAAACAAAAGAGGAAAGCCGACACACTCTTGCCTTGGACATACTACTGCTTGTTCTGGTGGTTAAGTAAAGCCTCAAGTGCGGCATTTGCTCGTGCACTTGTTTCATCTCTAGCGCTTGACCAAGTGGCATCCGTACGCGGCAGCGAATGAGATGAAGTGTCAAAATCTGTGAGTCAGCAGAAGTAATGTGGAAAGGGCTGGCGCAAGTTAGGGTGAACATGTTTTGCACTGGACATAGCACACGCTGGGAAAAAAAGAACAAGGGCAAGGGGGAGGAGGAAGAGAAGAAAAAGAGGAAGAAAGTGAAGAAAGCAAACAAGGCACCCAAAAGGCAAACCTACCTTGCATTGTGTGTGCCTTGTATGTAAAACATATGAAAGATACGTTCTACCTCTCTAAGTGGAGCTGAGGGAAGAAATTCGAAAATTTCTTGAAAACATCTGAATAAAGACATAGCCTGTGACAAATATGTGATTATCTAAAGCTCTAGCTACATATTTTTATCGACCTGTGCGTTTACACCGGACGTGCTCTACAACTTCAAGGTACTGAGGGAGGTACTCAAGGTACTCCGCTCTAGTAGGATGTCCTACTAGAGCGGAGGCTGGGTCTCAGGATCTGAGAGACTTGTATTTCCGTTTTCACGAAAGTCATTTATGATGGACGGTGCAGTGCTATCTATAGCACTTCAGTTCCTTTATTGTGTAATAAGCGAACGAATCACTTATCATTACGCATTTATGTGGGGATGCCTAGCAAGGCACAGTATTGCCACCTGCGTGTAGTGGGTCGAGGACAATACTGGCGCTAGCCGAAGGGATGAACGAAGAGCGCGCTCTTCTATCGACACCTCGTATTCCCTTGGAATAGAAATGCATTCCTCTCCAGAAAAGTAGAAGTTATCTTTACGCAATTACGTTGTCGCATTACAAAACTAAACTTTTATATGCACAGAGCTGGTCTGGCCCCATCGCCGTTGTGTCCATATTGAGGTGAAGACGAATCTAACGAACATTACTTCTTTAAATGCACTCGGTTACGCTCATTAAGAAAACACACATTAGAAGATTCTTTTCATAGGGTTGGGTTGTAATTCGCCGTCTCTAATATTCTGTCTTTGGAGCCTCCTCATTAGGACATTGCCTCAGGGATGTGTGCTCTATTGTTTCAAAATTCGTAATTGATTCAGGCCGGTTGTTTTCATAAATTCGTACACTTCACTGTTAATTTCATCTTGATTATTCGATTCTGATTGGTATTCCATAGCACCTCAGCTTAACTATTTCAACTTCAGACATCTTGGCCAATCCCCCAGGCTGGGTATGTGCCAGACTTGAAGGAAACAACAACAACAACAACAACAACAACAACAACAACTCCGCTTGAGAGCCAGCCCCGACGGACGCCTTTTTGCCGAAGCTGGCCCTCAGCCACCAGTAAAGACCTAGAGTGCCCCTGAAGGCTCGTGAAAAACTGGTGGAAGTGCTGGGCGGCCATCGCGGATGTTGCAGACCCTTTCAGGGAGCCGCACTGCGAGCCCGGTATCAATCAGCACTCCCGTGCAGAGCGTGCCGAGGAAGCTGGGCAGCTAACGCGGCTCCACATCGGTCAGCAGCAGCAAGCAGACGCCCGCCGCTAAAACATCCGCCACAGGGCCTTGTCCCACAACCCCGGAGACCAAGTATGGGTGTGGAACCCCGTACGTCGCCGAGGCCTCGGTCAAAAGCTACTAAGCCGGTACTTTGACCCGTGTACAGTCCTACGCCGCGTGAGCGACGTGAACACAGAGACCAGGACGCAACGTCCACCGAGTTCGGACATTGTTCATGTTGTGCGCATAAAACCTTACTTTGCGAGTTTTTAGCTTGTGCCTCGTTCATCGTACCGTTCGTGATTTCTTTTTCTTTTCGCATTTACCGTCATGAGCTTGCTTTATTGTATGACTCTCCCAGTGTCACGCTTGCTTTTTCTTTCTTTCTTTGTTCCTTGATATTTGGCCCTTGTCCACTACAGGGGATTGGCCATGAAGCCGGCGGTTAATATAAAGAGGAAAAATTTGAGCTAAAACAAAGGTAGAGTAAGGAATCGGTAACGTAAGGAAGAATGAAATGTTAGAGATGATCGACAATTTATAATACAAATGAATCATAATATAATAATTTGAAGTTTAATCAACTAGTGGGAGCAATTTCGAGGTACCACGTTTTGGTTGGGATGATGATTAGCAATGAATTCTTTATGTGTCACGAAGGAAATTGCACATGGCTAAGCAGACGTTCCTGTTGCTGTAGCCTAGTGAGGACGCTTTTGTTCTCTCTCTTTATATTTTTCTTTTTCGCTTCCTTACGGCTGTATTCTGGCATCGAGGTAATGCTGTTTCTTTTTCGCAAATGGGAATAATGCCACCTGCGTGTAGTGGGTCGAGGACAATGCTGGCGCTAGCCGAAGACAAGAACGAAGACCGCGCTCTTCTTCTCCGCTTGAGAGCCAGCCCCCACGGACGCCTTTTTGCCGAAGCTAGCCCTCAGCTACAAGTAACGACCTATAGTGCCCTTGAAGGCTCGTGACAATATTATTTGAGACAATTGGACATAATACAAAAGAACCTACGGTTAAAGTCACATATATTACGATAGTCATTTATGACAAACAATGCTACGCTCCTCGCTGTGGCTTGTCAAAGCATTCACACCCCATAATAATGACCACATCGGTTAACTTCGCTGAATTCCGTGCGGCTCTTCAACAAAGCAACATTTCATTTTAAGCTCTTCTATAAAACAAGCTAAGGTTATGATTTCATATTGCGATGACCATTCCTGACCAACACTTGGCGTGCTGCCATTGTTCGCCAGAACAATGCATGGTCAATGCCTGTACACCCTATATATTAACGCATCAATTGTCTTCGCTAGTTGCACTGCGGCTCTTTCACAAAGCAACATATTTTACGATTCCAGTATAATCGAGAACATGCTATTATATTTTCGTTAATGGATCACCACGGCGGCCCTAGTAAGAATGACACCCTGAGAAACTTCTAGCTTTTCCGCCACATACAATTCAAGCGGCGTTTTCATTCATTTGTGTCGTTTAGTTCGAATGAGTATATAAACGCGTGAAGATCTTATCCAGAATACGCTGCCTCTTGAGGCACAGTAGCCATGGCGACGGGCCCAAGCTTTCGCATTATGGTTCTTTTGGCCGCCTTCGTTGTTCTTCTGTCATTTATGCAGAACGATGGCCGCTCACGTGCCTATGCTGCGCCAACTACACCTACACCTCGTCCAAGAGCTGGTCCCAATGGTGGAGCAGGAGGTGGGGCAGGAGCTGGAGGAGCTGGAGCAGCGGGTGGAGGACGTGGTGGTACGCCGACATAGAAATTCTTTATTCTTTTAAAGATCATTATTGAAGTGCAGGAGAGGGCTTAAGCTCGCGTCTTGGAATTCATATAGTAAAGTAGGTTTGTATGCTGCGGAATATTTTTTTATGTAATAGGAAAGTGATTCGCTGTAATAATTAGAGTACCTGTATTAAGCTGATCTGGGTGATTCCATTTTTAAGGCGTAAATCGCGTCAAAACGGCTGAATACTTGCATAAGAAGCTTGCATGATAGGAAAACCACCATTTCTGTATAAAAACTATCTACAGGATATCACATCTATACAAGCTACATATGACAAGAAGACTTCCTTCCGTTCACGGTAACACCAGTCACAGTGATTACTTAGGCCTCATAGCGATTACTGTCTAAAAAAATAAAACAAAAGGTAAATCGCTCTATATAATTTTGTTCAATACGACAAACTCTTTAGCAAAACACTGACTCTCTATGAGTCCGTCAGTCATGTGCCCGCCGCAGTCTGTCACAACAGGTTTATCGTGGCTATGACAAATCCTCTTCGGAATTTTTAATGGTTACCTTGAATACATTTCACGTCAGAATATTAGGAGTCAGATTAAAATGAGTGATTATGCTTGCTGAAAGCCAAGGCAGTGTTTCAACGTTCTGTCAACGTAAGTACAACGTGCTTGCTGTCGATAAAAGTGGTGGCATCCGGTGCTTTGTCTAATAGGAGCTGCAAAGGAAGCAGGATCGGGTTGCGGATATGGAGTTTTTAAAACGGAAACTATTTGTTGGTGAACTTTAAGCACTCAGAATCTGTCTGTCTGTCTGTCTGTCTGTCTGTCTGTCTGTCTGTCTGTCTGTCTGTCTGTCGTCCGTCCGTCCGTCCGTCCGTCCGCACGTCCGTCAGTCCGTCTGTCTGTCTGTATGACCGTGGGTGTTTATATCTGTCTATCGATATTTTCATTTATCGATACATCTATGAGCACCTGTGTCTGAGTGCTCTCCTAGCTGTACCGTTCGTATGGTACACTCGGAAATTTGCACGTTACAGTGTGAACGTATGAAAAATACAAATGATTAAACCCGACATCGCTGACAAGATATAATTACATGTGCGTCACGGTTAACGAGAACAGGGTCAGGTGTGACTCAATCCCGCTGTTCTCGGTCCGGGAAATGTGGGCATGCACCGCAGGAGACTCATTGCGGACATCATAGCCTGCGTAAACCTAGGAGCTTACGAAAAGAGTCATAAGAAAATTATGGAAACACACTGTGCGTACTATATTTGCACTAATACGTCGATTCTCCAGGCATTGCTTGGCTTACTTCCGTTGAATTCAGAATATGCAGTTTTCTTCGTGAACGCTTCGCTTGACGTATGCGTATAATCCCGCAAAGGCGTGGAACGTGCGGGATTCTTTAAAGCTTACATTCGTTGGGGTTGCACTAGCTCGGGCGCATAGACACATTTTTCATTGAAGAGCGGGCAAGGGAGGTGGGCTATCGAAGGACTCTGGAAATACGGCAGGTTTAGGAGTGGATGCTGTGAATATAATGCATTTGGAAAGTTTCCGCCCCTGGTAACACATAAGTGCTGTTGAGTCTTGCTTTCACATAAAAGCCGGGTCCACTCTAGATTTTTTAGTTTCCTGCTAATTTCTACGAGATTACTGTGTGCTTCAGCGGGAAAATAAAATATTGTCCCATTTCCATTGCATCCCTGCCCCAAGGACGGAGAGGAGCCGCTGATTTCAATCCAGGCAGGAGTAATGGCTAGCCGGTCTCCGCAAGTTGAAGAATCCGCACCGTCAGCGAATTATCTTCGCGAGACTGCAATAAAACGTATTGAACACAAGAGACAAAATACAGTGTGTAATATATCCGCAAACCAAGGTTTCCATTCGTCAAGTTTGTGCACAGCCACACAAAACATGTCAAGCGTGGTTAAAATCAGATAAAATAACTATGCACACAACATCCCTTCTTACTTGTCCTTTTTGTCTTGGGCATACGACCATTGAGAAGGAGGTCGTGGGACTGAATGACGGCGAAACGGCCGCACGTCTGTTACTGCGGCATTAAAGGAACGATGTTAGATATAAATAATTATAACAAGACAAATATAAAGGTCGCTGAACTGCAATCTGACATCTGGTTCAAGAGATGCCGCAGTGAATGGCAAAGGGATATTCATCAAGGAAAAGAGCAAACGTTTGCATTTTCTGCACTCAAAAAGCCAATCTCGACCACGTCATGTGGGGGCGTGCTATACATCCCCCACGTAAATCACCTAGTATTAACAATAAGAAGCAGTGGGAGGCTCCAATGTGCAGCTCGGCGCCCAATGTCCAGGACCAGGTCCTGGATTGGGCCAAGAAGGTAGCGGGTACCTACCCAGGGTAGGTTTCTCGGCTGCCTCCGCCACTGCCCGTTTCCCTCCTGGGATGAATAAAGTTTTTCTCCTCCTCCTCTCCAAACGCTCACAATTCAGTAGCACTTTTTCATCATTCTGAAACATTTATTTACGAAAAGAGTTCATGAAATAAAAAAGGTGCTAATGCATGTATGTGAGGGTTCGTATTTATGTTGAGCTGCTGAATCCGAACATATTAATCAGTCTGTCAATAAGTTCGACGATCTTAAACGATCTTGGGTGGCACTAGTATGCACATGAAGCTCCATGTATTTGATTGACCTATTCACTCCTCCTGAGACCACGATTCGTTCGTCCTCTGAACAAGGCAAAACGGAATTACACGGTTACAGGTTTACAATGCTTAGCGGCTGTATTCGCCGTTGGATAGTTTTGTTGTTACCTTTTACGGGCGACCGTTCACTATCGTAAACGACCACCACTCCTCATGTTGGGTTGTTACCCTCCTTGACCCGTCTGGCGGCCTGGTACGTTGGCTTTTGCTACTCCAAGAATATGACTTCAGTGTTGCGTACAAAAGCGGAAGACATCATGCCGACGCGGATTGTCTGTTTCCGTCTCCCTCAGTCCATGCAGTAGGATAATGCGAACACTCTCGGTGACTAATTTGTTGCTGTCTCCGACACATTCCCTGACGCTACCGTCTTCCAGCGCGAACAGCAGATTGACTTATCTTTAGAATCCTTGTTCGCCGATGCTAACAGTCCCAAAGCCAGGTTCCGCGTTTGTACTGGTGATGAACTGTTGTACAAGACAAATTACCCAGAAAGCGGTGCACGCTATTTACTGGTTGTTCCCGAAAGCCTGCAATGTGGCGTTCTGCGTGTCATGGATCACGATCCTACATCAGCACATCGCAGCTTAAGTCGCACCTCGCATTGAATACAGGAACGCATTTACGGCATCGGATACAAAATTCCTCGAAACAGTACGTGTCGAGCTGCGACATGTGGCAGCGTTACGGGCGAACAACAGGTGGTGCACATGGGTTGCTCCATCTTGCGCCATCACCCACTGCACGTTCTGAGCGAGTTGATAGGGACTTGCTATTAGTATTTCCGCGCTCTTCCAACAACAACGGTTTGGTCATCATCTGTGCCGATCACCACACTAGATACGCGGACGCCGCTGAGATTACTTCTTCCACGGCTCCCTGCGCTGCTGTGTCCTTGTCATGGTTTATAGGCCTTCGCCATGGGCTGCATAGCATAATGATCAGTGTCAACGGTCGCCAGCTGCTCGCCAACGCTGTGAAAGAATTGCTTCGTCTCTGTAACTCCCACTTCCACTACACAACATCATAGCCCCTGCAGACAAATGGTCGCTTCAACGTACAAAGCACAGTTCAACTACCATGTCGGCTATTTATATATATTTAAATGCGAAGCATTTCTTAGCGAACTTCGGCGACATTAAGCGTATCTATCTATCTATCTATCTATCTATCTATCTATCTATCTATCTATCTATCTATCTATCTATCTATCTATCTATCTATCTATCTATCTATCTATCTAGCCGCCTACGATTTTTGTGCCCTCCTGGCCGTTTCGTTAATGGGATGTTTACGAAAATTGGTATGCCACAACATGACTGCATGACAAACATAAATGACAGGTCATAACATGAAAAGCACGATATGCATGTCACGAGCGGCGTGATATACATGCCACGGTGTTGGTGCTCTCCTGGCAGTTTCGTTAATGGGATGTACACAAAAATTGGTATTCCGCAATGTGACTGCATGGCGAACATAAATGACAAGTCATAATATGAAAATCGTTACATGCATGTCATGAGCGACATGATTTACATGCCACGCGTTTAGTTAATGGCACGTACACGAAAATTGGCATGCCCCAACATGACTGCACGACAAACATAAATGACAGGTGATAACATGAAAATCATGACATGTATGTCATGAGCGACATGATTTACATGCGACAGTCTTGGTGCTCTCCTGGCCGTTTCGCTAATAGGATGTTTACGAAAACCGGTATGCCACAACATGACTGCGTGACGGACATAAATGGCAGGTCATAACATGAAAATCATAATATGTATGTCATGAGCGGCATGATTTACATGCCACAGTCTTAGTTCTCTCCTGGCCGTTTCGTTAATGGGACGTGGCAATGCCAAGTAGCGTTTTCCTCAATTGCAAACGTCAATGCACTAGCGCGAGTGAGTGCCGGAATTACGTCGTATAATAGGGAGCTTTAGCAGCAGCGGCTTTCCGCACCGTAAGTACGGTAATGCTATATCGTCAACGTGGGCACGTAGAAAATTTAGCTTGTGAGAACTTCACCAGCAAGTTTTATCGTATGATGACTTTTCCGTGCTCACCGAGCCACTAGTGCAGCTCATTCCGAGTAAAACAGCCGCGTGCCGACCGTGACGGTACGGCATTGCTGTCACTACCGTAGGGTAAGCCGGCGCTGCCAAAACTCCCTACAGTGAGCAACTCGTTAATCTTCACAGTGACGTGCCTGGTAAACACAGGTTTAAGAACATTAAGAACCTTAAAAATTTAAGAACTTTTCTTTTTTTTCCCCTACCTTTAAGTTGTCCTCATGCCTTTTAAATCTACTTCAATTAAATCGATCATACTATAGCTAAAACGTTAGTTCACAGCCAAGTTCTCTGCCCCTTATGGCAGAAGGTCCTTATTTTTCCCTATAACTATACTTGTCCGTTCTCTCTGGCTTTCTGCCAACAGTATTCTAACCGTCTCTTACTTATTTCAGTCACGGGTATGTTCAGCTTTCCATTGCTCTCCCTAAAATCCAAGGCTTCATGTAGGGTAGTGCCCAAACGCACACCTGGGTGGATATTTCCGCATTCAATCAGAACATGCTCTGTCGTTTCCCTATCTTCTTCACAGCATGTGCATTTTTCTTCTTCTTTACTGAATTTCGCTTTATAACTACGCGTTCTAAAGCAGCCCGATCTCGCTTCAAACAGTAAGGCGCTTCCTCTTGAATTATCATAATATGCAATTATCCTAATTATCATAGATATCATGTGCAATTATCATAATGTGTAATGTCTTAAATTATCATGTAGCGCGCCGGCGGCGCGCCATTAGCGGGCGACCTACGAACAATTGCACAGCTGCGCCTTTAGCGGTCGCCTCGAGAACTAGCGTACACGGCGCGCCGAGGGACTTCCCCGAGCAAGAAGAGCTTCGCCCCTAAAGCTTATGCCCACGGCAGTCAGAAGGACTCCCCTAAAAGCCTGTTCCTCGTTGAGTGAATACGTTTCATGCTCCATTTCTCCTCTAAATCCACCATCCTTCTTTCTGTAGTTCACGGCTTCGCTTGCCCTCTGTTCGTGTTCATTCCGTCAATATAAATGACGTTCAATGTCCACCTCATTTCGCGGTTTTCCCATATCCGAATTTTCTCAATATTGACAAGATATTGGCTATCCTTCGCCTTCCTCTGAGGAAAATTTCTGTCTCCCTGTCTCCTAAATATATGCCTGTCCTTTTCCTTTCGCCAGCATGTTATGTAGTCCTTGAACTTTCTCTCCAGCTTCTTTGTCAACTACCAGTCCGTGTTTCGGGAACTTCCATTGCTACTGGTTGTAAATGCGGTCACAACATATTTTCCATTTTAGCGTTGCTGGTAAGTTCTCATTTGTGAGATGGGAATGCCAATCATGTGCGCATCAACCCATCCTTATTTTTCGGCGAACTTCTAAACCACGGATAGTCCCATTTATTAGAGCTTGGTCAATGTGCGAACTACGTTTATGAAGGACCTTGCTCCTTAGGCACTTTTGGGCCCATATGAGTTAATGTGTACGGGCGAGGATGCATTATGTCCACACTGGTCCAAAACCGCAACGATCTTTACCACGAATATCATAATCAACAGTGGTTATAAAATCGATCGCTCGAGGGGGGGGGGGGGGCATTTTGAAGCTTTTATCCTTATACTAACATCATGCGCTTATTTACTTCGGCAAGGACAAAAAGTTTGTGATTGAGCAAGCGATATATTTTTTATTCACCTCTCATTCTCATGGTGTACTAAATTGTGTCAATGAGTTCTTCGTTAGACTTGGTCGATTGTGCCTTCTTCTGCTTCTTTGTGTTCGTCTTGAACTACCAAGGCCGTCACCGAAACCAGAACAAGTGATGCTTTGCCGAATAGAGTGAGCGGCCATCATTTCGGTGCCTGTCGAAGAAAGTTGTCATGTTCATGTTGACAGGCACAACGTATAAAAAAGCAGCCGATCATCGATGTTATGATATATTTTGTGTTGCCTTATGTTCGATTGCATAGCATCTGACATTGTGGCCAGTTCGTGTCACTGCGTTTCATTTCAATTAGAAATTGACAATGAATAGATTCTAGTGATGCTGAATGTAACGCGCTGAGAATTAGTTGTTAATCACTTTTGCGGTTAGGAAAAATCACATGTATCGTGAGCCTGTGGTGCAACATACTTGATAAAGTAAGGAAAATAGGGGAAATTGTTGAGAAACCGAACATTCAGCACTCTCTAAACAAGCGAAACAGCATAAGTGAACATTGAAGAATTATAAACGTCGTTGAACAAAAGAAAACGCAACTAAAGTCAGTAGGTCGCTAATTTCTCCGTAATCGGATGTATTAAATTGATAGAAAGAATTATCCATGCACCCATGGCGAAATCTATAAATTATAATTATTTTTTTATCCCCACAAAAATGGCTTTAGACCCTGATGTTCTCTTTGGCATGCTCATGTAGGCTTAGAAAGCCGACAAAAACTAGCACTCTACCCCAGACAAATAGCTGCTGTGGCAACATTAGACATCATTAGGCATCAAAAGCCTACGATAGTGTAGAGTGTGACATATTACTACACCAACTAAAGAGTTCTGAATCCCGAACTATATAGTGAGTTGGTTTTGTTAGTTTTTAAATGACAGAGAGTTCTATTGTTCTTCGAAAGGTCATGACTGTTGACTATTGACTGTTGAATTCTTTATAGGAATAGAACACAGGAAATAATGTTGATCCGGGTTAGACAGATGACAGGTATTCAAGAGCATCTGTGCTGTGCGCAATATTTCTATAGTAATTATAGCACTCATTAGACTTCCTGGATTTAAATTAGTATTCCGCAGAGCGCACACACAGCGCTTCATTCACATTCGCTGGATGTTTTTTTTTATTGATTCTTGTGCATCTGCTATCACATAGTTGAATAACTCATCATGTTATCAAATCCGAAGGCAGTTAGCTGCAGCTGAAATAGTACAATTGATTGCTTAACAGTTAACGAATCGACTTATTAATACTTAACTATTTCTCTGATTATCCAAAGATAGGCCCGTTGTAACACATGTAAGGTCTACTTTCAGTTTAGTTAAAAGATTTTTTCAACACATTTTGTAACATACACAGCAAGATTTAATTTGTAGGTAATGTATTGCCGTATGTAGATCTGGTCATTTGGTAGTTGCATACTGGTCTGAAAGTGCAGCATAAATCATTTCTCTATGAGAAATCAGGATTTCGTTGTGATACCAAAGGAAATAGAAACCGAAGTTCAATGCGAATAAAGGAACTAAGGCACACCGCATGCGCAAACATGCGAAGGCATATTTTGTGCATGTCCCATGACAAGTTGTAGCGATTTATATCTAAAACCAACACTCTGTTAAACTTATTCGTTGTTTTGTCCTATTATATATTATCAAGGGATCATGTTGAAAAACAAAACGTTTATTTCGATGCTCGGGCCGCGAGACCGGCCTTCCTCACGCTTGAAAATCTTGAAGCGTGAAAAAGGCCCGTCTCGCGGCCGAAACGTCGAAATATATGTATTGTTTTTAAACGTGGTCACTTGATGATATAATTAACGTGCTGCCAACGATTCATCTTTGAAATATATATATATATATATATATATATATATATATATATATATATATATATATATATATATATATAACACGACAGCCTGTCCGTAACTGAATAATGTTGGCTTAGCCGATTACACTAGTGTCGGCTCTCACGCTGCTCATCCATTACGTGTAAGAAACGGTGAATGTGTCTGTATGGCCTCAGCATAACTGGATAAGGGTAATAACTATACAGTGCTTCACTAATATTGTGCCCATTAATAATTCCGCTCATGAGTTTTCTCTCATTATTTATGCTGGCGCCGGTTTAAGATGTAACAAAATCTAGTCTTCAACTTTTACCGAAGAAAGATGTGTCAGTGCGATCAGACTTCATCTTCCAAGGCACAGATGTGGGCGTGAAAAATGAGGCTGGTACTACTGCAAGGAAATGTGATGCTCATTTGTTTCTGCGCATCCTGATCAAATCTGCATATAAACGCTTAGCTGTAATCCAGGATACGCCGCCTTCTTCTTGCATTACTATGGCAAACGTTTTAAACATTCGCACTGCGGTCCTTCTGGCTGCACTTGCATTAATTTTGTCGACAATGCAAGAAGAAACCAGGTTATGCGCCAGTGCGGCACCTACGCCAAACCTTCAGCTCCACGACCCCAGCCCAACCAACCACTTTGAAGACCTTCGCCCCCTCGACATCCAAGAAATGGTAAGACGCCAATCTTGTTTTTTTATGTAAGAATGTTCTAGAAATGTCCAGCTTCTTTTGTGATAGCCATGGTCTCTGCGCAGTGTGAAGATAGCAGAAGACCTTAAGCGGAATCAAAGTGTAACCAGAGACTCAAGTTACGCATACAACTATTGATGGTTAATCAATTAGCAAATACGGACCAAGATTCAAGCTGGGGAGGTCCGACATTTCGAAGCCAGTACGGCTGCTCCCTCAGGGATAGCGGGCCAGGTTCCAGCTGCGTCCGTGCCGCGGCGGGCACATACAAACCGATTAGTCATGCAGCCTAGATCATGCGCGTATACCGGGGGGTAGTTCCAAGATAACGGTTCAGGTGTTGCGCCGTTCTCTGAATGTGCCACGCTTCAAGCTACGCGCTTTTTCTACATTGGGGCTCGCTTTGCAGAATTGTCGCCCCCTCAAAAGCAGTTTTGTGGTCATATGTCTTAAAGCGATAGGTGAAGGCGCTCCGTTCTCTGTCTTGCTTCCGGACTCTCCCCACGATATACACGCATGGTCTACGTTCCACGGTCGCAGCGCCAAGGACTATAAAACGCAACTGGAACTTAGCCCCAGTCATTTCTAAGGAAGGAGCCGGACTGGCTTTGAAACACCGGACCTCTCCGGCTTGAATGTCGGTTGGTGGTCGCTAATTTATTGTCGACTTTCTTCCAAGTCAGACAGCTGTCAAACGTTTACCTTCAGCTATAGATAATGTTAGACGAAAGAGTTGACCTAATACGGTTAATAACATATGGTTGCAAAATTTGCTACTCTAGACGTCCGAGATTTTAAGACATCTAATGTTCCATCTGGGTGGAAATAGTACTATGTCTTCACGGGACGAAGGAGGGGTAAAAGAACTCGCAGAAATGTGTACCCATTGTCGCTATGACTGAAAAATTAATATTAGAGAAGGTAACTCCGAAAATGTGCAGAGAGGCTTCAGAACCTAGTGTGCGGGCTGGCTTGTGCAAGTTATCCTCTACGGTGGACCCCAACTATGCTCCCAGCGCTGTACTTGCAAAATCCGTAGAGACAGACCAGCATTTTACTAGCTAAGCTGTTTAACCCGGAGGCAGTGCCGTTAGGAGTGATCTGAAAACTTTCATGATGAGATAAAGGTGCGTGCACTTGTATGAAATGTCCAATGTGCGGCTTTTGCGTGCACACTCCACCAAGTTATGGCAGCCACGTCAACCAAGTAGGTGGGAAATGGCACTAAGTGTGAGGAAGAAAAGAAGTATGTAAATGAAGTTCTAGCATAGGCATTTACACTTTAGTATAGCAAGGGGTGGGAGAGGGAGGAGAACGTAAGGAGAAATGATGTAAGAGTTAGAAAGAGGGAAAGTAGAAAGAGAGAGGATAGAGCGTAGGATAGTCTTGAATAGTATAGTGTAGCAAGGAGTGAGAAAGGAAAGTGAGGGCATGGAGTAGGAAAAGGAAGAAGGAAACCTCACCAGCTACGCTGCATCTTCACTCTTCGATCCACTAGTAGTACTAGTAGCAGTAATTTTATTTTATTTCTTGGAATACAAGAAAAAGGATACAGCGGCGAAAGGCGTTTCATACGCCTGACGAAGGCCCCTCCACCTATAGTTCGTTACAGATACACATTTTCTCTTCTTTCCCTTTTTTTGCAGATAGAACAATCAACAACAAAACCCCGACATGTCATGTATCACATGCGCGCGGAATACAGTAACAAAAAAAGCAACACGTTGATACACTTAACATAGTGCGGATACACTTGTCTTGCACATAAGAACAAAAGCTCGATGCATCGTATACCACAGTGGAACAACACACTTTCCGAACACTAGTGAACATGTCACAGCCCAATTCTACCTACTCTTTTTATACAATATAGATTAGAGATGATAAGTTATTTCTTTTTTGATCAAAATTTCTTTAACTTGGTTTTTAAATGTCCCTAGACTGTCTTCAAACTAGAAGACATTTTGGAATTCATTAACTAATCGCGTTGATTAGTATTGCAGCGTTTGTTTTCCATAATTTGTCCTGGTTCTTGGAAAACGCTGTAAATTTATTCTATCATGATAACGTTGGGTATTTCCTTTTTGTTTATACCACTTGTTTTTGTGTACCTCTTGAAGCAATTTAAAATAATATATTTGGTTTGCCTTTAACATTTCATGTTTATGAAAGAGCACTGAAGTGCGCAGGCGGTCTATTCTACCCTGGTAATTTTCATAACAGCGAAGTATTTTCTTTTGTAGCATTACTAGTGCGTAGCTGCCCGAATTTTTTCTTATCATTATTGGCAATCAAAAGTAGATTAGACTACAGCAGTCTTCAAAAAATTGTGGTGTCATTCTGTGTAAAAAAAAACACATGCAGATGCCTTTGCCATCACCTATAAGAACTCCACAGGCACATTGCTTCTTCAGAAGAACTGCGATGAGGAAAATGCGAGCATAGCACATACAGATTCCCCTGTGCAGCTCTTTGCATGCTTATAGAAGTGCTCAAATGTCTAGACTACGTCAAATAGCGAGGAATGTCCACGTAACATAGTCCTTGCTCATATTTTGCTATCAAGGACTGCTGGCGATATATAGCAAGAAAAGGTTGAAGACGCACAGCGGAAAATTTTTAGAGTAACTTGAAGATGAGGATCCAGACTAGAAAAAACTCAATAGCTTGTCGAAGGAAGAAACGTTTATGATTATCTGTAGGGCACTGTAAGCTGTTTAAGGAACTGATAACCAGGGGCCGGATTCACAAAGCTTTCTCTTACGGGCGATATTCTTAGCTACGAAATCTCTTAGCGACAAGGCATGCGATAGGAAGGGTGCGCATTTAACATATTCGACACTATTGAGGGCAAGGAGGAAACGTGAAAGCAGACGGAACGACAAAAAAAGAAAGATGTGTGGTCACATGATAGCCTCGCAGCACTCAAAGCGTCTGGTGTCGAGTTTATGTTATAATCGCGAATCGATCCTCGCTGCACCTCATCTTCCTGTTCCGGGCGTCTGCTACAGTGCCTATGCACATCGCGCTGCAGCAGACGCCCGCGTGGTCAGCGTGAACCCGTGCTCTATCGCTTTATCAACGACGATAGCTCGAAGAAGAAAAAAAAAAAAGAATGACGCCCTTGGTGACACCGGCAGGTGCCGCCGAACAACACGACCGGAATCATGAAGCCGCAATTAAGGTAAAATATTAAAGGTGGGCAGATGTCACTCAGGGTTTGCTCCTTTCACTGCCATTTCAGATGCATTTTGATGAATATGCACTGCCTCGCAATTGATTCGGGTCGTTCGTACGCAGTACTCTTATTTACATGATAATGTCTTGTAGCTCGACGTAAATTGTTGTTTCGCTAAAAAATCTTAGAACAAACATCGATGCAGCTTTTGAGGCCATATAAAAGCTGTTCGGCTTGACACACAAGTTCCAAAAATGCATCCTCCGCGTGATGTGTGAAATTGAAGCCATGGATGGATTTCAATAAATCCGACATACCGAAAGATACATATGCTTATAAATAGGCCCACTTTGAATAAATTAGTTATCAGATTTTTGAATACTACAGCTATTTCATGACTCACTGAGAAAATTCGGTAATTTAGGTAGTGTTTGTATCTTTAATACGTTAGTAAGTGCTGCTTTTGTAAATGACGGCGTATGCAGTTAAGAAGTAACAAAAAGGAGTCCAAGGCCCCGCCACGGTGGTCTAGTGGATATGGTATTCGGCTGCTGATCCGAGGGTCGCGGGATCGAATCCCGTCCGCGGCTGCTGCATTTCGATGGAGGCGAAATGTTGAGGCCCGTGTGCGGTGCGATGTCAGAGCACGTTAAAGAACCCCAGGTGGTCAAAATTTCCGGTGAGTGGTTTTCGGAGGTTAAGCCCCAGAAATCATGAAAAGCGAGACGTCACCTCCACCCCCCCCCCTTTCTTTTTTTTTTTTTTGTGCGCACGCGCAGAAAGAGCCTTCCATAGCTTCCTTTCGTTGCACAAGTTAATTTACTTCTTTTTTATTACGTTATGCCGGACATTGAGTGCTAAGCGCCTTAAGAGGGAGAGAGCGTTTATCGCCAGCGACGTGAGAGCATTGGCCAACTGCTATTGTAAGCTCCTCAATAGCCGAAACGAAATTTTCCGTGTGTGCGCGAACTTCAGACGCCTCTGACATACCCGATTGCTGTTTAGCCATCGCCATGCCGAAAGCGCTGAAGCCGAATTTTTCCGCCACCGAAATCTTTGCGCTTTTGACAGTGTCACAAAATAAACCGTGGATGCTTCGTCGTACCCAAGTCATGCGACAACTGAGGTAAACCTTGTAGCATATAAGACTAGAATATTGCCATTGCTGGAATACGCATGTCCGATATGGAAACAACACACACGCAGAAACATTGCTAAATGTGAACGCGTTCAGAATAGGGCTTTACAATTTGTTTTTAACTCATTCAAACGAACGCAGTCGGTAACGGCGTTGAAAGAGCTGCGCAAGCATCGATTCCTAATGTGCATGAAAGAATGCGCTTCAACAGCCTGAATGTTTCCTTTCCAGATATTGTATGGGAAATATGAAACCGAAATAGCCAAAACATTAATTATTGACACATCACTTTCACGCAGTGGCCCCAGACATTACGTACAGCCTTTGAGACACAACACACATTCTTTTAAAAACTTCTTTATTGTGTAGGCTATCGATGCGTGCAGCAGGTTACCGCACGATGTCGCAACGTTCAATGAGGTTAAAATCCTTGAAAGGGCTTTGCTGAGCGATTTTACCGATTGTACTTAATGTCGTTTAATAGTGTCGGAATAGCAATTTATATATTCGAAAGCATTGTCTTGTTGAGTGTTCTGCTGAACAAGTTGATATGGGTGTCGTTAAATAGCACCTCGTGCACTTATTTCATTACATTTCTTTCTGAATTTTTATGGTTTTTTTTAAGTTCCGTGAAAGAAACTACAATCTCTTTGCATTTTTTATTAACAACTGCATTTGTGCCTAATATTGAAACTCCTGTTTTGGCCTGTACGCCATAGAGTGTCAATAAATAAAATAAATAAAATAAAAAATGCACAACAGAACGTATCCGTGTGTTATTTCAGGTTCCGCACATTAGCCGCTAACGCAAGCAAAGTGACGGTGTGGAAGGGCACAAAGGCAAAGCGTAGCGCAGTCGACAATTATGTTACCTGTTGCACTGCTTCCACATGGTCTCTGCCTCTTCGAAAGACTTCGAAGTGTCAACACAGCACCTACGCACACGCCTAGGTCGTATCTTTCTAAACACGGAGTTATCCTTGAAGTAACGCGCCCAAACACAGTCGATGCGAAACGGCGAACGCCACAAAAACAAACGACCACAAGGCAAGGCAAACGAACTGACCGGTCTTCAAACACACAATGCAGGCTTCCTAAATGTGAGTCCACGGCGGCACACTGACCGCGGTTCCCTGTTCACGAGCACAAAGGCAGAGGCTTCAACAGTGTTCACCGCTCAAATAGAGACACTGGTGATGGTTTTCACAAAACTTTCACGCACCGGAAAAGCGACGGCATTAACAACACATCCCATGGAATCGTAGAGGAGCTCAAGCAAGAAACGTTACCACGAAACAACACCCACATACTGTGTTTACGTCGCCATGATGCTCTTTTCGCCTTAAGAGAGCTCTTAAAAAAATACTTCCGTGTTCTTTGCGGTGATATGAAAAATTCTCTTATGTGCGAGGGGGATAATGTGACGACCACCACAGAAGTGCGCGGTGAAAGAAGTGAGTGACATCATTTTAGTGACGTCATAAAATGGCCTACTGTAGAGAGTTGCCTCGTTCTAACCAATCACATGCTTGGCCTCTCGCTCAAACCGTCGTCTGCTGTCGTCGTCTGCTACGCTATTTATGATGCCTGGCGTAGGCTTGGGTGTGATGCACGGCATATCACTACGCGATAACTTCGGTTAGGTTAACATTCCAGCCACAATACGCACCTCGAGGGACGAAGCGGCCTTTTGCTGAGACTCTGACGTCCAATTAAAAAGAAACTAATTGTCAAATGCGCGAGTGCAGTCGAGGTGACATTGCACTGCATTAGCACAGGCTTTCGCGTGCATTTTAGGCGCTTGCATTCCGTCCTAAGTATTTGCCATAGCGAAACCTTTTCATTTTCTTTTACGGACAGTGAATGTCTATTAAACTCAATTTATTTCTCAGTTTATGCGCAAAATCACACATATCTTGTATGTGCGGATATGTTGAAGCAATATGTTTTCAGTAAATCAGCCTATAATGTACAGCGGAAGCTGCATTTGGGTGAGCGTTCCTATTGGGAAATAATAAAGACCACTGCAGCTAGAGAAACTGTAAACGACATAAGGAGTTCGTGAATGGCTGACTGGAGCCTACTGTTCAACTTCCATTCCAATAGTGTGCGACAGAATTTTGTCCGTTCCCTTATGGTGGTACATGTGCGACCAATGCTGCAACGGCAACACAGCTTGTACGCCTTATTGGGAGACGCAACAAAAACAAGCTAACAAATATTGACCATACACCGCACCGATTTTGGCATCAAGCACCATTCACGCAACTCTTCATTGTTCATCCAATCGCAAGCATTTGCATGCATAAGTTATTTTGCTGCAAATACCCAATAGGCACCTCTAATAACTCCAACAACAAGCTTACTGGACAAGTGCTAGTGGCAAGATTGTCCAATGCGTAAAAGAGAATTGCAACAGCAACCTCAAGGCTGTGAGCCTTGTACATACGCGAAAATCATCAGCCAGCTTACATGGCGATAATTTCTTTTTTTAGTATCACCTACGGCACCCAAATACCCGCTGCGGTTGCCCGTTCCAACGCCACCATGTTGCTCGTAAGAGTGCTCCGGACCACTCTTAGGATTTCCGCTTAGCTACGCTGTTTTGGCGACCATTTTTGCTTCGTGAATCCACTTACGAGCCTTTTTCGCCTACGTCGCAAATGCATCACTATCGCTGATATATTAATCGGCAACCCCAGCGCTCGCTATAGCAGCGGCCGATGTGGGAACCACGTCCTCTTACGACGTTTTCTTCGCTTCGTGAATCCACTTACGCAGAAAAATTTCTCTTACGCGAAAATTTTCTCGTAAGTGAGTTTTGTGAATCCGGCCCCAGGTTAAATGTTAAGAAGGCCGTCTACCGTTAAAAAGAAAATTTATCGAGAAATAAGCATGGGCAAACATTTCAAATAATATCAAGCAGTAAACCACACTCCCTATCACAAAGACTGCCATTGCTGCATGTTGCAAGTGGCAAAATATGCGGATATAGTTTTTAGAACAACGAAGTCCAAAATAGTTTGGGCCCCTATTATATGATGTAAATCAAACTCTTACAATTTTTACCACGCTTTGTACGCCTGCACATTTTAAAGATGTCTTTAAAATGCAGCGATGTTCGTTTTTCTACATTGGAAGGGAGACTGCAGCATCTTTGCAGTGTGCTTGTCATGCTGCGTCATCAGCTGCTGTGTATCCGGGAACGTTGTTGTTGCCTGGTATCCACTGAAATGTTATCTAGTGTTCCGCTTGGTTTGTTCTTGCGTGTTCTTTAAGTGTGCCACATGTTACAACCTCACTGATTATATTTGCATTTGTACTGCAGAGAGATACTAGGGCTGCCTGTGAATCACTTATAATCATCCACCGTTCTGGAATCTCTCAGCAATAATATAAATTTTACGTATAGAATAGCGAACAGTTCGTCCGTCATGGACAATATCACACAACGTAACTTATACGATGCTTGCTTATTGAACTGCGAAACAATGAGTGCTGAGGTTAAAGAAGCTGCTATACAAGGGAGCCGTCCGTATGAAGATGTACGCATCCTGAATACGGGATATACGTATAGCTGGTAAATCGCGAATTGTTAAGCAGCTCGATTGAACGTGGCTCTTCTAATTGTTCCACATATTGGAAATTTGATTTTTGGTTGCGCGATCATCAAAGGAGTATAGTAAACGTCCGAATTTCAAAATTTATTCTTTAGTAATATACTAATATTTTCTTTAATTTCCTTATGAATATGACCTCCATCGCTTTTTAATATGTCCAGTTCGAAGTGGCGGCGCTTTGTTGTGTCTCAAGACGAAAATCGCGGTATGTTTTTGTTGTGGCCATAAATGGAAACAGTACTTGGAGGGACCGAGCTACAACAAGACGTCTAGAAGTCTAGAAGTCCTAGAAGTCCTTGGGACTCCTACACATATGCGCATCCGTCTTGCTGTAAGTCTTTGAAACCGCTTGTCCAGCATGACGGAGCGATAGTGTAAGAGGGACGCAGAGTAGGCCTAGGCCAATTTTTGTGCTAATAAAGGATTATGAAAGGTGAGAATGGACGACACATTCCTACCCGTGATATTAATGCATGAAGGGGCCTTGCTTATCGGGTACTCTGAATGAAGACGATTGTGTTAGACCTGTTCTTTTTCCATGCTTGTTGCCATTGCAATGGTATAGCAAAATGCAAGTTTTCTGCGTTGCCAATGGCTGAAGAGAAGTGTACAAAAAGAAAACAACAAGGGGACATGCAGGATGCCTTAGCTAAGCTTTCATTTTGCTACATGCTCTAAATAGCACAAAAGAGAAAACGACGTAGAGGTGTCCCAAAGTATTATTCCACATTGCATGGTGTTTGAATTCTGCGTTATGTTCGCTGCAAAATTATAGTTCTACTCAAAAGAGGAGGTGACAGAGCACTGTACCAAGCGTTTTGGAAGCGTCCAGGGACTAGTGATTCGTGAGAAAACTTATCGAGCAGTGCACTGCACTCGGATCTCACAAAACGTACTGCTATTATAAAAGACGACGATAGCTGTCTGCATCACAGAGGTTGGTTTGTCCCATACACTGGAAAATGCATCTTCAACAACCGAACGACATAAAGTTGATTTATCCTGTATGTTCCGGCAATGCCATCACTCATGGGAAGTAGGAAACTCTTGGTAGCAAGCGGATACAGGTCTCGTGCAGTAAAGGACTATAAGTAATGCACGTCGGTAGCGTCCTTGCCACCTTACTTGTTCACTAACACCTATGATGCAGCCAAACCCGCAGTCCCCTTTTGCCGACAGGCAATAAGCGGCGACAAATTCAGCACCGCTTCCTAACTCTTTCACGTTAGTTCACAGAAAACTCGCACCCTTTTATGACAGCCATACCTTTTGAGAGATCCGGCTGTAGTATCATAGGCGCAAGAAACGTAATGACGTTCATCAAGTGTTAGACGTCAGATAAATATTGGTGTCCACAGTATGTAATATTTTTTTGATGAAGATAGCTTTTCATATGAAATATATACAAACTCACATGGTAGATGGACGCCTATCTGTCGCAGGACCAACCCGAAGACCTCGGCTGTACGGCACTTCAGATCCTTCAGGAGGGAACGACCCGGCCGGCTAAGCGTTGTTTACAGCATTTCCGTGCTCCTAAAATAGGAAGTGCGAAATAAAAATTTGTTTTCCTCAATCGTAATCGGTACACGAGTGGGCCTTGCTCAATAACGAAAATATCTATTCTACGGGGGTGCTAAAGTTGCTGAACGTTTTACAGTAAGATCTTGCTTATATTTAAAAAAAATGGCACTTGCATCTGCTAAGCATCTGCTAAACACGACATTCCATTTCAAAAGACCAGGGAAAGGCCACCAGCTCCGCTATGGCCTAGCTTGGCACCCCTGGTGTAAGCTGCCCACAATTTTCCTCTCTGAAGCTGATAGCTGCTGCTGACGTCGGCGGCACCAGCGGGCACCATGAGCAACAATTTCGGCCACTGTAATGATGCGCTAACAGTTTACGCTGTGAAATAAAGTCCATTGGAAAGCGAACGCTTGTTTTGGTTTCTCTTTTTTTTTTCCATCTGTGTCTAAGTATGCAGCTAGGGATAATGGATCTTCAGCAACCAACCAGGTCTCAAGCGTTGCTGCAGAATAAAGAGGCAGTAATATAACGCGCTGCTGCTTTCTAAAATGTATGCATCGCCCACGCCGTCTAAGTGTGACATTTGGGCCTCGTCGAATGTGCGGAGTTCTTTACCTCTAGTGGGAGCACTACCAAGAAGTACACTTCTTCAGAAACATATCGTCCATCACGGCACTTCATGAGCAAGAAGACTCAATATATTATTTCTTCTTATCTTAGCACTTAGACATAATGGAAGTGTAATACCGGCGTACTCAATTCATGTTAGAGGAACGCAAATGGTTTCTGAACTTTGAGCAATCTGTGCTTGCACGAACACTGAACAATTGGTATACGACCTTCTCGAATTTATATAGTACAGAAACCAAGAAAGAGAAAAGAAACGCGAGAGAGAGTTGAGAAGGAAAGGTGAGGAGGTTACCCAGAAATAAACTTCCGGTTTGTTACCCTACACTAAGATATGGGGAAAGACAAATAAAGAGCGATAGGAGGGCGAACACAAAAAATCCACGCATATCCACGGAGTGAATGATGATGAGTGGGCGAAGCTCCGGATGTTCATCGGTCACGCATCGAACGATCTCGTACGATCGTTCCATCCAATGAGAATCGAGCTGAACTGCGCCTCTAGCGATATCCGATTACAGGAGAGCAATGCACCTTCATCCAATCAGATTCGAACACAAAACGCCGCCCTCTAGCGCTTTCCTATCAAACTAGAGCACGCAGGGAGCGCCTCCGCGCCATCTATTGATCAAGTCACGTACTAGCTAAGCAGCACCGCAGCGCTCGGACGGACGGACGGACGGACGGACGGACGGACGGACGGATGGACGGACGGACGGAAGCTTCGCCCCACTCATCATCATTCACTCCGTGGATATGCTGTGAATCCGGAGCCGCCATCTAGCGCTCTCCTATCACACTAGAGCACGCAGCGAGCGCCTCCGCGCCATCTATCGATCAATTCACGTACTAGCTAAGCAGCACCGCAGCGCCATCTCGTGATCATTTTGAGACCTAGAGGTGGTTACGACGACGACGACGACGCCGGAGTAACCTATGCCCTAAGGAGCTTCGCCCCTAAAAGAAAAAGGGGGGAGGGTGGGAAAATAACCAATACATTACAGTTATTTTAGTAGGTCAAGGCCATGGAAAAACAACAAAATATCGCTTAAGCACAGACATCCCTGTCGTACAAAAGATTTCACGAATTCTAGTAGAAGACACCGTGTCATGTGCAGCTTGTGAGGCCCATGCGACCGCTGATATACAGAGCGAAAGTTCTGGGCGTCCTCTTTCTGCATTAGTCAAAATATTATTGTGTATGTCGACACACTGTTTTTGGGCTTCGGAACGGTAATTTTATGTGGCGCAAAGTGCTGCAATAATTCTAAAAATGCACTTCACTTTAGGGAGACCAAGCAGGCATCCTCTGGAACTCGTGCGCAAAGACGTGTGCTCGACGAACAGAATTTTGCCTTGGTGCACGTGTGTGGGGTGTCGAAGAAATATCCATGTAACGCTTTTCATTTCACCTCGTCATTTTGCGGAGAGCACACTTAGGAGCAACTAAAGTCGCTAGATGTTCTTATCTAGGGACTTTAGGAGCAACTACATTCCTAGAGGTATGACATTATGGTCTACATATAACCTGACTCAGGTGGTGTTCATCGTGGCAGTACGTAGGTTACTTGAAGGACACGTTCAAATCTCCTGCATGCAGAAAAGCACCAAATTTTGTTACTGATAGACATTATTTATTTATTTATTTATTTATTTATTTATTTATTTATTTATTCCCTCAGGGTTTGCACATTACAGAGGGGAGGGGCATGTTACATATAAATGGAACAGAAAACTTAATACAAAACGATATAACAAAATTTTAACAATCTACCGAATATACAAATATATAACGTCTCAAACATCTTACAGAAAGAAAGAACGAAAGGAAAAAAAAGAATGTATCGATTGGGGTTATGCATGTGATACGTGTTCAAGAACTAAGACAAGAAAAATATCAAGGAAAGAAAAAAAAACAAAAACCATGGAATAAGGGACACTGCATACAAATCAAAAAGCCGGACCAAAAGTCAAAACATATTTTGCAAAAAAACCTTAAAGCGTGACGTGTCGATGATAGCGGTGGCTGACTGCGGCAATTGATTCCATTCAGATGTGGTCCTTGGTAAGAATGCATGTGAGTAGGTTACGGTTCTACAACAAGGAACATGAACTTTTTGTAGGTGATCAATTCTGTGTGATATGAATGAGGGTGGTTTAACAAACTGCTCACGAAGGTTAGTGTTGTGATAATAAAGTTTATGGAACAGGCTGAGTCGGGCTATTTTTCGCCGGATGGAAAGTTCGGGAATGTTAAGCTGGTGCTTCATTAGGGTAACACTGGCCATGCGGTTATAATTGGATGAAATGAAGCGGATTGAACGATTCTGAACTGCTTCGAGTTCGTGTGTTAGTCCAGCGCCACCGGGATCCCAGATGGATGATGCATATTCAAGTGGTGGTCGAATATATGTAGTGTAAAGAAGCTTTTTAAGGAATGAGGGTGCCATGTGAAAGTTTCTTCGAAAATACCCGAGTGAACGGTTAGCTTTGGCGATGATATACTCTACATGATGGTTCCATTACGTTATCGCAAGAGTGTCCAGTGAGTCTAATAAACTTATGAGGGAAAATAACACCTTTCAGGAAGGAAGGAAGGAAGGAAGGAAGGAAGGAAGGAAGGGGAAAACAGAAAGGCAGGGAGGTTAACCAGAGAGGCGTCCGGTTGGCTACACTACACTGGCGGAATGGGAAGGGAGAATAGAACGATGGGAGAGAGAGAGAAAGAAGGGGAATAATGGGAGAATAGAACGATGGGAGAGAGAGAAAGAAGGGGAATAATGAAAAAGACGTTGTAGGACAAGTACAGAAAGGTAAAAGAGCCAGCAAGATTTAAAAAAAACCTCCCACGACTCCGATAGAGATCAATAGCTTCTGTGCAGGTGTCTAAGGATTGATTGATTTCTGGGGTTTTGATGTCCTAAAACTAGCTGTGATTATGGGAGACGTCATAGTGGAGGGCTCCGGAAATTTCGACCACCTGGGTTTCTTTACCGTGCACAGTACACGGGCCTCAACATTTCGCCTCCACCGAAATGCAGTCGTCGTGGCCGGGACTCGATCCTGCGACCATCGAATGAGCATCCGAGTACCATGGCCACTAGGCAACCACAGAGCGTGGATGTCTAATGAGTGCTGCCCAATACAAAATGAGCCTACATAGCACACCAACAACTGATGCAGGCGTTCTCAAAATCAGCTGCATCCAAAATGCTTGTAGCACAGCTAATATTACTTTCGGTTGTTCTAAATACAGGAGGGAAAAATGATAAGCTGAGAATTCTTGTATGACTCTTGTGTTTCACTGGAAGCCATTATTATGATAATTTTATTAAAGAGCTTGATCCGCTCGCAATAAAGCCAACAAGATCTTTCATAAGTTTCTGGGGTGCACGAAGCACACTCAGTGAAAGATATTGCAAATACATTTTGTGCACAACAGCGCTTCATACCGTATTGCTATTAAATGAATAAATGAAAGCTTGTACCCTGACATGTAGACAGGAGTCACACAAGAGTTATATAACCTTCCACATCGATGGTTAATTTGAGCTCTCCATAGTCATTATTGTCATGATGATCATCGAGCTACGCCAGCGGTCGAGTTTAAGATCTTGCTCCCTGCGTTCGTTACGTTCACTTTTTATATTATTTTATGACAAAAGGATTTGCTAAGTTGTCACAACCGCGGCATTTGCGCGACCGGCTGTACCACCTTCTGGGTTAAGGCGGCGCAGCTTTGCACACTTATGCTGTTCGCGTGGGCCGTGTCACTGCTGAAAGGACAATTATTCACACCTCTAAACACTTCCCGGTAAGGAAAAATGAGCATTTGACATTTCATTGCACTGGTTGCACTCTTCGGCAAATAAATTCTTGAAACATAGAATGTGTAGACCATGCGACGACAAAGGATCCCATTAAGCAGCGCTTTCTCGTTGTCAAATATGGTTATATATATTCTTTTCGTGACCTTTGACGTACACTCCACAGCTGGTATGAGCCCTGACCTGAAAGCAAAGATAGGCAAACAGTCATGTTGTTTGCGATGCGTTGAACTCTCAAGCCACTTCCACGTGATGAAAGACAGCTGTCTAGACATGTTCAATTCTGCATACGAAACGCTCAACACATATTCAAGGAGAGTGAATCCATGGCTCGGTTTTTAGTAAGAGTGACCACAATTAGCTGGCAAATAGGTAAAGACCTTATTAAACGTGATTACATGTTTTTCTTGCTGTGTCCTAAATTATAAAATGGACGAAAAGTGAATTACACACACAAAAAAATATATGTTACCATCCACAGTTTCACTAGAATTGGTCATGAAACTAACGTGAAACGTTTGTTCATGTTAGTAGCTGTAGTTTCGGTGGATACACATCGTTCATTCGCGTGGTGATGTTTGGTTGTATGGCGGCCTTTGGGTTTCATGATCCTACACTAATGGCAAATGCCGCAATTCCAAACCAACAAATGTCACTGAGCACAACTGGCCCACCTTAGCGGCAAGCGAAGTAACTAATGTAAGATCAGGACACCGCGGATGAGAAGTGTCCCAAGAACAGGCGGTCGCAAAATGTAGAAGCGAAGCGGAAGTATCGGATGCTCCCCGACCCACAGAGTTTGCCAGATGAGTGAGGCGCAGTAAGTGTGCAGTCAATACACGTGAATGCCGGCACGAATAGCAGTACATGTGAATGCCAATACACGTCTATGCCGACGTAACTTGACTTCTCGTTACGCCGGCAGAGAAATGCAGACGTCTGGCGGACCGACAACCTGTCCGTGAGGTAGGTATGTTAAGGACGTGTCTTGTTGTCCTTGTGCTCGCTGACATTCCTTAGAACTATATCAGCGGCAACTTCCACCGCAAAATTTTTTAATTAGTTCTTTAGTTCAGAGAAAAGGTACAGTTTGCGACAAATCGCAGCAGGAAAGATTCACCCCAGTAACATGAAAATTAGATGCCGAACTAATTGCGATTTTTCTGTAATAATGTGCACAAGTTGGTTTTCGGGAATACCTAGAATTTTTCCCTTATGAATTACGAAACTAGAGTCACGGAAACTGTTTTAATGAGATTCGGAGCACACCTTGTAAGCGATCCTGCCTTTTGACAAAGCATACTAGCCTAGCCTAAACAAATAAGTTGCTTCAGCCGGCTGCGTTGTCGATATTCAACGCGTTTAGTTGGGTAAGCAGAGCGTTGCATTAAGCAGCCTTTTTTAGAAGGTAGCAAACCGGACTCATGACTGGTTAACATCCCTGCCTTCCCTCCCCTTATTTCTCTCTTTTTATTTTTTTAGAAGGAAGGCAGGACCAGAAGTTAGGCAAGTGGTCAGCATTGTATCGCCTTAAGCTTCAGAAAATTCCTGGCTTGAGGCGTAATGATGATCTAGGTATGCACAAGCGGGTCCGTTTTGCGTATGTAGCCAGACGGAGAAATGGTTATCTTTGAGTTCTTTGCATTGGTATTAACCATTACTAAAAATTTGTAACTTCCCTCCGGTAGAGAACAGGGGAAGGCGAAGAATGGCGTTAGCGTTCCCGAAGTAGTACGCCTCTTTCTTTTTGTCTGTCTTTCTTTTCTGATCTCTTTCAGATCGTTCAAATGTGTTCACATCTCGCAGACCTGGCTGTGTAGCCTAGTGGATGAGGCACTTGTCCTTGAAGGCTAGGGGCCAGGTTTCAAGCACTAGCTCCGACAACAAAGTCAAAATATCCCTGCAACAAAGCGCCCTTTATGAAGTGCCAGGAGAAATGATAAATCAGTTTGTTTTGTCACCTCATAGAGAGTGCCAGGGGTTCCACTTTCCGGGGATCTTCGGCGTGGTGATCACAACAACTACCCGGAAACAGAGAAGGCCAATGCAAGCTTGCTTTGAATAAAGCACGTACCAAAGCAGCAGCTCAGCGTGCCTCATAAAGGCACACGGCTGTCCTCGTTCTGACTCCATAGGTTGCCCGAAGTGCCAACAGAGCTACAAAACAAGGCGAGAAGCGTGTGCTTCAAACACTTCTCGAAATCCTTCGCTCTTTTTCTTTATGGACACAGCAGAATAATGACATGTGGCTTTTAGGTTAGCCTGGACATCTTTTAAATATATGCGATGACATTTTGGCGAAGAAAGAATGATTACACAAAGACACATACGTTGTTCTCGGTTGGATAAATTGTGCTCAAAATGATATATAAGCTCCTACGGTGGATTGCAGAGCAAGCAGCTTGACACGCTCCTCAAGTATGAAGAAAATTTCAAGCCTCGGCATATTCGTGCTTTTCGCTGCGTTCGCTATCCTTTTGTCCACGGTGCAGCATGATGGCGGGCCGTGTGCCAGTGCGGCACCAGCAGTTTCTGGCACTCGAGGCGATGGTGGGGACCGTGGTACGCCATATTGCTTTTTCTTTTTTCTTATTCTTGTCATGAAGGTAGCGGGTTTGCTCGGTACCGCAATCATACTCGTTATATGTTTGGTAGTACTAGCAGGTGCGCTGTGCAGTTCAAATAACTGGGGATTTCATTGTCCAATTTGGAGGATACATAAGGCTTTTCAAAGGTGGTAGCCATTAAAAATTTTGTATGAATCCGCTTTCAACTTGGCAAAAATTACTTGTCATTTCGCCAAAATGAATATGTGGCTTGAGTTTTTAAAATCTGGGCCGGTGAAAAAGAAGGCGCTTAATGAAATGAAAGGAGGAAAGGTCGGCCTGGAGAGTGAGACTCTGGCCAGCTGCTCCTAACACGGGTAAGGGGAAAAGGAATAGGCAGATGTGGACAGCTTGCACTAATGACGCAAGGATGTAATAGCAGCGCAACTTGTGCCGACCTAGCCTCTTCTGGCTTCTACAAGCTGGATTAAGTCACGTGATTTTCCACATGACAAGCTGTCGCATGGTGTTTGCAGGAACATGTCACGTGAAGGAATAGTTATGGCGCTAAAACGACGGGACACAGAGAGGACAGAAGACACGCTGTTTGTGTTCTGTCCTCTCTGTCCCGTCGATTTAGTGCCATAACTATTCCTTCAAGAACTGAACCAAATAGCTCAACAACAAGTCCCTTTGGAATGTCACGTGAGTATATATGACGTAATGTTACGTGATTTGAGTATGTGACTACCTGTGACGCCATTTTACGTGGTGACACTACTGGTCACTTAGCTAGGCTATGCAAGCACGGCTGTGCTAATTGACATGACGACGTAACGTCATATTACGTGAACAAAATATCGTAACTAGCCGGAGCTTACATGGTCGTTTTCTATCAAAATGTATATCTGTGTTTTGGTCGGCTTCAATGTCACTCCCAGCATAGATGACATAAAATAAGAGAAACTTGTACTATGGAAATTGAATTAAAGACGTAAAAGCTAAAAGCTATCCAAACGATACTTGTGATTGCTAAAACATCATGACGAGTCGTCAATTACAAGTTTCTGTCATTGAAATGAGAACGTCTGCCATTTCTTGCGTAAGCACGAGTCCACATGTTGCAGTCTTAATTGTGTGGAGTAACTTATGCATCACAAAACAAGGCAGACAACAAATACCTGTATGGACTGTCAAACGCGCTGCCGCGCATTGATTGGTGTCTTTCTGCGCTTGCTGTGTATCAAACAAAGCAACGGATGTTGGTAGCGGCAATACTTTTCAAGTGCTCTCGTCCACCCACCGCACTGTTAGCCTGAGACACGGTTACCGTCCTTTAAGATTATGAACCGGTCGCAGGAGCGTCTCTGAAGAATTGCCATCGCTAAGGTTGAGCGTTGGGCTAGTTGTTCCAGCATTTTTCTAAGTCTTACAGCGCGATCGGCACAAGGACAACATCGCTGTGTGTGTCATTATATGTTGTCCGTGTGCTGTTGGCGCTGTAAACCTTAGGAAAATGCCATCGCTAACAATTCACTGTGGTTCAAACTGGCCTACGGGATGAATCGTATTCGGAATACTGTGTGGCCTGCTCCCTCTAGCTTACAGGCCGCAATTTCAGGCGAAACACCCCGATCAAATTCTGGAAAACAACTCTCGCATACTGGCAGCGCTAGGTGGTGATACATATTTCTCTTGGCGAGATGAATTAGGGACACACAATTAATGTGATTATGTTTGAATACGTTTTTTTTTTCTATACAGGAGTTGTCGCGGAATTGCATTGCGACCAATAAGGACAACGGGAAATACAGCCGGGCGTGAAATAACATCTGCTTCAGGGCTACTGTCACAATAATTAACAGGCCATGTTTGGCGTTCCACAAAGAAACAAACATCTAAGCAGACCGGTTCACGGTATTGAACAGCGTGTAGTTTAAACTTCCGTGCTTGGGCGAGCGTATGTCTTTGAGTTAGTAAGCCCAAAATGCATAACCACATCATCAGAACATTGTACGAAAAATTCGCCCCGCCACGGTGGTCTAGTGGCTATGGTACTCGGCTACTGATCCGAGGGTCGCGGGATCAAATCCCGGCCGCGGCGGCTGCATTTCGATGGAGGCGAAATGTTGAGGCCCGTGTGCTGTGCGATGTCAGTGCACGCTAAAGAACCCCAGGTGGTCGAAATTTCCGGAGCCCTCCACTACGGCGTCTCTCATAATCAGAACTGGTTTTGGGACGTTAAACCCCACAAATCAATCAATCAATTGTACGAAAAATTTACTGATTTACTGATCGCTCAGGATAGGGCGGAGTGGAAATCGTTGGGAGAGGCCTTCGTCCTGCAGTGGACCTAAACAGGCTGATGATGATGATGATGATGATGATGATAAGTTATGCTAGCTGCCTTTGCAGAAATCGCGCTGGTTTTTCTCTCCGACTGTACACCTCAGGGCAGGTCTGTAGCCTTGCAGTAATCCGGATAGCAGCATTTTCATCAGCAGCACGGAAATTGTTACCGTAAGAATGTATGAGATTGAGATGAGAACAACCGCAAACCGTATACTATAGAAAATAAGATACCATAATAGCAAAGCGATTTGTAGCAGAACAGTCGTCGCCTTTGTTATACTGCCTTCGTATCAATGTAAACCAGATTTTTAGTTAAGACCTGTACTTGCCTAGCTCAACTTGACGACTGTAACAAAACGTTAACTTCCACGTTTGCTGAATACATGAGAAGCACTTTTGCCAGATTGAGCTGCTTTTCCATGCGGGGTGTCCTGCCTCTTAAGTAAAACAGTAGGATGAAGCACCGCAGATCGAAGGTGCTACGTGCTGAGTCTGGACCATATTGCTCAAAAGGCGGACGTCTCTAACAAAACATTCAACGCCATTGGATTAAAAGTGTCATGAATGTGCGAACATAGTTAAACTGCGCTTTGCTTTTGCATTTATGGGCGGCGTTGATGTTTTCGAACTGTTAGCTGCATGGAAGAATGAGGAGCGTTACATGTCAGTTATTTCAAGTTAACTTTGTCTGTTTATCTTTCTTAGTTAATTAATAGAAAAGAGGTGATGTTTTCTCGCGCTATGACTGTCCATAAAGGGTACAAGCAAAGGGAGTGCTACAATTCTTAGTAGAAAAGACGCGACACTAGCTAGCGCGGTCACAACCCATAAAGGGTACATGAAATAGAAGTACTACAACACCATAACATCAGAGCGCCTTTCTTATAACTTGGCAATATCTTTCATCGGAAAACAAAAAAAAGCACTTATCTCTTGCAGGCGCCCAAAGGCGACCTCGGCTGAATGGAACATCTGAATACCCTACGAGATAGAACAAGATGGCCGCCACGGCACCGCCACGAAATGCTTCACATCGAGACGTCCTTGGATAAAAGAAGCTGAAATAAAAATTTGAGAGCCGATTCATAACATACCATTCGTAACATCTTCATTCATTCATGACATTCATAACATCTTTTAGTGCTGCAATGTCTGATTGCCGTCATGATGGATTTTGTTAGAAATATTTTAGCTCTCCTTGAACGACTTAGGTGCCCATTTCATTAGGATTGCTTAAGCAACCACAATGAATAGATTCCACGTGATATGAGGCTCTTTAGAGCCGTGCTAGACGATTTAATTACCTGTATTACTGATTTGCGGGATCACTGGATTTTCACAGGTTTACCGTTCATACATAAAGTGGCTTTGGAGCGTGTTCGTCACAACTCAAGACCGATTAATAAACATATCTTTTTCACATGGTGAACTGATTCGTAATGCGTATTTGTGAGTTACCGAAAAGGCTTGTGCGGTGTCATATGCAATGCACTCAACAAAAACTGACAAACGTATCTTCAGAAAATGCGTCCGGCAAAGAAAGCAAGTGTTGTGCTTTTCAGTTCTCGGGTTGTGATCGCATCTAGAAGGTGTGTCCGGTGCTGCTCTGACACCAATATGTTCTAGTTTGTTTGTTTATACAAGCGCCTTTCAGTTACCGATGAACAAATCGCTAAAAACGATGTAGAACAGGAAATGTCGCTAGGAGACAACATTTCAACAAGTGGACTTGTGCAAAAGTTGGCTCCTGCGACATTCCCTTTTCTACATCATCTTTTGTGATCTGTTCATCTATTCATTCCCCTGAGCCTCTCTTCTAGTTTCGATTTGAGCTACCGAGTAATAGAGGCATATCGATTTGTGATGACAAACATATGTGGTGCATAGTGCCGTAAAGTCCAGCTTTTGTTAATATACGCCGAAAAACCTACGTGTTTCATAACTGGGCAATTCAATACAACTAGGAAGCATAACATAGACGCTTGGATACCTAAATATTCTCACCCCAAGAGTTTGCGCTGAATCAAGCATTAAAACTATATCGCAGGCGTCACTTCTGTAAAACCCTGAAGATGTCACAACGTTTCACGGTGAGCTAAATGTCCAAGAGATTGGCGCCGTTTGCAGTATAAGCTTGGTTAAAAAACGTATGTGTCCTGTGATTGTAATTTAGGCAAACGAAAGCCATAGTCCACGCAGCTTGAGCCCCAGGGAGAAGCACACAATAGAGGAATACAGCTTAGTTCGCAATTGTACTGGCAAATGTTCTAGTAAGTAATATTGCACATGTAATAATGTTTAAATATTTAAAGAAACATTGCTAGACGGACTTGCCGATTGTATTTAATGTCACTTGAAAGTTTTGAACAGATAACTGTAATGTGCAATTATACTTAATTCCTTTGTAGTGTACTGCTGAATTGTGCAGATATATGTATTGTAAGATACATGCAGCTGGCACGTAAATAAGTAAAAAATTCATAAATAAACCAATACATAAATTGCTATATCTAGGCCAATAACGAAAGGGATCAAGGGTTCGTTTATTTGTTAGAAACAACTTAATGAACCAACAAACGTTGAAGCCTAGGAAAGCATAGGGGAAGTTATTCAAGTTCCAAATTTTGGTATTCTAATTTTGCAATAAGTGGAAAGCAAGTAAAATGGAGAAAAAGACAAACCTAGCTGCCTTCGGCGGGAGCCGAACCCACAACCTTCGGATAAGGCGTCCGATGTTCTATCTCTGAGCTAGAAAGGCGGTCGTCCCTCCGTCCACTTTATTGGGTATTCATGTATATATGTAATCCTGGGAGTGTTAGGCAGCGCCACTCTAGCCATGGCGGCAAGTGCAGGACACTTGCTGCCGAGAGGCATCACGTAGAACGTGATCTTATGGCGAGATAGCTGCTGCCTAATAAGCCCTCGTATGCTACCTAGAGGCACAAAACTGCCGCGATGAGGCCTAGGCTATGAAATAACGAAAGGAAAGGGGTCAAGGGGTCGTTTATTTGTTAGAAACAACTTAATGAACTAAACAAACATTGAAGCCTAGGAAAGCATAACGTCACAACGTCACAGGCATGGGGTACCTGTGGTCTTCTCGGCTCCAAACAAACTAGCACACTTGTGCCAATGTATCTGTCGTGCTTATTAGCACGAAGGGTGCAAAAAACAACACGTATACGCTTCCAGTCCAAAGTAGTTGTCTAAGTAATTCCCCTGAGCTACGGCAAGTCCTACATAGGACAAACTGGACGCTGTGTTAATGACCGACTGAAGGAGCACGCTGACAGTATTGGAAAAAGCGATGGTGCGCATCTTCCTGCTCACGTAAAAGCTTGCTCATGTGTGCCGCAACTGCACGCTCGCAAAAATCATTGGGAAGAACAAGATTCAGACCGCAAAGGAACTGCTAGAGGCGTTCCATATAAGAAAGAAAGGGTCTGCTTGTGTCAGTGAAACCTCAATGTCGCTGTGCAACACTGAAACACGCTTTTTAGATAGACGAATTCCGCGATATCACGTTTGATGTAATGTTTGCTTTGCTGCGCCTGCCGGAAAGTTCCCCTAGCTATGTAACCTGACCGTCAATAAACATTATTTATTTCTGGGGTTTGACGTCTCAAAAGCAGCCGTGGTTATGAGAGATGCCGTAGTAGAAAGGCTCCGGAAATTTTGACCACCTGGTGTTCTTTAACGCGCGCTGACATCGCACAGTACACGGGCCTCAACATTTCGCCTCCATCGAAATGCAGTCGGTGCGGCCGCGATTCGATTCCGTGACCCTCGTATCAGCAGCCGAGTGCCATAGCCACCAGACCACCGTGGCGAGACACCGTCAATAAACAGTTGGTAGTTGGCGCTCGGCTGTATCTTTCCTGGTTGTACTCTTTCGCTCGTTTATTTTTGCGCCTGAACATGTTTAGTCAGGCGAGTCAGCGTCTAAGTCACCGACTATACCAAAAACAAGTGCTTCTTCCATACGGCGCCTCTCATAATCACGTTGTTGTTCAGGGACGTGAAAACCTAGAAATAAATCAAGATGGTCAATGTCTGTGTGAAAATTGAGTACGTGGCTGTGTAATGTGGGCTGCTGTAAAGTTAAGGAGCGCGAACGCAGCGTGAAACAGTCGCACGTGAACGACATCTAAGACATCTTGGTGGACACCGAGCACTAGAGACGGGCATAGGCGGGGCATGCAGTCAGAACTCAACAAAAGTGATGACCCCTAATGGCAACAAACAAATACTAGAGAAGTAAAACTTGCCAGGAGGCTGCGAAACGTTAGGTCAAGTGAGGTCAAGATGTTTGCGGGCATAACGGGGTCGCAGGATAGCAGAGGACTGGGTTAAATTCCGAAAAATCAATGAGGCTTTTAACCTGCTGTGAAGGTAGACGTGCTAATAGCAATGATAATGATGATGATGACTGAGAAGAAGGAGAAGATGATGAGGACTTTGAGTACCCTGACGCAAAAAAAAAAAGAAAACATCCGCGCATGCGTAAAGGATGCAGCGCTGTTGTAAGGTAAGTTGGATTTTGCTGCATGCTGTCTCAGTCTTTTAGTGTTATTCTATTCCTGCTTCTCGCCCCTCTTTCTCATCGTCTGCTTTATCTAGCACCTCTTCTCTTTCGTTCGTCTTCGCGTTGTAGTTGCCGTCTTCTTACTTGCCAATTCCCCCTCCTCCTTCATTTTCGCCGGTTCTTTGTCTTCTGTGTAGTCGTCTCCTTTTAGTATTCATCGTACCATATTTTTCCTCGCCATTGTTGATTTAACCACAGCCGGTGCTTGACAACACACAATGTCCGCAAACAATTCTCCAACATATCGAGTCATGGCTTAAAGCACAATGTGCCCCATGTGGCGCAAGTCCCTGTGGATCCACATTCCCGCAATGCAAGATGTCCAACCAAGCGACCAGACCAGGTTAGGTGTGTACTGGCACAGTTCTTATTTGAAAGTGCTCATATCCGCCAGGCGTGGAGTTGCTGTTTCCTCGCTGAAGCTGATAGTAGTTGCGGACACTGACAGTGGTGGTGACGGACACATACCCACAAGTACGGATATTGAAACGAGCCCTTGATAGCTTACGTTGTAAAATAACATTTTGTTAGGGACTGCATGGCCTTCACTTATTTCGCGGAATTATTAGAATGGTACAGAGATGTTGATCAGGATGTAGTTGAGCTCCGCACCGCTCCTCACATAAGGTCACTATCATAAAAAGTCTATCTCGAACTGGTTCTCAGAGTGCACTGAATACGAAAGGGTTCAACGTAGAAGGCTCAATGTTTTTCCTCAGTGCTACCTACACGAGATCACTTTTCTCTCTATTTTTGTGCTACGGTGTAAGCACACTGACTTCGTGCTTGTGTTCCTTGAACCTCATTCAATGGAATTTAGACTTTGCCTTGTTTATCATAGGGTGGAACTTTCCATCAGTCCGTCCCTCTGCTGACGTCACCGCATATACGTCGAGTTCGACCTTTTCACGCTGCGTAGCAAATTCCAAGAGATGCCACGGTGATTGGTGTCATTGTCACCAAAACCGAGGACTATGGGAAACAAAAACACCTGCCCCCCTTTCTATGACTCACTAAGCAGGTCAGAACAGATTCGCATGGTGACGATAGACTGCAAGGCAGCAGTTGGAGAGCCTAACATTTCGCCTCTACGTGGATGTGGGCCATCCCGCTTTTGCCACCAAAAACTTCTCTATGATAGCTTTCTATCACAGAATAGTTTTTTCTTTCGTAAAGGTCACGATGTCCTTTCCTGCAAATTTCCAGGATATCTATATGTATGATGTCTATATTTTCCCAAGATAGCTCAGCGCTCCGTGCTCGAAACTATTAAGTCACGCTCGAGGGAATCCGTCAAGCCTTTGAATCCTAGTTTTGCTCTCGCTAACGCGATTTGTTTCTGAGCCAACCCGAATTTTAAATTAAGCTGATGGCTAAACAATAACATGCACTGCTAAAAATGCGCGCGGCCTTTGTTTCTAAAGTTTAATGTGGTGGTGAAACGTTTTCTGAAAATCCACATCATACACGCATTGCTTCGCTCCATCACGAGGGCTAAAAATCATGGTTTCCCGTGCGCCCCATTGCGCTGGGCCGTCTGCGCATGTTTCTTCTGTGATGTAGAATACGTTTAAATAATGTTTACGCGTCCATAAATCACCAGATGAGTCGATTTACGGACAAGTAAACAATATCTAAACGCATGGATGCATTGAGGGCAGATACATATAAACAATATTGAAATGTTATGGATGCACTGAAAACGAATGCGATGGCGGCTCTGGACATAACGAGGGAAATGTCAGCGGCTGACTCCTTAGAGGATGTTGGGGAAGGGCGGTAATCCACCACGGTGATGTTGTAGTTATGGTGATCGAGTGCGGACCCAAGCCCCGCCGCGGTGGTCTACTGGTTATGGCACTCGGCTGCAGATCCGAAGGTCGCGGGATCGAACCCCGGCCGCGGCGGCTGCATTTCGATGGAGGCGAAATGTTGAGGCCCGTGTGGTGTGCGATGTCAGTGCACGTTAAAGAACCCCAGGTGGTCGAAATTTCCGGAGACCTCACTACGGCGCCTCTCATAATCAGAGCTGGTTTTCGGACGTTAAACCCTGCAAATCAATGGAGTGCGGACCCCAAAATACGCACGTTTAAATGCAGCCGCGGGGGTCGTATTTTCTATGGAGGCGAAGGTGCTAGAGGTCTATTTGCTGTGCGATGTCAGTGCACGTTGAAAAAGTCCAGGTGGTCAAAATTTTCAGAGCCCCCCACTACAGCGTTCCTTTCCTTTCTGCTCTTTCACATTCCATTTCCCCATTACCCACGGACGCTGAGCTGTGTTCACGACAGTGGTTGAGTAAAATAGCGTCCTCTCCTCACCGGTACCACAAATATCTTCAACGGCGGTTCCATGCTCGCAGTTTACGAGAGAGACACACCAACAGCATGCCCAACTAGGCTTTTGACTTGACGTTCTGAAGGAGTTCTAACCATGTCCCGCATTTTTTAGGGGCGAAGCTCCTTAAGCTGTGGGTCGGTTGTCACGTATCGTCGTATCGTGTAACCTACACCACTCACAATACCATGCAACGCCATGCAACGCCGGGAGGCTCGCGATCGCCCTCGGCGCGGGCCTCCCGGCGCGCGAGCTCTCTCACTCTTCCATCTGCTGTCGTGTGAGAGAGAGAGAGACAGAGAGAGAGAGAGAGAGCGAAAGGCGCGCGTTGACTATGGAAACGCTCTTTCTTCGATGAACGCTCTACCAGCTCGCAAAGAAGGAGAACGCACCCTCACCCGCGAGAGACAACGTTGGCGCAGGCAGCGTCTTCTAGCGAGTTTCTTGATTGAAAAAAATTGGCAGATCCCACGTGAAGTAGCAATCAAGGAAATGCGAAGCACACATCAGGAACGTAAGATGGATTTTCATTGTTGTCTCGCTATACCGAGTTTGGTGTACATTAAGTTAACGAAACGGCCGCAAGAGCACCATGACTGTTGCATGTAAACCATGCCGGTCATGACACGCGTGTCATGATTCTAATGTTATGACCTGTCATTTACGTTCGTCATGCAGTCGTGTTCTGCCATAGCAATTTTTGGTATACATCCCATTAAAGAAACGAGTGTCATGTACATCATGCCGCTCATGGCATGTATATCATGATTTTCATGTTATGACCTGTCATTTATGATCGTCATGCAGTCATGTTTTGCATACCAATTTTCCTATACATCCAACTAACGAAACGGCCAAGAGATCACCATGACTGTGGCATGCAAATCTTTTCGCTCATGACATGCATGTCATGATTTTCGTGTTATGACCTGTCATTTATGTTTGTCATGCAGTCATGTTTATGGCATGCCAATTTCCGTATACGTACCATTAACGAAACGCGTGGCTTGTAAATCATGTCGCTCATGAAATGCATATCATGATTTTCATGTTATGACCTATCATTTATGTTCGCCATGCAGTCATATTGTGGCATACCAATTTTCGTATATATCACACTGACGAAACGGCCAGGAGAGCACCAAGGCCGTGGCATGCAAATCATGCCGCTCGTGACAAGCATCATGGCGTTGTTCTGGGATGTAGCACCCCAGAAATGAAATCAAAGCGAGATGTTTGAAAATTTTCCTTTGCGAAACAGAAATTAATGCCTAATTAATACGTCGTTACACACTAAAACACAGAAAGCTGGATGTTCTATGACGCCTCACGTTTAAAGTTGCAAGGCAGGCTTGTTGGTATGGCATTTTTGAAGACTGTAGTAGCACAAGGTAACTGGACACAAGAACACAGAGAACACACAGACAGTGTTGTGTGTTCCACGTGGTGCCACGTGGAATCACGTGGTGCCCAGAAATAAATCATTTGTCGGAAATGTAGCACTGTGTGTGTGTTGCGATCCAATAGCACCCGTTGGAGGGGGTTCAATCGTGGCTTTTGAAAAGAGCCTATAGTATTTCTTACCGCTCCCTGTAACAACCTTTGATACAGTTGGACATGCGTTGACTAGTCAGCCACTGGTGAATCCTGTCACCCGCTCCTATCAATATTGGTTTGTTGGTGAACTTTCTGATATACTTAACCTATCTGGCGGATAATTTCCGATTGCTTCTGCTTTTATTATGATGCCATTATTTTCCCAAGATAGCTCAGTGCTCTGTGCTCGAAACTATTTACTCACCCTTGAGGGAAACCGTCCAGCCTTTGAATCCTAGTTTTACTCTCGCTAATGCGACTTGTTTCTGAGCCAACCCGAATTTTTAATTAAGACGATTTCTAAATGATAACATGCACAGCTAATATGTGTGCGGTCACAGTTTCTGAAGTTTAATGTGGTGGTAAAACGTTTTCTGAAGATCTATATAATACACGCATTGCTTCGCTCCACCATGAGGGTTACCTTACGGCGTAAAATATGGTTTCCGATAAATCGCTAGTTGAGGCGATTTATGGACAAGTAAGCAATATTTAAACGTATGGATGCATTGAGGACGCATATAAACAATACTGAAATGTTATGGATGCATTGAACACAAATGCAATGGCGGCGCTGGACTCAACGAGGGAAGTGTCAGCGGCTGACTCCTTTTAGAGAGTGTTCGGAAAGGGCGGTAATCCACCGCGGTGATGTTGTATGATGATCGAGTGTGGACCCAAGCCCCGCCACGGTGGTCTAGTGGCTACGGTACTCGGCTGCTGATCCGAGGGTCGTGGGATCGAATCCCGGCCACGGCGGCTGCATTTCGATGGAGGCGAAATGTTGAGGCCTGTGTGCTGTGAGACATCAGTGCCGGTTAAAGAGCCCCAGGTGGTCGAAATTTCCGGAGACCTCCACTACGGCGTCTCTCATAACCAGAGCTGCTTTTGGGACGTTAAACCCCACAAATCAATCGAGTGCGGACCCCAAAATACGCACGTTCAAATGCGACCGCGGGGGTCGTATTTTCAATGGAGGCGAAGGGGCTAGAGGTCCATGTGCTGTGCGATGTCAGTGGGCGTTGAAAAAGTCCAGGTGGTCAAAATTTTCAGAGTGCCCACCTACTGCAGCGTTCCTTCCTTTTCTGCACTTTCACATTCCATTTCCCCATTACTCACGGACGCTGAGCTATGGTCACGACCGTGGTTGAGTAAAATAGCGTCCTCTCCTCATCGGAACCACGAATATCTTTAACGGCGGTACGATGGTCGCAGTTTACGGGAGCGATACACCAACGTCAGGTCCAACTAGGCTTTTGACTTCACGTTCTAAGGGAGTTTAACTCCATCCCATAATTTCAGATGCGAAGCAGCTCTTTGACTAGCCTGTATAACGCTGTCCCTCCCACAAAGTCGCTGTCCCTCCGTACCACAATCATCATTATCATCATCATCATCCTCCGCACAAGCGCGAGGCAACGCGCTTCCCTCGGCGCAGGTGTTGGAGCGGTGCCAAGTAGTTCATGCCGCAGCTGGGCGTTGACGTCACGCTCCCCTCGCACGCTTCCCTCGCAGGTGGGCGCGTACGTCACTCTCTCCCTCACCCGCTTGAGCGCCCGCAGCTGCCGGCTCCAACGCCCGCTCGCCTCCCGTGTCTGCGTTTCAAACAAACGTTTACACCAGTAAACGCTACACCGAGTTTCGCTTCAAACTTCTTCCAGCACTCGCGTTAGCGCCGTTCAACCCGTGACGCCACCCGTGCTGCTTCGCATCCCATCAGGGTTCCCTTAGGGGAGATGGTCCAAGTTTTTATTTTATTATTTCGTCTTCCCGTCTCATTCCGGGTCGTCGATGGCGGGGCTTCCGCTCTCGTGGCATTCATTTCATCGATCTAATTTACTCTCTTTTATCTATGCTTCGCATTATGTGTCCTGAAAAAGCTTCATCTTTCCTCTCAATTCTCCTCATGTCCTCTACTAGGCGTGCAATTTTTAGCGTGGATCGATGGAAGGAATTTTGTTGGTAATCCGGGAAAGTTTAACGACACACTAACTTTGATGTTTAACATCAGAGACTTTGACATTTAACGTCATAACTTTTTCCCCAACGTATCTACGGTCCCTGACAGAAACCGAGATCACCGGTCGCACTACAGCAAACACAGTTTGACGATCATAGCTATGACGCAGCGTTTTTGCCTGCGAGAATGTTCATGACGACAGTAGAGTGACGTTCGCGTATTGTGAAAGATCAAGATACATCAGTTCACAACGTACGCCAGTTCTTTTTTATCATCTGCAGCTTGGTGACGAAGATTCGAACATGTGGAGTTCAAAAATTCTTCCAGAGAACGTTTAAGGTCAATAAACTAAGACCCAAGTGAAGGTTTGTGTTGAAATGCCCTATTTATCTCGCACTTAGGCTCCCTCTAGTTCACAGAATATTAAAAATAAGATGATTACATGTGGCAAAAAACTTCATGAATACACACAGACACACAAAGAACTTTTAATTCATGAATACAGAAAAGTAAATGTTTACGTTGGTACGTGTGCAAGGTGTTACGCACTGTAAACTGTGTAGAAGCGAAGATCGGAAGAATAATGGACAAAATCGGACTGATCAACATTAAAACTAAAACAGCCACATGGACAAACCTAACTGAAGAGCAGAAGGGACTTATGTAAATACTCCATTATCCGTTGTAATGTTTGCAATGAGGCTACGCTACTAATTTTTACAGATCAAGCGTACCCCTGCTAACTGAACCCCCCGGAAAAAAAAACCGGAGATGAGTCGTCGAAAGGCGCAGTTTCCGCTAACTTCAATAGCTCCGCCATGGTAGTCCAGTGGCTATGGAACTCGTCTGCTCATCGCGATGTGGTGGGGTCGAACTCCGGCCGCGGCAGCTGCATTTCAATGGCCAAATGCTGAGGCCCTTGAGCTGTGCGATATCAGTGCACGTTAAATAACCCTAGGTGGCCGAAATTTCCTGAGGCCTTCACTACGGCGTCTCTCATAATCATATCCGGGCTTTGAGGCATCAAACCCCAGAAAGCAAGCAGACCTGTGTGACATGGTTGTTTGCCCTGCAATTGCGATGTTACTACGAGTACATGTCGCTATCATAGGCTAGCCCAGCAAGTGGTGCAGAAATGAAACGATCAAAATCATTGCTTTATAACGATTCTGTCTCATCATTTGCCTGCAAAGCGTGGGCACCCACTGTGTCCCAAGATAGCAGTAGTTGGATTGTTTCACGACTCCATTTGTGGTTCCTGAGTAAGACTAGACGGTATTAATGCCATAGCTTTAAAGATCTCGTTTCGCAGAAATTCCGGTGTTGGCGTCGGTATCGGCGTTGTTGGTTGTGAGCGTAAAATCACTGCTGTCCGTGGGTGAAAATTCGAGATAGACGTAAAGAAAAAATTTACAGCATATCCACGGAGTGAATGATGATGAGTGGGCGAAGCTCGGGAGGTCATCGTAGATCGTGCCGAGTTCCGGATTAATTTAGTTAACGCGCACGCTACGAATCCTCATGGTTCAACTATGCACAAGTGAAATCTCCCACCGGCACTTCATTGCAAGTCAAGATCCAGTGCATATATATATATATATATATATATATATATATATATATATATATATATATATATATATATATATATATATATATATATGGGTTGCCGGTGAGCGCTTCTCCAACGCGAGCAGTCGGTATTTCTCAATCAAGAAACTCGCTAGGAGACGCTGCCTGCGCCAACGTTGTCTCTCGCGGGTGAGGGCGCGTTCTCCTTCTTTGCGAGCTGGTAGCGCGTTCATCGAAGAAGGAGCGTTTCCATAGCTAACGCGCGCCTTTCGCTCTCTCTCTGTCTCTCTCTCTCTCACACACAAGACAGCAGAGGCACGCGCCGGGAGAGAGAGAGTGAGAGGTACGCGCCGGGAAGCACGCGCCGAGGGCGAGCGCGTGCCTCCCGGCACGTGGGTTACGACTGACGCCTGAGACGTGACAAGGTTAGACTAAGAGGAGATTCGCCCCTAAGAGAACCGTCACATCGAATGGGCATCGCACGTGCGACCTTTCACTCGGCAGCGCAATGCGCTACGCACTAGGCCCGCCAAAAGCATTGTTATGACCTCTTACGCCGAACCTTTCATATACATTTCATTTTACGGTCTTCTGTTCTTGGGACCTTCTTCTGGATATTCTATTTTTGTAATTTATAATCTTGAGAAATGAAATGCACTTGAAAATAGTTAAAAGCTGGGCTAGTTGGTATACAGACTTTGTTGTTTGTGGTCCTTCTTTACTGTGTGTTACCTTTGCGCTAAATTACGATGAAATGCACTTGACACCATTTCCCGTTAGGGATTTCGGAGGTGGGTCTCGGAGGTGCTTCGTAGTGGAAGGGGCTTTAATGCCACCGGCGAGATAACGCAAAGTGCCCACGGCGCTTTAGGGTTCCTCTCGACATACACCCTACTCCATAAAGGGTGGCCACAACCCCCACCACATTTAATCACACGAGCGCCCGCGTTCGTAAACAGATTGCGGCGTGCGTCTTGGGCTCCAACGAAGCACGGGCACCAAACAGACGCGCACTGCCTCTCGAACGAAGAGCAGGCATGAAATAGACACAGAACCACTTGCTGCGATTCAAAATGGCATTGCAGCGGCCAGTGGTTGTCACCACCCTGTACAGAGTAGCGCGTATCGAGGCACCGTAACAGCGCCTAGTTGGAGCATTTGCAGGGACACTAACGGCGCTGTGTTTCGCCGCCATGTATGGAGCACGCAGCAGGACCCTCCCACTTCGGCTTAAAGGCGTGATCGCCTGTGTTTGCGCCTGTGCTAGCGAGCGCGTAGACGTTCATTTCGCGCCATGTTGACACGTTTGTGATGGATTATGTTCTGTGTACAAGCGCCAGCCGGACTGTGGTGCCTTCTTCATCGATTTGATGGCGCATCGCCACTTTGTACATTGCCCGTTACATTGCAGTAATTCACAATCTAAACTACACGATTAAAGACATACAGTAACAAGTGTGGTGTCATAATTCCTTGGCTAGGCGAATCAAGCGCATGGCAAGCGAAAGAGCGCGATGACATTGGGGCCACGCATGGCTATCATGTTGAACTCTTGAGGGGAAGCTTAAGGGTCCCACAACTTTTTCATCAATCTGTAGAAATCAACAGCATCGTCCCTTCGAAATCATTACAAGGGATATGAATTCTCTGCATAAGTAACTTCCGTTCCACGATTAGGTTTCCGTCACTGGCTGTTGTGGTTTAAACATTAATTAGTCTTATTGCGTAGTTGCTGGTCAGAATATTTTGCAATGCCTGCTCACGGGAGGAAAGCAATTCCGCCAATAGTGCGCGAAAATGTGATTTTTCTCTATTTGCAGGATTTTGGGAAGGCATTCCGTGAAACATCCGGTGTGTCTTTTCTTCGAAAATGCGGCTTGGGCGTTGAATGTACTTTGACAATAAAGTATTCAGTGTATCACAACGTTGACACACTAATAACGTCTCTGTACGGAGGTTCCACTTACACTGTGTTTAAGTGGAGCCGAGAAAATGTGCTTAGAAAGATCTCGAGACATTGCCTTAAAATCTTATATCTCTCCGTGTATAAAAGCAACAAAAACTTTTGATATTTAGAGAAAACAGCGACCGCATTACTATGATGCCCGCCGTAGTGGTGAATTCATAACGAAATAGACAACGTGTGATAGACGATACAATGACGATACACATTAAAAACAAGCCGACCGAAGCCGCAGCTCTGCATCCACCTTTAAGCCAACAGTAATAAAGGGTCCCAACAAATTGCGCTGGAGGAGGGCGAACGCGGGAATTTGAATCGAATTCAGCAAAATCTCATGGGAGAATTGAGAAGGGACGAAAATGGCATGAAGAGTGGGAAGGGGGAGAAGATGTGGTGTTACGTATCAGGAACGGCCCAAGACTATCGCCCTCCGGCGTCATTTGCATCGAAGCAACCAGATATGCGGCCATTTTTTCTTTGCCTATTTGGTATTGTTGCTGACATTGAGAGAAAAGGACAACGTGAACTTCTACGCAAGGGCGTTGGTGCGCGTTCTGCCTCCTCAAATGTAAAGGCCACTCGTCTTCTCTAACATACGCACGTTAATTACGACTGTGTACTGCTAAAGCATGCACCGCGGGTGCTTGGGTAAACTCTGCGTTCCGACAAGGAGCGCCAAGGATTTGGCTGCTGACATGTGCAACGGCGGAGGAAGTTTAGCAGGTCGCACATGTTGCTTTTGGGAGTTGAGAACCCGAGTAGGTCCTGTATTGTTTTGTACTTGGCTACTATATGTTCTCTTACTTTAGTTCTCGCTGGATGTTTGCTCTCGAATACCTTGTCTTCCGTTTAATATTATTTCTCAGTGATTTTGTGTTAGCCCTACGAGCCGAAATTCATATACGGAGATACCTTCTTAGTATTTGCATCTAATATCGCATTTCCTTGCATTCGCTTCTTCGCCTGCTTTGCTATCCATGCACCTGTCCTTGCTTGCCCATTTTTCCATTACAAAAAGCTAAAAGCCAGCGAAAGCTCTCATTTTCTTTGAATATACCCAGTGTGTCACCCAAGTTGTGCAACATGAGGAACATGGAAGTTATCTCCTAGAAGCGTAGCCCCCGACTACGGCGTTCCTTCTTTTTCTGCTCTTTCATTCCATTTCCATTATACCTATGGACCCTGAGTTGTGCTCACGACAACGGCTGCGAAAAATAGCGTCCTCTCCTCACCCCAACCACTACGGCGGTACCACGCTCGCAGTTCACGAGAGGAAAACATCAACGGCAGGTCCAACAGAACGTCGAAGAACGTGAAGTCGACAGTCTATGTCGACTTCATGTTCTTAGAGAGTTCTAACCTTATCCCGTAATTTTTTATTTCGTCTTGCCATATCATTCTGTGTCGTCTATGGCAGGGCCTCCCCTGTCATGGTATTCATTTCATCGATCTTATGTATTCTCTTTTACCTGTGCTTCATATTATGCGCCCTAGCAGGTTCATGTTTCTTCTCAACCTCCGCACATCTTCTACTATGGGTACAATATCTAACATAGATGGATGGAAGCATTTCCTTGGTAATCGGTGAAGGTTTAACGACACAGTGACTGAGGTTGTTATACTTTACGTTACATGTGAAAGCTCAGGCCTCGACATTTAACGCGTTAATTAATTTTTCACCAATGAATTACGGTCACTGACAGAAACTGCGATCGGGGGTCACCCGACGCCAAACACGCTTTGACGATCGTAGCTCTGACGCAGCATTTTTGCCTGCAAGAAAGTTAATGACTATAGCAGAGTGACGCTCGAATATTGGGAAAGGTCTAGATACATCTGTTTGTAACGTGTGCAATTTTTTTATCGCCAGCTTGTTGACAATGATTTGAACTTGTGGAGGTCTAACATTCTTCCAATGAACGTTTGGGATCAATAAACGAAGATTGATGTGCTGATTATTGTTGAAATGGCTATTCCTCTCGTACTTAAGACTCTCTCCAGCACGCAGAATACGAAAAAAGATTAAGTTTGGCAAAAATCCTGACGAATACTGAAAAGCAGATATTTAACTACTTTGTGCATGTGTGTATTTGACTATTTTGCGCATGGTGCCACGCATCCTAAATTATTACGAGCGAAAGTCTGAACAGTGCCTACCAAATTTGGACTAATCAACTTGATAACGGAAACAGGAAGACGCTCAAACCTAACTGAACAATTAAAGTAATTTACACGTGGATTCCATATTTGGTGTAATATTTACGAGGAGGCGAGGCCAACAATTCCCACGGATCGATCGTATTCCGTTAATTGCACCAAGAAATTCGAAAAACAGTGGTCAAAGGCACCGGTAGTAGCGCTGCTTCACCACTCAATTTCTCTTTCCTCGGTAAAATTAGCCGGATTTCATCAATCTGAAGATATCAGCAGTATCTCTCATTCTAAATTATTACAACAGATATGGATTCCCTGCATAAGTAACTTCGATTCTTCAACTGAGTCTCAGTCTCTGGTCGCTGTGCTTTGAACTTTAACAAGTCTAAGTGCGTAATTACTGTTTAGAATTTCACTCCCCGGAATTTTACAGTGCCTTCCGACGTGACCAAAGCAATTCCGTGTAGAGTGGGCAAATATCAGTTTCTTTCTGTATTTACTGAATTTATTTCGAAGACATTATGTGAAACATACGTACATGTGTTTTCTTTAAAAATACATCATGAACACTGAATGCACCTATACAATTACTCATTGAGTGTATCAGAACGTGGACGCAATAACATACACGTGCGGGGGGTTCCTTCTACACCGCGTTGAACTGGGACCGGAAATATGTTTGCACATTTCGAGATAATGGCTTATTAGGTTATTTCTATCCGCATACAAAAGCGAAAAAAAATCTTGATATTACAGGAGTCACCTTATTACTACGATCCACAAAACACCGGAGAATTTTTTTTTTATTTATTTAGTCAATACTGCCGACTTCTATGCGAAGTCGTAGGCAGGAGTGGGTAACAGATCCACTTGAAAATACATTTTCCAGGGCAAGAAAGCAACAGAAGCTTAAAACACAAAAAAATGTCGGGGGGAAATATAGAAGAAAAAAAAACGGATTTACAAACATTGAAGTCAATGCAGCGCTTCAGAATGAGCTAGTTTTGTTGATAAAAAAAGCGAGAAAAACACATATATCGACACAATCGACGAAGCGTGATACAATCGAGCTAGCACTGAACATAGGAAAGTAATACAACTCAGACACACACGGTAGAGATTAAATGCTGTGACAATGAAATAAAAAGAAAGAAAGAAAAAAAGTTCAAAGGATAGCTGGCAGATTTGCTATCGCATTCATGAATGAAGCGACAGTTGTGGATGAAACAGCTTCATCGGGCAGGGCGTTCCAACTACGTGCTGCTCGGGGAAAAAAAGATTTTTGGAAAGCAGTGGTTTTGCATGAAAATTCTTGGACTTTCTTGCTGTGGTGTGACCGGGTTATACGTGATTTCGACGGTAGAATATATTTAGTTTTATCGATTCCTAGGTTACTGTGATAGATCTGATAAAACAGTTTCAGTCTTTCACGGGAGCGCCTGCGTTCTAAGGGTTCCAAGTCCGAACTTTCAAGGAGGGTCGAGGGGGATGTGTTTCTACTGTAAGCGCTGTAAATAAACCTTATGGATTTTCTTTGTACACGTTCCAGTTTTTTAATGTTTGCTGATGTATGAGGTTCCCACACAGGAGACGCGTATTCCAGTATGGGTCTCACGTAAATTTTGTACGCCAACATTTTAATTTCTTTGGTAGACTTTCCAATGGTTCTGCGTAAGTACCCAAGTGCCTTCATTGCCTTTTTTTGTGTGTACTCTATGTGCTCGTTCCACTTTAGGTCGGAGGTAATTATAACCCCTAAGTATTTGTAGCTGTTAACTAGAGATATACAATTATTGTTGATGCAATAGGTGAAAGGAAAGGGACTTTTTTTGCGGGTAACTCTCATTGCGACGGTCTTTTTTGGGTTAATGTTCATCTGCCAAGTCAAACACCAAGAGTGTATCTTATCCAGGGATTTGTTTAGGGTTATTTGGTCGTTGGGGTCATTGATGACGTGATACAGGATGCAGTCGTCTGCAAAAAGCCTTATTTTAACGGGTATGTCACAGACTATATCATTGATAAATACTAAAAACAGAAGCGGGCCAAGGATGGAGCCTTGTGGTATACCGGATTGAACTGAAGTGGGGGTGGAGCTTGAGCCATCTACAGAAACACTTTGGTATCTATGGGAAAGGTATGCCCGAATCCATGTTAGTAAAGAATCGTTTTTCAGGATCGGTTTTAATTTTATAAGCAACTTGTGATGGGAGACTCGGTCGAATGCTTTTTCGAAATCAAGGAATATAATGTCAATTTGACTATGGCTATCTAGAGCATTAGCGAGGTCGTGAACTGTCTCAAGTAGTTGTGTGGTAGTTGATAGTCCTTTGCGAAAACCGTGTTGCCGGGGGTCAATTATGTTGTTTCTGTCAAGGAAGGCCGAGATGTGTTTAAATACTATGTGTTCAAGCAGTTTTGCACATGTACATAACAAAGAAATAGGCCTGTATGATGACACAAGTGACTTGTTTTCAGATTTAGGTATAGGAATGATTTTTGCGTATTTCCATTCACTCGGGACTTCGCCACTAGACAATGATTTGGAGAATATAAGTGTGAGATATTTGGAGCACCATTCCGCATAACGAACAAGAAATTCATTGGGTATAGCATCAGTTCCGGGTTAAGTTAAGTCATGACATTCAGAAAAAAACTAGATGGTGTGTGATCTCATTATATGCACCTCAATCAAATACTACTACTCTTAATGAAAGCATTATTTGGGCTGTCTAGATCTCACGAATGAATTTTCTGTTGTAATGGAAATGAGAAGAAAGCTGCTTACATTGACGGAAGGAGCACCCTTGTACCTTGTAGGAAACGGTATAATATTTTCACTCGGCTGTCCGGGTCGTGAAAGAAAAACCAAGTGGCGCCATTCTTGCTGATGTGTGTCAAACTGCTGGTGTGAAGAAAAACCCACACAAGGTGACTTAACGTCCGAAAAAGCAAGAATTTAAATTACTTACAATCGCATCTCAGCATATACGGTAGCGCTGTTACGTACGAAAGGGAGAATAATTTTTGTGTTTGTGCCCATTGGACGTGTGAGTGCGATAGGTTTATTTCCTTTATAAAATAAATAAGCCTATTGCACCTGCATTTCTAATGATGGTGTTTGTGGAACGTGAATTGCGTTTGTATGCGTGGTAAGCACTACCACAACAGCACACATATTCTGCTGCACTTCTGCATGCTTTTGTGTAACTTTTCGCGCCGATGCCATCTTGCTACACGCTGGCGAATAGCCATAAGCTTCTGCAGTACTTTGCCGAATTCTGTGTTTAGCAGCCTGCATTGCTTGACCGATCATGTCTTCAGTTGATTCTGGCGTTGCATGTCTGCATGATTCCACCACTGAGGTCGGATGCGCAGCGCAGTCGATCTTTCTTGGGAACCCAGGGAATGGAGAATCGTCAAGGCTTCTTACAGTCGTTTCCGCAGGTGTGTGGTCGCTGCCATGAGTTTCAATATTTCAAAACTATTGAGCTTTGACAATTAGACTTCGTAGCACTACTGGCAGGTGGATGCAACTAATATAAGTCGCTCATCGTAAATAAGTTTGGCTGCCATCGTTCAAAACATCTGGTCAGAGCTGGCGAACGTAGCGCCTGTGTTACTGCCGATATGCACTTTCCCACGCAAACACCTTACGTTAAACAATAACACTCGTTAATACTCGAGTAAAAAAGAAACCTACCCGCCGTGGTGGTCTAGTGTCTGCGGTATTCAACCACTGCCGCGGCGTGGAATGGTGGTGAAGTTCCTGCAGAAGACCTTGTATTCGATGTCGGTGCGTCGGTGGACGCTAAAGAACATGTGGTCGAAATTTTACGACCTCTCCACTACAGCGTCTCTCACAAACGTGCTGTGATTACGGATTGTGTATCGGTATAAATTTTTATTATTAAAGAGAAACCAACCTTCAGATTTTTAAATTGGATGCTATGAGCAAGAATTTCGCATTACGTTGTCACCCCCTTGAATACGGTCGCAAATGTAGGAACTTCGCAAGGTAGAAGTAGTTCGAGTACCAATTTTGGCACTCCACACTTTGATTAATGAGAGTGCTTTAGTCTAGCCTAACTTCCATTTGTGTTGCCCTGGGTATGTTGCGTCTGTTACCCCTCGCGCAGTGAGAAATACTTTACCTGGATTGCTTACAATCCACTCTATAAGTATCTTTGACGGAAAAAAAGCTCAAAAAAGGGGTAAGTGTCAAAAAGTGTCCCGTGGCGTTTTGAAACCGAAGCGACACTCGCCCCCTCATCTACATACGCCTCTGTCCGTGCCTGCATGGTTTAATCACTTCGATGCTGAATATCTAGCATCTAGCTACATTTCCTGGTTTTTCGAAACCCGATTTTGGTCAGATTATAAAGATATGCAAGTATTTTCAGCTAATTTGGGGTAAGAACACACGGCAAAACCACATAGAATTTGAGTTCACACCCGTAGTCTCGTGTCAGTTCTGCTATAACCTGCGGTGACATATATTGTCCGCCTCGTTGAAGGAGCGGATAATATATGCGGCAGCAGTGTGTAACAAAACTGCTGCTGTTGTGTTGAAACGGTATTGATTCGCGCGCCTAAATATCAAGAGAGGGTTTGGATATAGGCCGGCATGATTGCTCACGGTTGGTGGGTGGCTGAAGCGATAAAGTTGAGTGAACATACCGTCGCACACTGCTCAGTTGAGTGTAACGGTATGAGCAATTCGTACGTAGCGCAGTGTAGGTGGTTTGGATGTAAATGACACGAAGAGAGACGGGGTCTTTAGCTACTTGCAATAGGGCTCTACACTACTCTAACATACTCAAAAAACGGTGCTGATGAGTCGTGCGCATGCGAGGCAAATAATATTGTACCGCACGCACCAGGCAATTTGCAATTTGGGTTCAAATCAGTTCGAGGCCACTTGCTCCCAAAAATGGTGTCCCAAGTATCACCAACTAAGTCCCTTGAAACAGAACTAGCAATGATGAGTTCATGATCACGAACATGATATCAGTAATGGTTTATTTTGTTGATAATAACAGCGCAAACTTTATCATCGTCGAAATGGAATACCAACTAGCCCGTACCCTGACATTATTGGTTTATTTGCTCGTTCTGAGTTCTAAAAGTAAAGGAAGTAGATGCATTTTCATTTCAATAACGTGAAGAAATGCCAAGCGGTGTAGGCGACATTCCTTGTGGCGTCATTTGTTGCAAGAACAGCCGGCGATACTCAGCTACATTTGCCACAGATAGCAAATTATGTGGTGCCTGCAGCGCAATAATGCTAGACCGATGTGTTCATTGGAGTCTCCATGGCTTATTGGCACGGTTCTTTGATTACGTTCAAAATGTGTTGCAGGATCCCTTTAGCATGTGTGTTCTGTACGAATTGTTCTTACATGTGTAAGACAACGTTCTTATGGTGTAGGCCTTGCTCATTCTTTCTTTTTTTTCTATTCAGGCATTAAATACCATTACTTACTAATACACCTTTTGATCCTGGGTCCCAAATTCAACTGAATGCATTGACGTCTTCAGAAAAAAAAAAAGTAAAAATCGATTCTCACTTGCGCTCTCGCGTACAGGTTGTAAACAGGTGCAGACAAAGTCATGCCCATCACGAAAAAATAACAAAAAAATATGAAGGAGTAATCTGCTACGTGTATCACTGCTGGAGTCCTGTGCTAAATAAAAAGCGACGTGGGTGCCTTGCTATCGCGTATTGCAAACATCATTGTACACAGCATGAAGTTTTACAGGATGTGCACAGTAATACTTTTGCTCCAAGTTATTTTAGCTTTGCAGATAGTCAATGGCGAAGAGGAGCAACCGATCACTGTAAGATTTGATACCGGTACGTACTATATGGAAAAATGAACTGTGGTGTCTGGAGCTATGTTCTTTAGCACTCTCTGTGGAACAGTGCCTTTTTTTTTTTCAGTGGTGTTTGTGTTTCATGTAGATACTGTCTACTCGTTTCGACGGGCGTAATCTTATTAGATTAGCGTAATATATATTGCGCCGCTTTTCCGAGCTCGCGGAACGTAAAGTCCGTTCCTAGTAAACGCAGGGAAGAATAGAAACCTCGTGGGCTAAGCTGGTTAGTAATGTGCCCTTGGTCATGTAACGCGATGGCGTTAACGAGATCGGGTCACCGAAAATCTGGCGTCCACGGCGAAAAGAGTCATCACGAGCTGCCGCCACGTATCCCGAGACCCCCACCACGCAAGCTCCCTGCCATGGTATAAATGCGTTAGTGAAAAAGACTCAATTTCTTAATATGCCACAAGAATAGTGAAAGAAGAGTTAACTCCTGCATGCATGATTGCTCGGGCTTTATTTTGAACGTACCAGAAAACATTCTTTTACTAGAGAGAGAAAGAGAGACAGAGATTCTCACGCAGGATGGCCCGCGGGAGAATCTGCTAAAGAATCCGCAGAAAGGAAAAGCGGACCACCGCTTGAGCTCGATTCACTCACTACCTACACCCTTGCGCCCAGCCGACATCTGCATGATTGTGACAGCCAAGTTGACACGCTTGCCGCAACTTTTTTAGCAACACGTTTTCTTGGGCTAGTTGGTTCATGACTTCTTGAATTCTTGCGTCCACGGCGGAAAGAGTGATCACGAGCTACCGCCAGCTAGCGCCGGTCCTGTGCACTTTGTCTGTCCGTGTGTTACTTTGCGCTACAATTTTTTCAAGAAGCAACTTCTTTGTTTACTCAGATTATATAGGTGTGGAACTGACTTTAGCTTGTCTCTTTTGCTTCCCTGATTTTCGTGCTGTTTGCCTAAACGTAAGTGAAGGAGGGTACTTATGCTCGACTTCTCTCTAAAATACTTTCAGGTGAATGTCAGTACAAAAATGAAAGCCTGAAAAATAACGAAGAGCGACTCTTGAGTCGACCTTGCGAGAGAATTGTTTGCAGTAATGGAGGTGTAACCGTGACGACGTAAGTAAACTACTTCGTAAGCAAGGGAAAAAGAAAAAAAAAAACACCTCATGTCTGTGGTTCTCAAGTTGGGTCCCCGAAACCCCATTCAGAGGCGCGTGACCGCAAGAAAGAAAAAGAAAATAAACGGCCAGTTTGTTTATCAAGTTGGCTTCGCCGTATGTACCACTGTGGGATGACTTAATCGTTCTTGGGCTAACTGGTGCTTGCTGTGTGTCATGGCGGTGCGCGATTACACTCAACAAAGTTAAAAAAAAGTTTTTCATTCCTCTCTTGTCTTTTTTTTTTTTTTGTGCGTATTCGCGCTACGCCATGATGCATGAAAATACCGTGCCGCAGCGAAGCCAACTTTGTCCCATGACAACTTCACCGCATGACAAAAATGTGTCGCGGTGAAGCGACTTTAGCAGCAGAGCATTTTTATCATGCGCTGAAGCGTACTAAGAGTGGGAAGGGGCGCCATGCTGTTACAGGCCACAGTACTCCATACCTGCTGTTGTATGTACTGTCCAACAAAAGTGTAGTACAATGTGCAACTTTCTTGTGCATTTCTTGGAAATACACAGCGACTGAAGCGCACTAAAACTGGCAGAACAAGGAAACACAAAAAATATGTGCAGGCGCTGACGTCGTACTGCCTTGTTTTAGGGGCGAAGCTCCTCTTAGTCTAACCTTGTCACGCGTCAGGCGTCAGTCGTCAGGCGTAACCCGCGTGCCTCCCGGCACGCGCTCGCCCTCGGCGCGTGCCTCCCGGCGCGTGCCTCTGCTGTCTTGTGTGAGAGAGAGACAGAGAGAGAGCGAAAGGCGCGTTGGCTATGGAAACGCTCTTTCTTAGAGGAACGCTGTACCAGCTCGCAAAGAAGGAGAACGCTCCCTCACCCGCGAGAGACAACGTTGGCGCAGGCAGCATCTCCTAGCGAGTTTCTTGATTGAGGAATACCCACTGCTCGCGTTGGAGAAGCGTTCACCGGCAACCCATATATATATATATATATATATATATATATATATATATATATATATATATATATATATATATATATATATATATATATATAGGCACTGGATCTTGACTTGCAATAAAGTGCCGGTGGGAGATTTCACTTGTGCATAGTTGAACCATGAGGATTCGTAGCATGCGCGTTAACTAAATTAATCCGGAACTCGGCACGATCTACGATGAACCTCTCGAGCTTCGCCCACTCATCGTCATTCACTCCATGGATATGCTGTAATTTTTTTAATCACACAAAGTGAATGCTTGTACGTTATACGTGTGCGTGATAGAACGTGTACGAGTGACTTGGAGGATGTCATCGGCAGGGTTACCGTACGTTACTGCAGAGCCGCGTCGACTAAATTTCACCTATGAAAGGCCATATAACGACATCATGCGATTTTTAGACCTATGACTAATCTTTAATGAAGGGCATGTTTGCTTTCTGTATAACCCTAGGACAAAGAAGAACCTTCCTCCTTATGGTAGAGCGAGCACTAAACTCGTTAACAGAGGTAACGTGATCTCGTGCGTAAAACATGCTGTTTTAAAAAGCTGCCGCCACACTTATTGAATACCTTGAACAATCGGTCGCAACATCTTGGTGGTGCCGGATTTCCCTCATCACTGTCACGGCTGTGTGTGAGTCTGTTCTGCAGGAGATAACTGCAAAGGATCAAGACCAACGCAACCAAACTGATAAACCATGGCCGCAGGTTATTCCAAGTGTACACACATTCTCACACAACCTCTAGGAGATAGCGAGCAGACGCGATGTGAGAGTAGCCTTTTCTGCCATATTTAAGTTAGCAAGGACTTGCTCCTTACTAACCAAGGAAAAGGAAAAGCTATGCTCAAATAAGCGTGCATTTTCACAGACAGAATGTGCTGCGCACGCGGTGTATAGCATCCTACTCACTTACGACCGGATTTACATAGGCTAAACAGGACGATGCTACAACATCACGGCGCGCAAGCATCATTGAAATAGAGAAAGAAAATCTCCGTGGGCACATCACTGCTATAAGTGCCGTTGAGCACCGTCATTCAATGAGCAAATATTTATCAAACACGCCAGAATAAGAACCGAAAAGGAAATAACACAGGATGCGCACATCGGGAATGCTGCTTAAACGTGTGAATGCTCGGAGTACAGCCATCAGAAATATAGAAATGCAATTTCTGTTTCATCGCTCCTAATCCTTCCTTTTTCGATAAAATATGCGCATGCATATAAGTTGACTTCTGGGGTTTACATGGTGGAGAAGTTTAGGAAATTAAGGAAGTCGAGGTTAAGGAAATTGGCCTGAAATTTTATGCCTCTGTTGTGCTGCCGCATTTGTGCACGGGATTGATTTTAGCGGTTTTCCACTCGACAGGAAGAGAACATATCACTAATGATTTATTGAAGATGTGGCACAGATATTTAGAATTCCACTCAGCATATCTCTTAAGAAATATATTAGTTATGTTATCCGGTCAAATCGCTTTCAATACGTAACAAAAAATTTAACAGCCCTTGCTGCCCCGCCATGGTGGTCTAGTGGATATGGCACTCGGCTGCAGATCCGAAGGTCGCGGGATCGAATCCCGGCGGCGGCTGCTGCATTTCGATGGAGGCGAAATGTTGAGGCCCGTGTGCTGTGCGATGTCAGTGCGCGTTAAAGAACCCCAGGTGGTCGAAATTTTTCGGAGACCTCCACTACGGCGCCTCCCATTATCACAGATGGTTTCAGGAGGTTAAACCCCACAAATAAATCATGCCTTTTTCTGTGATTGTCAGCGGCTCAATGTACTTTCGGTTACACGGGAAAATGCGCAAAGCCCCGCCACGGTGGTCTAGTGGCTAAGGTACTCGGCTGCTAATCCGAGGGTCGCGGGATAGAATCCCGGCCGCGGCGGCTGCATTTCGATGGAGGCGAAATGTTGAGGCCCGTGTGCTGTGCGATGTCAGTGCACGTTAAAGAACCCCAGGCGGTCGAAATTTCCGGAGACTTCCACTACGGCGTCTCTCATAATCAGAGCTGGTTTTGGGACGTTAAACCCCACAAAACAACAACAAAAGAACAACAAAATGCGCAAAGCCGACCAATAAGTCAGCTTTGCGCGATTCAAAACAAATGTCAATTAATTGTTTTAATTATTGAGCTTGTTATACACTTCTTTAATCGTGTGCACGTGAATGAGAAACTTGGGAGAAATCAGAGCATAACCGAAAACCGCGAATCAAGCACTACGTGTGAGCCACACTCGATCGCAGTATGGTTATTCATGACGTACATGACCAATGTATCATCTTCGTGATGTAAAGATCAATTAGTCATGTTCGTAATACATTCGCAACCTACCGTCCTAATTTCCGTACATGCAGGGCGAGTGAGGCGACCAGGAAGGCACCGAGATGTACGCGGCTAGTTAGATATACGTGGTCAAAGTTGCTCATGTTCGCCAAGAAATGCTCCGCATTTTAAAATGCGTTGATAGCCAGGAAACGCGACCGAGCTCAGGCGCGGAGCGAGAAGCCATACAAGTGTGTGCCATTAACAATTTTTGGCAGTCGTGTAAAGTTGCGTGTTAAATCAGCCACTCTGTACGACGCTTAAGCATGGTGACGTAACGTGGTGGAGAGGGAACCTCCTTCCACACCACCCACAAGAGCTCTATTACGCCGAGTTGAAGAAGAACAGGGAAAGTAGGTTTCGCGGTCGCATTGTCCTCGCTCCAAGCAAATCTTTTTTAAAATACTCTTTCGGCTATGAATATCCGAGGCACTTTCAACACACCTAGCTCTTTTCCAAACCAAGCGCCATGGTTAGCACAGGGCCCCTTTTAAACGTGTGGGACTGCCCCTGGGAATGAGCCAATGGCAGTTTTCCCGCACATTTCATACTCCGTGCCCGCTGACGATGTGTTTTGTTGAGAGAACATCGGGCGCTCTCCAGGTGTATCGGACTCTAGGTGCTGCATGTACTGCAATAATAATAGGCTAACATATTGAAAGCGGCGTCCGCAATTTATCGGCGCTTTTTTTTTCTATGCTGGAAAGGTGCCTGCGGGGTCCCATTCAGTCGCGAAATCCATCGAGATATCTTAAATAGTGAAGCCTGCACACTCTGAGGATAAACACGCGCAGCCTTGTTTCTATTAAATATCGTTCAGGAGCACCATAGTAGCCGCGCATGAGCGCACATTTGTTCCATGAATTTGACCTATTTCGCATGCTTCTTTTTTTCTTAAAAAACAAGAACAAATCAGCAGGGGACCGATTGCAACCTAAGATAAGTGGGGGTTACTTGAGGCGGCTTACAACTTTCTAATTGACGATCAAAGCAATATTTAATATGTTCGCTAATTAAGAAGAATAACTATATGTAGTGATGAAAAGTACTGGTAAGAAGTACACACGAATGTCATCAGTACAGAATGTAGCTAATTCCCTACAGCACTCGTATATTTTTTTAAAAAACTTGGTGCGTGACAGCTGGGGCACCATGTCCAACGATATAAGGGAGAACTTGGATTTCCATCAATGGATTCTATAGTTTATTGCAACAGCGATTCTATCGACACTTCAACGGAGTTATCGCCGTCATGCCTCGTATATACATAAGTATGGATATATAAATGAAATCTCTCAAAAAATAGTCGAAATTTTTGAAAGCGGGCATTCGAAACCACCACCGCTCGGTTACCAAGTGGGCGCCCGGGCGAAATCCTTTTAGGCTGCTCCATTTTTTAGGCTCCTCTAGAATAGAGGGGCCTAGGCAAGCTTCAGACAACTACGCCACGGAGAAGCCTTCCCAATGACCCTAGTAGCACACGTTTTTGCCACGGAGGCTCTTTTGAGCTTCCGTCACGAGATGGCGGAAGGCTCTCAACGCAAGCGGACTACTTATGCGCTGCTTTTGGAGCTGGCAACATGCCAGAATTTGGAGCTGGCTCCCGCCGAGGAGGTCCGTGTTTCCAAATATTGCGTTGTTCACGTAATTCGCGGCGGCATACGTGGTTCCTGTAGTTACAGACGCGCGCACTGGGGCTGCCTTCCGCCGAAGAGACCCAAGCTTACACATTGTTCCGCCGGACAGGGCGCGGCTCTCGCGACGGATAGCCGACTACGTTGCGTGGGTCCGCGATGGCGTGTCTAGCATGTGTCTAGCGCCTAGATCACGTGCTTCGTTCCAGGTGCCTCGCACATCGTCGCAATGCCGGCAACGCCGTCGCCACGTAGCGCTCACGCGAATGCGTATGCAACTGCCGGATACAAAATACTAGCCACGCCTCATTGATCGCATCGGTATGGATGAGTAGGCAAAGACAGACCACCACGAACAAATTTATGTTTGTTACCGTTCATGTTAGCTTAGTCCCCCTCTCGTATCATTAAAGTGTCTGTTTCATTGTGCCACACTACTGTGTTTGAGACACCTGGTCGCACTGTAATACTCATAGATAGTCGTCCGAGCGTCTGCGCATAGCACATTTATTTAACTCGCCATGTCGTGCGGATATTTTTCTTTGCTTAAACAGACCGGTTTCTTCAGCCGAAGCAATGGGCCTGTTTAAAAAAAGACAAGTGGTAGTAGAGCTGTGGCTTGAAAATCTCTTTCTTCTACATCTGTCTCTCAGCCTTCCCTCCAGCTTGTTAGGACGAATTATTAAGTGAATTGCAAGCGCGCAGTGGTCTTTTGTCACATTGAGCTCCCCACCATCCTAGCAGAATCCGCGTGTGGAGGCTTTTTGAAAGCAAAGGAAAGCGAGGTATTCAAGTACCTGTGTACTTATATCTTCACTCCGAGATAGTTTCATTGACTTTTTGCAAAAATATCCCCGAAATATGCCCTTACGTGAAAGACAAATGCTTCCCAGTATCTGTAATTTAGGCTTTCAGCTCATGAATTTAGATATCTTTCTTCCGCAGTATTATTGCGATAGCAATTATATGGATAGCCTCGGCTGGTTTTTGCCGTCCTCATCGCCGCCGTCATGAACCGTATATGTATGTATGTATGTATGTATGTATGTATGTATGTATGTATGTATGTATGTATGTATGTATGTATGTATGTATGTATGTATGTATATGACAGTCCCAAAGAAATATAAGTCAGATATACGCTTCCGAAGCGCGGAATCGAACCAGGAACCTCTCGCCCCGCAGCGCGTGGTGCTAACCACTAACGGCGAGCCTTATATACACACCCTTTACCGCTGCCAGGACTCAGAGACGGCAGGCGCTTATAAGCGTTTCTTCATTACCAGCGAGATGTCGCGAGGAGCGCAGCGGGCGCATTTAAAAGTCGTCGGCCGGCTCGCTCACTTCTATTTGCGCAAGGCCTTGCCCTCGTGGTGAGAGGAAGAGGGATGTTTCGAGCTTTCACCGTGACGTCCACGCTGATGTTGCGGGAGCGTACGAAGGTCACTCGAGCTGAACGGACGCTGCTAAACGAACAAACAGAATTATGAGCGCGAACTATCAAGTGTGACAGCTCGACACTTGAAGCACGCTAGTGCTTCGCTGCTTCGGCCGCCTTTGCAACAGGAGCGCTGTTCAAACTGAGAGTATCCATTGCGACAGCTTATTCGCGCTCGTTCGGTCCATATCTGTGCGTTCGTTTCGTGCGTGCTTTACTTGATTGTTCGCGGTCATCTTCTGTTTGTTCATTTAGCGACCTCCCCTAGATTGTATGTGTAGCTTTGTGACACACAATGTATAAAGCCCTTCGTACCATCACGCGCTGCCCACGGGGGGTGCTCACTTAGCAAGTGCATGTTTGCTACAATTAATATTGCTCCTGAAGCTGCGAGACTCACTTCGTACAGCATTACAGTTCCTTGCTATCGCATTCATTGCTTTCCCCCTTGCGGCGAAACTGTAACTTTTTTTATGTCCCCTTCAGGCGCGAATTATGATTTACTGTTAATAATTCCGTCAAATCTTCACACTTAATCTCCTTGGCACTCTACATCCCACTGAAACAAAGAAAACGCGGTTGTATGCTGATATGTTCGTTATCTAGTAATAATTTGCTATGAAAGCATAATCACATATAAATTTATTTTGAGGTCTGTCATGATTTATTTTGTCAGAAGAGGAATCACAAGTAAAACCTAAAGCGGAGGCGCAGTTCATTTTTAGCTGCTTTGCATACGAGCCAACGAAAATTATACTTTCCTCATCCATCCAGGAGTATGCCACGACGACAAACTCGACAAGTGTGGTAATCCTTTCAGGAAATTGCCTGCAGGGACACACCAGAACTTACAGCAAACTGACGACGCATTGATTACATCGAGTTTTTTATTTACCCAAAGCTCAGTGTTCCTTGCACTTTCCTGGCCGCCTGTCTACCGAACTGCCAATAACAAGTTGCGTACAGTGCCCCGCCACCGCTAAAGGTAGTACATATCATTGCCGAGCCCTGAAAATTTGTGCGCTTACGATTCGTCACATTATACAAAACATATTAATACCAGGTTGGTGGTTTGAGATAAATTAAGGCGAGAATGTCTCTCTTGGAAGGTGACATACTTTCTGACAAGCGCTCGGTCTGTCAACTCTTTTGGTTTTCTGCTTTTTGTATAGTTGTACACACTAGATATCACGATGGGCTCCACTTTGCATTACTATCACACATATATGTCTGAAAATGAAAACGTTTCATGAATTCTTTTCGACACTACGCACTTATCCGACCGGAAGTGGCAGATTCGCAATCATACTTTCACGGTACTCACAGTGCTTGGGATATGTGGGACATGTTTTCGTGTTTTCTTAAATCAGGTGCCCAGAATTGCAGGATGCTGGCACGAACTGCGATCGTGCAGAAGGAGACACCAATGAGATATACCCACTTTGCTGCCCAACTATGCAATGCGTTGATCCTGGACCCAAACTCACAGTCCGTCCAATGACCCCGGAAAAACCGCAGGACAGCAAACGTCGTAAAGGTAGGTACAGAAGCAACAAATTGCAATGAAAAGCCCAACCAGCCATTTTTTCGCAGTCAGTGCCCCTGGATAAAGTTCGATCGGCACGTTCATTGGAATAATTACTTTATTATACCAATTTCATGTGTGAGAGATGTGCAGGTGTCTTACAAATCAATTTTTCCTGATCACCTCAGGCCGCCCATCTGTCTTCCTACAATAATTGACCACTTTATGTGCAGACGTCAACGCTGCAAAAGCACCGCCAATGACGGAAGCACGCGGGTAACATGCCGGGGCCTCCAGTACATACGCGCGCCATTTGCAAGCACATGCAAATCTCAGAGGCCGTGCCTACATCAGAGGTCGTCTCGATTGAGCCAACAGGCGAATATCGCGTGCTCACAATCATACCACGTGATAGGCGGATTGACGCAATAGCGCCAGAAAAGGAGAGCATTTTCCGCTTCGATATCGGTGTCGGTCTCGCGTCTTTTTTATTATTAAAAGTTTTTTCACCTTTGCTGGGTATTTGTACTATCAGGAGCGTAACAGGAACGTTTGAGGAACATAGAATCAGCATTACCTTAACATGGTAAAAGAACAGGAGTTAGCCTTTCAAACTTGAGCGAGTGAACAAAATACGGTTCGGCGGATATGTGACAGTGCGCCTTATTGAGAAGCTAGTTATGAGGAACGAGAAAGTTAGGTCATCTAAGAGCATGCGTAAGGAAGTAAACTATATGCACATGAAAATATCACACGCAAGAAAAGCGTCTACTTTTGGGCTCCCTTAGCTACTGTACTTTCAGCATTAATAAAGGTCGCCCCAAAGCGGTACCGAAACCCTGCCTGTTGATGACAGACAGTAGCATAAAAAGGTTAAATTAAAAAAAAAATAACGCAAATCCCTTTCGGCCAAGTGTGAAATCTACTGAAAGAGCGGAGCTGTATTTCTCGTGTGTTTCTATGTAATTGTTTATGATTTTCTCTCATTTTTACCCTCCCTCACGGCGCAATGTCAACTTTATTTCTTTCCCGCATCGGGCGTAAAGAATGCTATATTTTAGTGTGTTACAAGGATATACATGAGTCTTTAATTAGTATTGCCTCCGTGTAACGCGAGGGCTTCCTCGGAGCAACTCCCCTATGTTTTGTGATAATCTAAACATGATGCGTTGCCGACGCGCAGCGTGCCTTTCGCACCCTTTTGTTAAAAGGGTGTAAAACCTGCCAAATTTTCAAATAATCCTTGTGTTGCCTACATTGCGTCGCTGTCGTTGAAGCTGTGGGCGTACCAAAACACCTACGCATCTCGAAAATAACAACTTGCTTTTCGGCTGCACACTAGAAGCACCAACCATCGGGTTTAGAGACTAGCATGCTAATTGATTCAGCCACTGTCCGCTCATCATGCGTGCGCTTTAAAGCGGGGTTCTAGGGTTCTACGTGCATGCAGAAGTAGACATAGCGAAAGGCGCGCGCTTGTAACACGTGCACCCTCTTCTGTGCTCGCCCGGCAAATGAAGGAGATGGAAACGCATCTGAGTCTCCGTGGATTTGAACCCAGCGCAGTAGAGGCAGTGGTACGCACCCTTAACGGCGGCCACGTGGTTTGGCGGTCTTTGTTCTCCGCCACAGCTCTGATACGGTAGAGGTTGGGTTTCAAGATTTAAGACAGAGAGATAAAGCAAGACAAAAAATTGGCCGCGTATCTCCGTGCTTCGCTGCAAATGCCGTCGAAAGACGATAGCCTTCTACCGGCCGTACTACATGAGTCCCGTTTCGCGTGTTTCTATTCCCCTCGAGGAGTTGCGCAAGCGAGAGGGAAAACGAAGAGACGCGAGGAGAGAAAGGGACCGGCCGGAGTGGCGGGCGGCCGTTCCCTGCCTTCCGTTCGGCACGAGTGCGAGATAAGGGCGCCATCTGGCCATGGTTACGGGAAATGCAAGAAGCGTGCCTAGTACAGGAAACGTCCGCTTTTGCGCATCCTAACAAGCGCTAGGGTCTTTAGAATTACGCATCTATGTATTTTCTACTAAAGGAACACACCGTCCAATACATACGTATTGATGTTGCGCCTCAGATATGCGTAATATTGGCTTTTTGGCCGACTGTGTTAAGAAGTATGAAGGTAGCCACCAGTTCAAGCTGGGTGGTCGTTGAGGAAGGGGTTCACCTTTCGCAGCAGGACAGACACACAAACCCACACACACACACAGACAGACAGACAGACCAAAATTTCTGCGTTGAAGTATCCCAAGAAAGACTATCGTCTTTAAAAGAAAGGGCCACGCACACGCCAAGCTCCGCTTACACCCATTTTCCAGATAATGGAGGGGCTGCGCAGCATGTTTTTTGTCGCGCGCACAGAAATGTCGGATATTTGTATATGCCACATGTACAACGGTGATTTCTTGCTTTGCAGAAAACTGCATATACCAAAAGATTTTTGAACTCGAAAACGGTACAACGACGAACATTTGGTACCCAGTGTGCGCCGCAGTATATTGTGAGTGGGGCAGTATGGAGGTCACTACGTAAGTACGCTGTTATCAACGCTAGTAATCTATTCTTCGATAATCATTATTTTACATTCAGTGTTCAGACACGGAGTTCTTGTTAAATGTTTAGGTGCCCGTAAATTTGTTCAAGTCATAGCCTTGTTTGAGTGCACAAAATGTATTATCCTCTCATAGTCGCATCATTATACGGAGATCGTGAAGTTCTTTTCACTGAAGTTAATACCAAGGCTGCCAATTATTACTGCTTCCGTTCGTTTCCGTGCCCTTATATGTGGTATTCATTATTAATGAGCCCTATACAAGTCGTACTAACGTGATAGCGTGAAGTAGGTAGTGTCGCAAATATTTGCAGATATTTACAGATATTTGCAGCAAAATGACTCAATTTCGCGAAGAAATGCTTCGCATTTAAATACACTGTTTGCAAAGCCTGATAATTTCCCTAGCCTTGTAGCTGGGCTAATTGGAGTAGCATTGGGAAGATCATAAATTGAGGTAAACCAGATTGGATGAAAGCAAGGAGAATGGCTGTGAGCATACAGCTCTCCTTTCGTGCTAGAGGTCGGGGGACGGGCCTAAAAGTTTTCCTCTATGATGGTATTATGAATATTTTACATCAGTCTTCCGTACTTGCAGCAAGGTGCATTTCCCAATTTCACTGTTTACATGAAGGTACGGCGATCAAGCCAGATTAATAAAGAGGACATTCCTTTTCTTTTTCCAGCTGCCCCCACGTTATCGCGAAGAGTCCACACTGCAGAAAAGAAGAAGGGAAGTTCGGGTCCTTTCCTTCTTGCTGCCCCAAGCTTACATGCAACCCTCCAGTAATCGACGCCATCACTTCGGAGGTATAGCAGCCTAACCGAACTGTTGTGGCATTGGATGCACAATAAATGAATTTTAAAAAAAACATGGCTTCAAGAATCTCTTTCCTCTGGTACAGAGTGCAAGTGCTGGTGTGTCCCCCAAGCAAAGAGAGAGAGAGAGAGAAAACTTTATTCAACAAGTAGGTCCAGCAATTTGGTCGGGGTGGGGCCACAAGCACCCCAGCCTATAGGTGACGGCCTCGAGCCGTCACACAAGCAAAAGAAAAAAAATAAATGTGGACGCACAGAGTGGTGATAGATGTGCGCGTAATCTTTATTCTGAATAAATATGCAATCCTGGTGCTATATGTGACAAAACCACAGTATGATCACAGGTGACGCAATAGCGCTGCACTAAGGCTCAATTTAGACCCCATGCACTTGTTAACGACACCCAACTTTAAGTTACAGGGCGCTGGCACAAAACTTTTGCTGTTCTATATCTCCACACTAGTGTTTCGGGAAGGCTTTTAGCCACGTGTTGTTTTGAGTATACAATTATGATTGCTCCCGAAAGTAAAGTTTAATGTTTTCATGCTTTACTAACAAAAAAGTTTGTTATTTATTAGCGTCCTTATAAATTCAACGTTCAAATTAAAAGCACCTGCATAATACCTGGCATACTGCACTAACCACTAAGCTCTACAGTAGTTTTAAATGTCAGAGACGACAGTGCCTCTACCGCGAGTCGTAAAGTGCGTGGTTGGTAAATTATTTCCTCCTAAACGACGCACTTTGACAAGACAGAACACCTCTCCGTTAAAGAACTGCAGCATTTCCCATTCAGAATATTCTTCCGTGAAATCACGCTATTGTTCAGTACTCCGGGTATAAATAACCTGACTATTATTTTCACTGCTCGAGTTCCTCTGTAGTACACGCTTTATTATTCAGTTCTTTATTGGCAAATGCACGTCACGAGCTTGCTGAACAAAAGTATGGCATGCGCACATCATTAGGATTTTTGAGTGTTTTGGACTTCAGTATTTTCTGCCGTTTATTTTATTTATTAAGACAAAGCGGCCTACAGCTTACCGTGACGTACTGCGACTGCCGTGTCCGGCCATTACTTAGAAATCTGGAAAAAAATTCGCGATACATTTACGTAGAACGGTCATTTAAAACATCGAGTGAGTGCCCGTCTTGTGGGATGCAAAGTCAATAGACAGATTTACAATAGGGTACGCTGACTTTGTGCTTGTTATTTTGGTTGTGTTAAGTAAGAGAGACATGTAAGTGCTCTGGAATATCTTCTCTCTCCGCAGAGGCTAACGCAAGGGAATCGCACTCGGATCATCCCATGGTCTAATATAGCATGCAAAGTGTTACTTTGGAGGTTTTTGGACACATTGTAATACCAAACCGCCATGCGTGACTCGTTAACACAGTGCCTGTGCGTTAATTAGTGAAAATCATTTATACCCACTGTGGCTTACTAAAAGCAACACGACCTGTAGCGCATGTTAATTGCGCTTATACGAAGTCCTTTGCCGGCGCACTTGTGTTATTGCGCCATATCCTTTTTTCTTGCTTTGTTACGAGCCAACATGGTGTGATGAGCGAAGTGGCCGTGCGTGGCAATGTGTTTAATGTGTGCGCCTCCGATACCATCAACGAAGGCGACGAAGACGCAGTGCGTCATGGCGCGTGGCGACATGAAGTCCTACTGTTTCAAAATTCATAATTGATTCAGGCCGGTTCTTTTCATAAATTCGTACACTTCACTGTTAATTTCATCTTGATTATTCGATTCTGATTGGTATTCCATAGTACCTCAGCTTAACTATTTACACTTCTACATCTTGGCCAATCCCCCAGGGTGGGTATGTGCCAGACTTGAAGGAAACAACAACAACAACAAGTCGCCCGACCAATCGGGAGGTGACATGGCAGAAGTGAAGATAACGCCACGGGTGCAGAAGAAGAGCCAGGCAGACATGGCTGGTTCATCAAGGATTCAGGCATTCACAATCTTCCACATAGCCATCGTGCGTCAGCAGGGCGGATACGCCATGCGGTGATTGAGTCTTTTGGCTCCTAATGCAGTTCGCCCCTACCCGCACGAGCGTGGAAACATTGCAGAAAAGTAACAAGGTTGAATTAACTTCTACTCCCGCCCGCAACGCGCAAAGGTGCGGGCATGAATTAGGGCTGTGTTTTCGCGATACCCTTCATACTTTTACATAAAAGTATAAAGTGTATCGTTACTTGAGATGGCAAAGCCTGGAATATGTAACATTTTAGCTACAATAGTCAGTTGTCCATCGACATGGGATGCCTCCCAAGCGATTGGAAAAAGGCTCGCGAAATTCCCATATGTAAATCTGGTGACCCGTGTAACCCACCAAATCACAGAGCAAGATCTTTGACTAGCACGTGTTGCGAGCTCCTAGAACGTGTACAGTTTTATCTGCTGTCGTGAAATTTCTTACAGAACATATTTTTTTTATCAATCAGCACGGATATTTGCACCGTCCTACATACGAAACGAAGCTCTTAGAAATAATTGCTTGCATTACACTGTTCATTTTCTGTATTTGTGGACTTCGCGAAGGTCTTGGAAAAGCTTCCTCACTTGCGTGTTATTCGTAAATTGACAGGCCTTAACATAAATACAAAAATTCTTCTTAACTAACCGATACACCCCGCCACGGTGGTCTAGTGGCTATGGTACTCGGCTGCTGATCGGAAGGTCGCGGGATCGAATTCCGGCCGCGGCGGCTGCATTTCGATGGAGGCAAAATGTTAAGGCCCCTGTACTCTACGATGTCTGTGCACGTCAAAGAACCCCAGGTTATCGAAATTTCCGAGGACCTGCACTACGGTGCATCTCATAACCATAGCTGGTTTTAGGACGTAAAAGCCCACAAATCAATAATCAATTCAGAGCTTGCACAGAAGCTATATGTTGTGGCTTGACTGTTCACTTCGTGACATAGATACGAGGCTGCGGGAAATAACAGAACATTGCTTCTTTTCACAGGTGCCCCCGCATACTAGTCATGGGTGACGATTGTACGGAAAGAAATGGCACCAGGCGACATTTTCCCGATTTTCTGCTCAACGCTGTCACGCACGCTTCCTGCAATCCCCGACATGTCTTAGGAGAGCTAACAATGCAAGGAACTTCCAGCTATGTTGAAACACAATAAATGCATTTTGAACAAAGACAATGTCAAGAACTCTAAATTGTGAGGCAAACCAGTGATAAATATCTTTACTAATATTTTTTTAATGAAAGCGGAATGGATCAAACGCTCGTTTACTTGTTAGACGCAACCTATGAATCAAACACAGGATGAGGCCAACGAAGGTTAAGTATTTGAAGCTTTTAGCTACAGTGCTGTAATTATGACATAAACTCAAGTAATTAAAGCGGACGATAAGAGAAACTTACAGTAGGTAGAGTCCAAACCTACAACGTTACGATGATGCGTCTGATGCTCCACCGACTGAGCTACAACAGCGTTTTCTCTCGCCGTCTTTTTTATTGTGTATTTCTATATATTGGATCCTCGTAGTGTTAGCCAGCGCCGCCCGAAGCCATTGTGGCGAGTGTAAAACACTCTTTATGGTAGAAAACGTCACGCAGTGCGTGATCCTAACGCGAGGTGGCTGCTCACGAATAAGCCCTCACATGCTACATCAAGGCAACAAGCCTGCCAAAGCGATACGCTTGCTATGAAATACAGAAAGGAGAATGTATCAAGGGCGCCCTTCTTTGCTAGTCCCAAACTCATGAATCCAAGAGACAGAGAAGCTGAGAGAAGCATAGGGGAAATAGAATTGCAGTTTCTCGCTGCAAAGGTATTTAGATGGCAAGAATGTAATGTTTCTTTCATGCATCTAAACCTAATAAGAAAATGTTGGACTTTCCACCATAGAAGTGTGTCACAGGTAAATTGCCAAAATACTTCGCAGTGCTTCGTTAAAGCGTGTCTTGAAGTAACAAGACGGCTTCTATCTTTCAAAATTTCCAGAGTCCTTCCTTAAGCCTAGTGTGTGGGTAGAAAGAAAGCTTTGCAGCCTTGTCGATAAAGACTAAAAAGAACTAATGAGGCTTGCACTAGTAGTTGCCCGCGAAAGGGCGGAGGCCGCGTGGGTGATTCCTGATAGCAGCATTTTCATCAGTAGCACTGAAATGGTTAACGCAAGAATGAGTGAGATTGAGATAGCAACAACCTCAAACAATATCATGATCTATAGAAAATAATGTACCATAATGGCCAAGCGATCTATAGCAGAACAGCCCTCACATTTATTACACTGCCTTCGTATAATCGAAAACCAGATTTTTGCTGCGTACGTCAAGCTGCGTGAAAGCAGCTTTCTTCCCTGGCCTCCTACTTTTTTGCGTAATGTTTTATATCATTTATGGCGAAAATAAAAGAAAAAGTTTATGATGATGAACGTGACGAATGTAACGAAACGTTAACTTCCACGTTTCCTGAATACATGAGAAACACTTTTGTCAAATTGAGCTGCTTTTCTACGCGGGATGTTCTGCCTCCTAAGTAGAACAAGAGGATAAAGCACCACATATTGAAGATGCAACAAGCTGAATCTGGGCCATGTTGCTCAAAAGGCGGGCGTCTCGAACAAGACATTCAACGCGATTGGATTATAAAACTCTCACTATTGTGAGAACACAGTAAAACTGTGCGTTCTTTTGCATTTATGTGCGGCGTTGATGTTCTCCAACTGTTAGCCGGAAGAATGAGAAGTATTACACATTGACTATTTCTAGTTATCTTGATCTATTTATCTTTCTTAGCTAATTAGTGGAAAAGACGTGATATTTTTTCGCATATGACAGTTCATAAATGGTACAAGTAAGAGGAGTAAAAAAAATTCTTAATAGAAAGGACGTGATACTAGCTAGCGCTATGATAGCCCATAAAGGGTACAAGCAAAAAAAATTACTACAACCACATAGCTTCGGAAGCTTTTCTCATTATTTGCCCACATCTTTAGTAAAAAAAAAATTCACCTATTGTTTTCAGGCTCCCAAAGGCGACCTCGGCTGAACAGAACATCTGAGTACCCTTCGAGATAGAACAAGACGGCCGGCACGGCACCGTCACGAAATGCTTGACATCGACGCGTCCTCGCATAGAAGAAGCTGAAATAATGTTTTGTGAGCCTATTCCTGATATACATCCTTAGTGCCGCAATATCTGATTACCGTCATGATGGATTTTGTTAGAAACATTTTAGCTGTCCTTGAACAATTAAAATAGCAGTTTTATTAGGATTACTTCAACAAGCACAGTGAATAGATCTCATGCGATATGTGACTCTTTAGAGTCGTGCTAGATCATTTAATTACCTGTATTACCGATTTGCGGGATCACTGAATTTTCACAAGTTTACCGTTCGTACACAAAGTGACTTTGCAGCGTGTTCGTCAAAGCTTAAGACCGATTAATAAACACATCTTTTTCGCATGGTGAACTGCTTTGTAATGCGTATTTGTGAGTTACCGAACAGGCTTGTGCGGAGTCATATGCAATGCACTCAACAAAAATTGACGCAAGTATGTTCAGAAAATGCATCCGGTGAAGAAGGTAAGTGTTGTGCTTTTCAGTTCTCGGGATGTGATCGCATCTAGAAGGTGTGTCCGGTGCTGCTCTGACACCAATATGTTCTAGTTTGTTTGTTTAATACAAGCGTCTTTGAGGCACCGATGAACAGATCGCTAAAAATGATGTAGAACAGGGAATGTCGCAGGAGCGAACGTTTCCACAAGTGGACTTGTCGAAACGTTGGCTCCTGCGACGTTCCCTGTTCTACATCATTTTTTTTTTTTTGCGATCTCTTCATCTATTGAAGCCTTCATATTCCCCTGAGCCTCTCTTGTTGTTTCGATTTGCGCTACCGAGTAATAGAGGCATATCGATTTGTGATGACAGTCTGAACCAAACCTGGACTTTACGGCGTAGTGCCGTAAAGTCCAGGTTTGGTTAAAATACGGCGAAAAACATACGTGTATATTAACTGCGTTATTCAATACAACTAGCAAACATAACACAGACGCTTGGATACCTAAATACCCTCACCCCAAGAATTTGCACTGAGTCAAGCATTAAAATTATATCGCAGGTTTCCCTACTGCAAAAGCTCTGACGATGTCACAACGTTTCACGGTGAGCTAAACATCCACGAGACTGGTGGCGTTTGCTGTATAAGCTTGGTTAAAAAACGTAAGTGGCCCGTGATTATAATTTAGACAAATGAATGTTATAGCCCCGGCAGTATGTAAATTTGGTGGGCGGACTTGATTGTCCATGCAATGTGAGTCCCAGCCAGAAGCCCACAACAAGGAAATACAGCTTAGTTCGCAATTGTACTGGTAAATGTTCTTGTAAGTGGTACTCTACATGTAATAACGTTGAAATATTTAAAGAAGAATTGCTGAACGGACTTGTCGATTGTGTTAATGGCAATTAAAAGTTTTGAAATTATAACTAGAACGTGCAATTATACATAATTGCTTACTTCTGTCCTGCTTAGTTGTACAGATATGTGCCTTGTAAGATGCATATATATATATATATATATATATATATATATATATATATATATATATATATATATATATATATATATATATATATATATATATATATATATATATATATATATATATATATATATGCAAATAAACAAATTTTAAATATCATAAATAAATAAATAAATTGCTACATATAGGGCGAGGAATTTGACAAGCTGCAAACGTCCAGCATTCATGACAGCACACACGCACAGCTTGTTTGCATCGTTTAGTTCTTGACGGATTACACTACAATTTCCAGTAGTTCGCAAAACGGGAGCCCTAGCCGTGAAATCGTCGCTATTGCCTTCTGAAGCAGCTTATATATCTACTGCGCTTGTGATAAATATTTGTATTCACTGAAATTGTGTTGCATTTAATTATAGTGCACCATTATTTTGCTATTCTTCTAAAAATTAAGGCATGCAATAAGCTTACCATCATTTTTAAATGCAAATCATTTCTTCGCGATCGGATCGTCAAATTTAACCGTACCGATCTATCTATGCAGCCACCTACGTCTCGATTCTCTCCTGGTCACCCCATTCACTTACAGAGCACCAGAATTTCGATGCCACTGCATGAATGCATAAAGTACATAAGTGAGGGATCTGGGTATCACTAACAGGGTACACTCACTAACACGGTACACTTCTCATGTACTATAAATCACGATTAACAATGATGCTATAACCGCAGTGCTCGACCTAGGGTATGCCAGTATGCTCACCATGCAGCTGGACTTTAGGAATACAGCGTATACGTAAACAAAGGAACAAGCAAAACAGACGTTGCCGTTGTTATGCGAGCCCTTGCGGGTTTCCTGTAGCATGCGAGTGAAATATAAACATAACAAGGAGACAAATGCGAACACGCGGTAACGACGCCATCCAATCTACCATGCGCTAAGGAGGCTGCGATTCTAACCCAAATCCCTTAGGTGCCAAACAAGCCTGCTACCGCTCCTCCACGGCAACTTTCGCGCAGTACTTATAACGTACAAACTATTGGAACGAAACCTGCGGTTCCTGTGCTGTCGTAAGAGGTATGGTGAAACTGATCAATGATTAATCAATTCATCAATAAAAATTATCCAGCGATACGATTAATCATCGTCGATTTCCATCATCATCACCAGCCTATCTTAAGTACACTGCAGGACGAAGGCCTCTTCCAATGCTACCCGTCCTTTCCTCTCCTGCGCGAGCTGATTCCATTGAATTTCCCCTTTTCAGTTAACTGAGTTAATCGATGAAAAGTATTCGATTGCACTAACTGGGGCTTCTAAAGCATCAAATTTCAGTCGACTGTCTGTGTAAAAGACTTCTCGGCAATGTCGGAGCTACCTTTGTTTCTCCGTCTAAAAGTTTAGAGAACATTTCAGAAAGAGACGGAGCAACAGTCTCATTAAGTAGCCGAGTGAACTGTGCACGATTAACCTCGTCGAGAGAATTAGAACCAATTGAATTCCACGTTACTGATCTGTTATCAGAATGGTTGCTTTTACTGGTACTCACCGACATATGCAGCGGCTCCTGATTTAGTTCCACCTCATCGCTCAGGAGGACACGACGTTTCCAATACAACGCGTGTAAGCACAAATACACACTGCTACGTGGGCAAGGAACCGCATCAGAGACCGAACATCGCATCAAATGCATTCAGCAATGGGATAGTAACACAACTGCATAAAGAGTAAGCAACGCTTAAGGGCAACTCGGGCGGTTTCTTTACTATGCTGTGATATCGATGTGTTCGAACGGTACGGACAAACCTATCGAAGCCAGGGTGGTTCAGTTTCCTCAGAAAAGCAAAAATAATTTTATATAACCGTCAGAATGGTATGTACAAACCTAAACAGAAACTGGCGGACGCTTCCTGCCGCGTATGTGATGACCTCACAGCCTGCACGCCGTCAGAAATATGGAGCTTATTCTAGAAAAATAACCGTGGCGGTGTCATCCGACGTTGTATAGAGTCATTCCAGCTTTTCTGAAAATGGAAGCGACGATTTGAGAGCTCATGTAACGGCTTTTTGCTTGTGACGACTACCTTTCTGCTTTTGACGGCTGGCAGCATTGACGGTAATGACGTCAAGAACCCAGGATGGCCCCGATGGAAACCAGCTAAAAGCTTTTAAAATTCATTTTTAGCAAAACTGAACGACTTGCAGCCACCTGCCTTGACATCTATTATTACAGCACCGAGGAGAATATATCTTAATATTTTATTGAGATCAGTGAGCGCTGACAAATCGCCGGAGTTGCAGCAGGCCTTGTGAAAAAAAAAACCCTGAGAGATACCATGCACTGTTGGGATCTATGCCATTGGAAGCAGTGCGCGACTGCATGGCCCATGAGTGCTACAAGTACTGCCAACGTCATCCTGGCCGTGGCGGCTGCATTGCAACAGAGGCGAAATGCTAAGGCGCGTGTACTGTGAGTTGTGTAGCGCACGTTAAAGAATGCCAGGTGCTTGAAATACCCGTAGCCCCTACAACGGCATCTCTCACAATCGTATTGCAGTTCAGTGACGTAAAAACCTGCAAATCAATCAGGATTGTCAACATTTTCGTGAAAATAATTGAGTACCTGGGTGTGTAGTGTCGGCTGCTGTAACGTTAAGGGACGCGAAGGCAGCGAGAAGCAATCGCAGGTGAACGACATCTAAAATATCTTGGTGGACACTGAGCACTAGATACGGGCATGGGCTGGGCATGCGATCAGAATTCAACACGAGTGATGACCCCTAAGGGCAACAAAACAAATACTCGAGAAGGAAACGTTGTCAGGAGGCTGCGGAACGTTAGGTGGGGAAGTGAGGTCAAGATGTTTGCGGACGCAACGGGGTCGCAGCATAGCACAGGACTGGGTTAATTTCCGTAAAATGAATGTGGTTTTTAATCTGCTGGGAAGGTAGACGTGCTAATAGCGATGATGATGATGATGATGATGATGATGACGAAGGAGATGACGATGATGATTACGACTTTGAGTACCCTGACGCAAAAAAAAAGCATCCGCACCTGCTCAAAAGATACAGCGCTGTTGGAAGGTAAGTTGGATTTTGCTGCATGGTGTCTCACAATTTTCTTTTAGTGTTATTATATTCCTGCTTGTCCCCTCTCTTCCTCATCGTCTGCTTTATCTAACACCTCTTCTCCTTCGTCTGTCTTCTTTCTTGCCAATTCCCCCTCCTTTATCTTCGCCGTGTTCTTTGTCTTCTGTGTAGTCGTCTTCTTTTAGTATTTATCGTTGCCATCTTTTTCCTCGCCCCTTGTTGATTTAACCACAGCCGGTGCTTGACAACCCATAATGTCCGCAAACAACACTCCAACATATCCGAGTCGTAGCTTACAACACAATGTGCCCATGTGACGCAAGTCCTCTGTGGATGTCACTATATCTCCTGCAATGCAAAATGCCCAAACAAGTGGAGAGAGTCGGTTAGGTGTGTATTGGCACAGCTCCCATTGGAATGAGCTCATATCCGCCCGGGCATGGAGTTGCTGTTTCCTCACTCAAGCTGATAGTGGTTGCGGACCCCGACAGTGGTGGTGACGGACACATAGCCACCATGTGCGGCCATTGAAACGGGCCCTTAATACATTACGTTGTAAAATAACATTTTGTTAGAGTCTGCATGACCTTCACTTATTTCGCTGAATTATTTAGAACGGTACAGCGACGTTGATGAGGCTGTAGTTGAGCACCGCTCCTCACATAAGGTCACTATCATAAAAAGCCTATCTCGATGGGTTCACACATCGCACTAAATACTAAAGGGTTCAGCGTACAAGGCTCCATGTTTTGCCTCAGTGCTACACCAGATCATTTTTCTCTCCATTTTTGTACTACAATGAGGCACAGCTGACCTCGCACGTGCGTTCCTTGAACCTCATTCAATGGAAATCAGGCTTTGTTTTCTTTATCACAGGGTGGAACTTTCCATCAGTCCAATCTTCTGCTGACGTCGCCGCATATTCGTCGAGTGCGAATTTTTCACGCTACGTAGCAAACTCCAAGAGATGCTACGGCGATTGGCGTCACTGCCACCAGGACTGAGAAGTCTGGGAACAAAATTACCTAGCTCCCTTTCTATGACTCACTAATCATGCCACAATATACTCACGTGATGACGGTAGTCTGCAAGGCGGCAATATTGGAGATCCCGAGATTTCGCCTTTTTGCCCCCAAAAGCTGCTCTATGATAGCAGTTCTTGCCCCCAAAAGCTGCTCTGTGATAGCAAGCTATCACAGAGCAGCTTTATTTCGCAAACACCATGATGTTATTTTCCGCAGACTTCTAGGTTATCTGTGTTCGAATATTTATAGCGGCAATATGCGCACAATAAGGAAGAAGGCTACTCCATTTCACCAAGTTCACCCAGCTAGAAATGCGATCTTTCTAGCTAAAATCCAAGCAGCTAAATTAACTGTCTTCATCGATCCATTGATACTTTCCAATAACAAATGCCTGATGCTTGGTTTCATTCATTCATTCTCCTCTGTTTCAGACGACAATATCTCGGATAGAAGGACAAAACGCAGATGTGCTCTGCCTGAAGGAAACTCCGGCACACGAATGTGCACACTCAGAGCATTTGATGCGCTCTGAGTTCTCTGACGTACTCTGGAGTTCTCTGATTATCTGACTTTTAAGTGTGAAATGTACAGCAGTATCAGTGATCAGTAGCGGTCTATTTTTAAAACCTGTTTGTGTGATATAATAACACAAAGGCACACGTTCTAGCTTTTTCAGTTGTGTAGTATTAGGGCGTCGGTCTGGCTGTTCTAGTGTGAAACATCTCAATCTTATTTATTGTTATTTATTTACTTTCATTTAACCTCATATCAAGATGCCTTTACATAGGGGAGTGAACACACTGGATATTTCAAGACATGTGCATATGCTAATCTTCCGTCGCACAGTAAGACGTTAAAGTTCACGCCCCTGTTCACTGATCCTACTGCACTTTTCACACTTAAAAGTCAGATAATCAGAGAACTTCTTGAGGCATACTTTATTGAAAAATAGGGCGCGTCATGCATCGGCCAAACTGCTGTATTTCTACACCAAAAAGAATTTAATCTAATATGCTCCATGTTTGCCTGAAGCTGTGGTCGCTGGCGTGGTAGTTATCAGTTATTCGTTTTTGTTGGTTTGCTTCGTCTCCCGTGGGTCCCTTTGCGCATATTTCTTTTGTGATGTAGAATACGTTCAAATATATTGTACGTACATGTCAATAAATCGCAAGTTACGAGTCAACGCTTCAGCTGTGTCTGCTTTTCCTTGTGTATAGTTCATTTGCGCGGTGTTAGTTTACTCTAAATATTATACCAACTGGCCCAACTTTCAGTATTGCCCCTCTTTAGTTGATATTCGGCTGTCGTCCGTGTTGTCTACTTTGTTCGCTTGTGTCCGTGTCCGCGCGTCTTACCGTTTTGCTAGCGCAGAATTGTCGTCTCTCAGGATTGATTGATTGATTCTTGGGGTTTAGCGTCCCACAACCAAGATCTGATTACGAGATGCGCCGTAGTGGAGAGCTCCGGGAATTTCGACCACTGTGGATTTTTAACAGGCACTGACATCGCATAGCACGGGCCTCCACATTTCGCCTCCACCGAAATGCAGCCGCCGAGGCCGGGATTCCATTCCACGACCTTCCGGTCAGCAGCCTTCTACCATAGACCACGGTGTCTGGGACCGCCTCTATGGAGGCGGGAAATAGAAGCGACGTGGATGTACTGAGGGCAAATGCGATGGCTCCGCTGAGAATAACAAGGGAAATGTCAGCGGCTGATTCCTTAGAGCGTGTTGGGAAAGGGTGGTAATCCACCGCGGTGATGTTGTAGTTATGGTGGTCGAATGCGGACCCGAAAGACACAAGTTCAAATGCGGCCGCGGCGGTGGTATTTTCGGAGGAGGCGACCATGCTAGAGGTCCGTTTGCTGTGCGATGTTAAGTGTGCGTTGACAAAACCCAGATGGTCAAAATTTCCAGAGCCCCCCACTACGGCCTTCCTTCCTTTTCTGCTCTTTCATTCCGTTTCCCCAATACCCACGGATGCTGAACTGTGCTCACAACAATGGTTGAGTAAAACAGCGTCCTCTCACCCGAACCGCGAATATTGTCACGTGACACACAAGGGACTATGATAGCAGAGGCCGCACCGTCAGGTAGACAAGAACTGCTAGCTGAGCAAGATGGATCCGACTGGGGCGCGCGCTGAGCCAAAAGCAACTTCTTCCTTTTCTTTCTTTGTTGTCCATGCTAGCTCGCGCCCGCCGTGCATGTCCCGGTTAGCGGCGGTACCATGCTCGCAGTTTACGAGAGCAACACACCAACAGCAGGTCCAACTAAGCTTTCGACTTCACGTTTATAGGTAGTTCTAACCCTATTGCGTAATTATTTATTCTAGGGGCGAAGCACCTTAGTGCCGACCCTTGTCCGCCATCCCTCATCGTCGCCGTGTGGGCCGATCCTAGGGCAGTGCAGTCAGACAGTGCGTGTGCATGTGTGGGCCGATCCCGGATGCAGTGAACCCAGACAGTTTTGTCTGCTGTCCTGAGGGAGAGCAAACGGCGCGAGTTGACTATGGAAACGCTCTTTCTGCGATGAAAGCTTTACCAGCTCGCAAGGAACGAGAACCCACCCTCGCCCGCGAGGGACAACGCTGACGCAGGCAGCGTCTGTCAGCGAGTTTCTTGATTGAAAAGACCGACTGCTCGCGCTGAACAACCGTTAACCGGTCACCCCGTATATATAGGCACTGGATCTTGACCTGCAATGTAGTGCTGGTGGGGGATTTCTCTTTTACCTTGTTGAACCGTAAGGATTTCCAACGCGCTCGTTAAGTAAAAGTAATCAGAAACTCGGCACAACCTACGACGTGGGAGCGCAGGGACCTCATAGAGACCAGGAGCATAAGTGACAACGCGTGTGTAAATATGCACATGGGTTGTCACTCATTGACATGCATGAGTGGGCAATGTCACGGGCGATTTACGGTAACACCGAACGATCCCCAGTGCTTCTCCCACTCGTCATAGTTCACTTCGTGGAGATGCGTGGATTTTTCACCATATTCTGATGTCGCTGTTTTTTACTTCGTCTTGCCATCTCATTCCGTGTCGTCCATGGCAGGGCTTCCGCTCTCGTGGAATTCGTTTCATCGATCTTATTTACTCTCTTTTATCTGTGCTTCTCCTTATGCGTCCTAGGCAGGTTCATCTTTCCTCTCAATTCTCCTCATGTCTTCTAGTAAGCGCGCAATTTCCAGCATGGATGGATGAAACAATTTTGTCGGTAATCCGGGAAAGTTTCGACACACTGCCCCGCCACGGTTGTCTAGTGGTTATGGCACTCGGCTGCTGATCCGAAGGTCACGGGATCGAATCCTGGCTGCGGCGGCTGCATTTCGATGGAGGCGAAATGTTGAGGCCCGTGTGCTGTGCGATATCAGTGCACGTTAAAGAACCCCAGGTGGTCGAAATTTCCGGAGACCTCCGCTATGGCGTCTCTCATAATCAGAGCCGGTTTTGGGATGTTAAACCGCACAAAACAATAAGGTTAACGATACACTAACAGAGGTTGTTATACTTTGCGCTACGTGTGAAGGGCTCAGGCTTTGACATTTAACGGCATAACTTTTTCACCAACGTATCTACGGTCCCTGACAGAAACCGCGATCACCGGTCGCGCGACAGCAAACACAGTTTGACGATCGTAGCTGTGACGCAGCGTTTTTGCCTAGAAGAAAATTCACGACGAGAGTAGAGTGCCGTTCGGGTATGGTGGGAGATCGAGATACATCTGGCTATAACGTATGCCATTTTTTATCATCTGCAGCTTTTTGACGAAGATTTGAATATGCTCAGTTCAAAAAGCTTTCCAGCGAATGTTTCAGGTCAATAAACGAAGACCCAAGTGCAGATTGCCTTTGAAACGCCCTGTTAATCTCGCGTTTAGGCTCCCTCTAGTTCGCAGAATGTTAAAAATAATATTATTACTTGTGGCATCTCATGAATACAGAAAAGTGAATATTTGCGCTACATGTGCAAGGTGTCACGCACTGTAAAATGTGTAGCAGCGAAGTTCTGAATAGTAATGAACAAAATTGGACTAATCAACTTTAAAACAAAAACAGCCACATGGACAAACCTAAGTGATGAACTGAAGGGACTTATGTAAGAACGCCATTATCCGTTTAACGTTTGCAAGGATTTTTACAGATCGATCGTACCCGACTAATTGGACCCAGAAAACCTAAAATGAGTCGTCGAAAAGCGCACTTTTCGCTAACTTCACTATACCTGCCATGGTGGTCCAGTGCATATAGCAGTCGTCTGCTCATCGCGATGTCGTGGAATCAAATTTCGGCCGCGGCAGCTGCATTTCGATGGCTAAATGCTGAGGCCCGTGTGTTGTGAAATATCAGTGCAAGTTAAAGAACACCATGGACAAACCTAAGTGATTTTCACTACTCTATGCATGAGTGCATTTGAGTACTTTGCGCAAAAATGCGCCCGTTACAAACAGATATATCGAGATCTCTCCCAATACCCGAACGTCACTCTGCTATTGTCATTAACTTTCTTGCGGGCAAAAACGCTGCGTCAGAGCTACGATCGTCAAACTGTATTTAGCATCGTGTGACCGCCGATCGCAGTTTCTTTCAGTGACCGTAATACGTTGATGAAAAATTATGACGTTAAATGTCGAGGCCTGAGCTTCAACATAGCCCCGCCACGGTGGTCTAGTGGCTATGGTACTCGGCTGCTGATCCGAGGGTCGCGGGATCGAATCCCGGCTGCGGTGGCTGCATTACGATGGAGGCGAAATGTTGAGGCCCGTGTGCTGGGCGATGTCAGTGCACGTTAAAGAACCCCAGGTGGTCGAAATTTCCGGAGATCCCCACTATGGCGTCTCTCATAATCATATCGGGGCTTTGAGACATAAACCCCAGGAAGCAAGCAGGCCTGTGTGACATGGTTGTTTACCCTGTAATTGCTGGACTAGCCTATGACAGCGATGGGCACACGTCGCTGTCACACGTCGCTGGCGCACGTCGCTTTACGTTATATGTTGAAGCTCAGTTGTTGTTGTTATGTGGGGTTTAACGTCCCAAAACCAGCTCTGATTATGAGAGACGCCATAGTGGAGGTCTCCGGAAATTTTGACCACCTGGGGTTCTTTAACATGCACTGACATCGCACAGCACACGGGCCTCAACATTTCGCCTCCATCGAAATGCAGCCGCCGCAGCCGGGATTCGATCCCGCGACCCTCAGATCAGCAGCCGAGTACCATAGCCACTAGACCACCATGGCGGGGCTATGTTGAAGCTCAGGCCTCGACATTTAACGTCATAATTTTTCATCAACATATTACGGTCACTGAAAGAAACTGCGATCGGCGGTCACACGATGCTAAATACAGTTTGACGATCGTAGCTCTCACGCAGCGTTTTTGCCCGCAAGAAAGTTAATGACAATAGCAGAGTGACGTTCGGGTACTGGGAGAGATCTAGATATATCTGTTTGTAACGGGCGAATTTTTTTATGTGCAGCTTGTTGACAAAGATTTGAACATGTGGAGGTCAAAAATTCTTCCAATGAACGTTTTAGGTCAATAAACGCCGACTCAAGGGCTGATTGTTGTTGGAACGGCTATTCCTCTCGCACGTAAGACTCTCTCTAGTACGCACAATTCTTTAAAAAATTAAGTGCGGCAAAAAATCTTATGAAAACTAGAAAACAACCTTTTGACTACTCTATGCATGTGTGCATTTGAGTACTTTGCGCATGGTGCCATGCACTGTAAATGATTAGGAGCGAAAGCCTGAACAGTAGCTATGAAAATTGGATTACTCAACTTTATAACGGCAATAGGCAGACGCTCAAACCTAATTGAACAATTGAAGTACTTTACATGCAGAGTCCATATTCGGTGTAATATTTACAAGGAGGCGACGCCGGCAGCTTCCACAGATCGATCGTGTTGGTTTAATTGCATCCACAAAATCGAAAAGCAGTCGTCAAAGTCAGCGATGGTTGCTTTGTTTCACCACTCAATTTCTGCTTCCTGGGCAAAATTAAGCGGATTTCATCAGTCTGAAGAAATGAACAGCATCTCCCGTTCGAAATTATTACAACGGAAATGGATTGCCTGTGTAAGTAACTTTGATTCTTTACCTGGGTCTCAGTTCCTAGCTGTTGTGGTTTAAACGTTAATAAGTCTAACTGCGTAATTGTTGTCCAGAATGTCACTCTCCCCATTTTACAGTGCCTTGCGACATGACCAAAGCAGTTGCGCGAAGAGTGCGAAAATATCAATCTTTTTTCTGTATTTACGAAATTATTTTTCGAAGACTTTCTGTGACACATGCATACATGTGTTTTCTTTAGAAATACATCATGAACACTGAGTGTACGTGTACAATGACGCATTGGGTGTATCAGAACGCGGACACAGTAATATACACATGCGAAGAGTTCCCTCTACACCGCCTTGAATTAGGACCGAAAATATATCTACACATTTCGGGATAATGCCTTATTATGTTATTTCCCTCCGCATATAAGAACGAAAAAAAAAACTCGATAATTCAGGAAAGAGCCCCCTTATTACTACGACTCGCGCCACAGTAGAGAATTCACAAAAAAGTAGACGAAGTGTGATCTCATTACATGCTCCTTAATCAAATACCACTGCTCTCAATTAAAGCGTTATTTGGGTTGTCTAGATCTCTGGAATGAATTTTCAGTTTTAATGGAAATAAGAAAGCTGCTTACATTCACGGAAGGAGCATCCTCGTACCTCGTAAGAAGTATAAAATTTTAACTCGGCTCTCCGAGTCGTGAAAAAATGCCCAGTGGCGCCATTCTTGCTGATGTGTGCAAAACTGCTGGTGTCAAGAAAAACCCACACAAGATGATGTAACGTCCACATACGTGAGAGCCCTAGCAGTTCTTACAGATCTGTGACCACCATCCTGTGGTTCGTGTTAAGTTGCGAACACGTCAAGTTCTAGCGAGGATGGCAAGAAAAGCCTTTGCACTGAAGTTGCTTATCCACCTTAGAACGTCGCGAACACAACAAAAAAGTACATTCGTACTCTTTCGTAGATGCCTTAGGCCAGAAGAGTAATATTCCTTAAGGCTCGGGCTAACGCAATAATGCAGTGAAAGGTGTATGACGACAGTAACTCAGTTCAGCTCGCGTGGCTTCGCACTTTGGCCTTGGAATGGCAGGTCACTCTCAGAGGGGCAGGGTAGTCACGACTTTGGGAGCCTATACGTATTTCGAGACGCCTGCGGATAGCCGTAAGCCTATCCAGTACTTGGTCGAATTCTGTACGCGCTGATGTTCTGCTTGTAGCAGCCTGCATTGCTTTACTATCCACTTCTTCAATTAATTCAGGTGCTTCACACCTGAAATTTTGCTCAGCTGAGGTTCAATACGCTCCCCAGCTGTCTTGAGAGCTCACGGAAGTGAGAGCCGTCGAGGGCTCCTAAAGCCGCGTACGTAGGTACATGGTCCGTGCAGTGAGTTTTAATATCCGAAAACCATTCATCTTAGGCAATCAGACATAGCGACACAGGCATAAGATAACGACAGCTACTACAAGTCGCTCCTCGTAAGTAACTTGGGCTGGCATTGCTGAAAACTTTTATCCCAGAGCTGCCTAACGTAGCGCTTGTACAGCTGTCGAGATACTTTTTCCCTCGAAAAGGGCTTACGGTATATTTTACAACTCGTTAATAAGCGAGCCAAAAAGAAACGAACCAGCCGCTGTCGTCTAGTGGACGCGGGATCGAATCCCTTGCTATGTAATACCGTACATGCTTATGCTATGCTTCTCACTCTTCGCTCGTATAATTGCCCCCTCAGCCTCACTTCCCATTCCTTGCCTTAGTGATTTCATTTCTGGGGTTCCACGTCCTAAAACCAGCCATGATTATGAGAGACGCCGTAGTGGAGGTCTCTGGAAATGCTGACCAGCTGGGGTTGTTTTTTTATGGATGTAAAAATAAATTAAGGAGTTGGGGTTCTTTAACGTGCACTGACATCGCACAGTACACGGGCCTGAACATTTCCCCTCCATCGAAATGCAGCCACCGGGCAGGATTCGATCCCGCGATTTTCGGATTAGCAGCCGAGTGCCGTAACCACTAGACGACCATGGCGGCGCCCTATTCTCACTCCTGACTATGGTATACAAGGCCTTGGTACGCTGTGAAATTCCTCTGCCTTTGTGGTGTAGTGGGCACTGGAGCATGAGCCCAAGAGAAGAGAAAAGTGCGCGAGCGAACGCCATGCATTTCATAGAAGCGCACGGGCACTTATTTCCTGATGATGACAATTTTTATCCGACGGAACACAAATTAAACGGGCACTTAAAGAGCTCCGCTCTTAAGAGTGTTGCAGCACCCCTTTAACGCATGCATTCTGTACGAGTGGCCTTCGCACCTCTAAGACGACGTTCGTATAATATAGGCACCCCTACGTTTCTTGTATGTAGGCTTTAAATACCATCACTTAATAATATGCGTTGATAACTTGGCCCCGAATTCTATGGAATTCTTAGAAGGCGTCGGCGTAAAAAAAGATAAAAATGAGAACTCACTTGCGCTCTAACACGACAAAGGTAAACAGGTGCAGATAAAGCCATTCCCATAAAAAAATAACAAAAGTGTGAGCGAGTCATACCGCAATGGGTATCGCTACTGGAGGTCGTCGCTGAATAAAAGGTGCTGTAGGTGCCTTGCTGTCGCATATTCCAAAGATCAGAATATCGCAGGAACTTTTTCAGAATGTTCATAGCCGCACTGCTGCTCAAAGTTTCTTTAGTTTTGCAGATAGTCTATGGTGAAGAGGAGCAACAGCTCACTGTAAGGTTAACTAAGGGTACGTAATGTAACAAAAAATGAACGCTGATGTGACAGGCCTTGTTTGGACTGTGTGGAACGTTCAGTGGTGTCTTGGGTTTCGTGTAGTTTCTGTGCACTCTTTTGGGAAGGGACTAGTATAGTTACATTTGCATGATTAATGGCGCCACTCTCAAAGCTCACGCCACCTGGTGTGCGTTGCCGGTAATCGCAGCGCAAAACATCTAATGCACCCCGTCTGTAGCACCTGGGCGTTCCATTGAGGCGATCAACAACCCCGCAATGTGCCGAATATTGGTTGAACTGCCTCGTGAATAGACCCGACAAAGCCGTCTATGATATACGACGTGTCTACGAAACAGGCATCTGTTTCGTTTTTTCGGAGATTTTTTACAGCGCTTGCCCTTATTCTGATTGCGGAAAACAATACATCGTGGTACCATCTGGGAAGGAACACTGGTAACATATTCGACAACATCCTGTTACGGTGCAAATATCCCAAAGCTAACGACAAGACTAATTTTTGTCTCACTTGCTGTCCCTGTTCTTCGTGCTGTTTAGGACCTGAACGAAAGGGGGACAAATGCTTGTGCATAAATTCTCTCTAAAATAATTTCAGGTGAGTGCGACTACAATAATGAGACCTTGGAACATAATGAAGTACGGAACGAGAATAAACCTTGCCAAAGTGTAGAGTGTCAAAATGGAGCATTACAGGTGACAGGGTAAGTATACTCGTTTGGAACGGGTAAAAAAGCCAGAAAACGAATGCTTCACATGTTCGCTCCTTATGCCCTTTACACTGTAATGATTTGTAGATATGCTAAAGGAAAGCTGACTTGCGCTCTGATGCCTTATATGTATAACGCAACGATATATATATATATATATATATATATATATATATATATATATATATACATACATATATATATATATATACATGAGAACTTGTTCTCAATGGGCCAAACGTATTTGGAGTGAAATAGCAGACACGACTTCGCAGTTATCGTTTATTACCAACAGTTTCGACCGCTGGTCCGGTCTTTTTCAAGGCATAGAGAGAAGTGTATATATGTGTGTGTGTGTGTGTGTGTGTGTGTGTGTGTGTGTGTGTGTGTGTGTGTGTGTGTGTGCGCGCGCGAATGAGAACAGATGGATCCGGTGTAATATGTGTTTGAGGAAGACGTTCGAAACGCAAACATTTACTAACGTTTCGGCAGGTGGGCCTGACTCTGACGAAGGCAGGCCCACCTGCCGAAACGTTAGTAAAAATTTGTGTTTCGAACGTTTGTTACCCTCTTCCTCAAACATATATATATATATATATATATATATATATATATATATATATATATATAGAGAGAGAGAGAGAGAGAGAGAGAGAGAGAGAGGTTTGGCAAAGTAGGTAGCTTCGGTTGCCGCATGAATACATGTATGAGCGGTAGCATTTCAATGATATTCCATTATTCCATTTATTGGTCGACGTTTCGGTCAGGAACTGACGTTTACAAAGACAGTATTTCCTTTTCTCCTGTTCCTTTATGTAGGCATAGGAGAAAGGGCGCAAGCTGTTTACTAAGTGGTTCGGGAAAGCGAGTGGGGAAAGATGGGAGGCAGCAGAGGGGCGCCAACACGTTTCGTTCGAATGAGCGTACGGCGGCAATTTGTAGGGAGCGGCGGCGAAGGACAGTTTGACGAGCTCCACGAGAGAACTGAAAAAAAAATGAAAACAGAACAGTGCTCTTCGGTGCACCGCCTCAAAACGATCGGGGGAAGTCGTCAGCAGCCTAACGACACGCGCGGCAACGGATGTGGTCCGAAGTGGTTTCTCATCTTGGGGATCGAAGCGGTTAAAAATGCCACCGCTGTTCAACGTGGCCGATAGGAGGGGGTGAGAGGGGAGGAGAAGCGGCAGCGGAGACGGTAGGGCAAGCCACGGGGGAAAGAAAGAAAGAAAGAAAGAAAGAAAGAAAGAAAGAAAGAAAGAAAGAAAGAAAGAAAGAAAGAAGAAGAAAGAAAGATGAAGGAGTGAGACGAGTCAACAATCTATACTGTATCTTTCGGTGTATATTTGGTAGGGGCCCGACGTTTTGTATATGAACGGTGTTATCTATAGAAGGGGAAAAGGTATGTTAGCTAACTGGAAGAAAAATATTTGAAAAGATGATTAAAAAGGAAATGCAGCTGTTCAAAGGTGAGTGAAAAAGACGGAAGAGGTTCTACAGAGTGCCACATATCTCAACTTGACACGGACAACAGGTACAGTCGCGCAAAGCGCCGGCTCTGCTATAAAGGAACACTGTTTTAACGCAATGGCGTTAGAGAGCTCGTTCCGCAGAAATACCGCCGTCGGTGCCGGCGTCTCCACGCGTCTCTTGTGAGCGAAAAAAAAAAACAGCTCCGAAAATGGACAACTATATCTATCTAGCGTAAGACATATCAAGCAATTTCTCGACTAGAGGTGTGCACGGGCACCCGGTAGCCCGAAAGCCCGACCCGGCCCGCGGGCCGGGCTCGGGCGGGCCGACGTATTTTCACCTCGGGCCCGGGCCTGGCTCGGGCTACTTGGAGTTTTATCGGGCCGGGTTCGGGCCCGCCGCAAAGCCCGACTCAAGCCCGAAATATAGAGAATGAGTGGGAATTGTTTTCCAGCACGCATACAGCGCCTTTTCCGCGACCGCCCTTTACCGCTTTTGCTTTCCATTCGCTACTTTAAACAAAAGGGGAGCAGGTAAAGCACTGCCCCTGTTGCACTCCGACAAACAGAGAAGTAACACCACCTGAGCTGGTGACGGCGCCACGCGACTGTTCGCGTTAGATTTAAGGCAAAATCCCATATGGATAAAAATGCACGCGACAGCGACGAGCACCCGACGTAGGTCGCCTTCGTGCAAGCTGATGCTTGCATGGGCATACCCCATACACGTGACGGCTTTGGCGAGCGAACTCCATTTTTGCTGGCATGAGGCAAAGTGCCGCGCTGTCGCAGGTATGCAATGCAAATAAAAAAATTTGTTGCATGTTCGTACGTAAAACGTTTACCGTTGTCTCGCAGTATTTTTTATATGAACGTGCGTAATTATTACGTTATTTGTTGGTGTAAAGCTGATGTGCTTAGCGTCGAAAAGCCGGGCCGGGCCGGGCCCGGGATTGTGTTTTCGTACGTCGGGCCGGGCCGGGCGGGCTCGCAGCCCTTTGCCGTCGGGCTTGGGTGGGCCTTCGACGAAGTCAGCGGGCCCGGGCCGGGCTCGGGCTCGGGCTCGGAAATACGGCCCGTGCACAGCTCTAGTCTCTACTAGCATGGCCTCCGAGACGGCGAGCGCGCCCACCATCTCGGAGGCCATGCGACTACAGCAGAGCCTATATGCGGTCTCGTCGGATGCTCTGCATCCACTTCTTTAGCATTTCATTCTCACGACACCATTAAAGAAGTGAAGTACCGTATAGTTGCCATTTCACCGACCATAAGGCGATGCTAGTTTCTGTTGGCCGGAAGAGGTCTCCAGAAGAACAAATCGAAAAGCTGCCAGATAGTTAACGCGCGAAGGACGACAGAATGCGACCATTTGTGAATAAAAGTGTCACGTCTACGCGCAGTCCATAATACAGCACCATGTTACTACATCACTACAAAATTTTCATGAAGTTGACATAAAAGTGCTGTTAACTAGATCGAAAACCTCTACCATTACTATAGATACATCGCGCGCGCGTGTGTCTGTGCGTGTGTGTCTGTGTCAGTGCGTGTGTGTATGTGTAACAACACATATTAATAAGTATGCACTGAGTGGTTTAAGTGCACACTAGGGGCCGGATTTCGCTATCGCGTTCAACTCTTAAAGGCGAAGCTTAAGGGTCCCCCAATTTTTTGATGTCGGTTATTGGTACTTTCATATGAAGTATCTCTAGGTGTTATTTACTATTTAATGTACTCACAACAGGAAGAGCTGCCCCGGATATTAATTTATTCCACATTCAAGTGTCACTGGAACTCGTAGATTCGCAGTTAAATTTGCACGGTACTCTCGGTGCTTGGGATATGTGGGAGATGTGTTTTCTTGTTTTCGTAAATCAGGTGCCCTGAATTGAAGGTTGCTGGTCCGAACTGCGATCCTACAGACGGAGACAGCACTGCATCATACCCAGGTTGCTGCCCAACTATGCAATGCATTGATCCTGCACCCGCACTTACGGTCGTTCCACTGAAACCTAATAAACCGAAGGACAGCAAACCTCCCAAAGGTAAGTTCAGAAGCGGCAAATTCGATTTAAAGGTCGAGTCTTCGAGGTCAGATAACTTGATAAAATTCGCTCCCTACGTTCATTGGAACACCTCCGTCTTTATGGAAAATTTCATGCTTGAAAGACGCGGAGATTGTTTACAAGGCAATTTTTGCTGGTTACTTCAATCCATCCATTGGACATTGATGATCGATTGATTGAGGTTCGGTTACGAAAGGACGCTAATTTATGCAGCCCATGTAGGGAGCACGGCTAAGCGTCCGTGGGGGTGCGGGAAAGGGAGTGAAAGAGATAGAGAAGAGAGAAAGGCCGTAGTGGAGGGCTCCGGAAATTTAGACCACCTGGGGTTCTTTAACGTGGACTGACAACGCACAGTACACGGGCCTCTGGCATTTTCGCCTCCATCGAAAATGCGACCGCCCCGGCCGGGATTGCGAAGCCGCTTATGTTCGGGGCTATGTCACACCCTCCCGCCATCCATCCACCCATCAACCGCGTGGCGTCCACACCCGCACTGCGCATGCGCATCCTCCTCCCCCTCCTCTCCTTGTCTCATCTCCTCTCCTCTCGGCATTCCTCCTCCTCTCCAAACGGCGCGTTCACTATGGGAACGCTCTTCTACGAACGCTTTACCTAAGTCCCTAGATCTTCTTTCCGTTTTTTAGCTTTACCAGCTCGCAAGGAACGAGAACGCGCCCTCGCCCGCGAGAGACAAGGCTGACGCAGGCAGCGTCTGCTAGCGTCCAACCGATGCAGACGCGACACCTAGTCAAACCATCCTCCTTGAGTCAAACCGATGCAAAGGCGGTGTGCACCCCCTGTGCTGCTTCGCATCCCCTCATGGTCCCCTTTAGCGGGAGATGGCGTAATTTTTTTACAATAACTGGCCGCTTTGTCTCCTGACGTAATTGTAGGAAAAACAGCGAAAACGATGGAATTGAGCGGGTAACATACAGTGGCCTCCGACTTATGCGCGCGCCATTTGCAAGCGCACGAAAATGTGTCGGCCATGTCCATATCGGAGGTAGCCTCTACTTTACCAACATGGGAAGGGCGCCCACACGGTCGTACCTTGCGATAGGCGGACTGACGCACTTAGACTCGCGCAAGGACAGCACTCTCCGTTTTGGTATCGGTGTCGTATTCGTGCTATTTTGCTTATTAAAAATTATTTTCACATTCGCTGGGTATTTCTAACATCGTGAGCGTTACAGTAACGTTTGAGAAATATAGAATTGCCCTTACCTCAACATGGTAAAAGAATAGCCAGAGTTAGCCTTTAAAACTTGAGCGGACGAAGAGAATATGGTTCTGTGTTTATCCGACAGTGTTTTTTTCTTGTTCTTTTCTTTTTTTGAACTGCTCTTTCTGAGAAATGAGTAACTCAGGTCATGTAGGAGCAGGTTAACCGAAGACCTAGAAACTGCTGGCTCAATGAAGAATTGTTCTAAAACAAGCCACATTTTTCAAGCAAGGAAGTAAATTATATACACATAAAGACATCGTAGCTGAGAAAAGTCTATATACCTGGGCTCCCTTAGTTACTGTACTTTCGTCATTAGTGAAGATCAACGCACAGCGCAACCTAAATCGTGCCTGCTGATGACAGAGAGTACAATGAAAGGATTAAATTTTAAAAAACGCATTTCCTGTCAACCTAGTGTGAAATCTGCTGACATAGAGGAGCTGTATTTATATGTCATTTTCTATGATTTTCTGTCATTTTTCACCACCCTCACGGCACAATATCCACTTTCTTTCTTTCGCTCGTCAGCCGTAAAGAATGTTACATGTCAGTGTGCTACAGGAACATACATGAGCCTTTAATTAGTATTCCCTACGTGTCGCACGTGGGATTCCTTGTGGCAACGTCCTTGTGTTGCGGCAATCGAAACATGATGCGTTACCGTTGCGCAGGGCGGCTTTCGCCTCCTTCTGTTATAAGAGTGCAATACCTGCCCAATTTTCAAGCGATCCATGCATTCCCCCCCCCCCCTATCCTGCGTCGCTTTCATGAAGCTCTCGGCGTACCAAAATACCTACCAAGAGCGAAAATCACAACTACATAAAAACTAGGTCGTCCGGCTGCACACTCGAACCACCAACCATCGGGTTTCCAGACTAGCGGGCTAACGCATTCAGTCAATTTCGGTATGCATGCGCTTTCAAGGGGAGGTGAGTGTTCTATATGCCTGCAGACACAGCGAAAGCGCACGCTCGTAGCACACGCACGCTCTTCAATGCAGGCTTGACAAATGAAGGAGTCGAGAATGTATGAGTCTCTGTGGATTTCAACCCAGCGCAGTAGGTGCAGTGGCGCGCACTCCCAACGCTCGCCAAGCGGTTTGGCACTTTGTGTTCTCTGTGACAGCTCTTAGAGAGCAGGGGTTGAGTTTCAAGATATAGGACCGAAAGAAAACAGGACAAAAAAAAAAAAAAGAAAGGGCCACGCACACGCCGAGCTTCGCTTGCCCCACTTTTCCAGATAGTGGAAAGACTGCGCAAGTCTTTGTTGCACGCAATTATATGTCGGATATTTGATGTACGCCACATAAACAACGGCGATCTGTTTTGCAGGAGACTGCGTGTACAAAGGTATTTTTCATCTCGAAAACGGTTTAACGACGAACATCTGGTATCCGGTGTGCGCCAAAGTACACTGTATGTGGGGCAGCATGGTGGTCACAACGTAAGTACGCTGTTGCCAGCGCTAGTAATTATTTCTTAAGTAATCATAATTTTAAATTCAGAGTTCAGACACGAACTTCTCATTAAATGCGCGTGGCCGTATATTTTTTTCACGCCATAACTTTGTTTGAGTAGCCACTCGTAGCCATGGCAACAAATGTGGAACGCTGTTTCTGACTGGAGGCGTCAAGCACTATGTGACCTTTGTACGAGATGGCTGCTAACATATAGACCCTCGCATGCTGCCTAAAGGCACCTAGTCTGCTATAACGAGGCCTATGCTGTGAAATAACCAAAGGAGAAGGATCAAGGGCTTGTTTCTTCGTTAGACACAACTTGAACCCAACAGGCAATTAAGTCAAGGAAGGCATAGGTGACATTACTTGCAGTTTGTAGCTGTAGTGAATTAATTTTGATTTTGTCATTTGTTCCGGTCTAGTCTGAGTATTGTGCTAAAAAAATTGTGCAGAACCCACAATCGGTGTCATGCAAGGCAGTCAGTGAGAAATTGCCTATGACGAATTGTTATAGCCAGCTGTTACGAACAAGATGATTTTCTATGCAAGATGCATGAGTAGGCGTACGCTCAACGTGGGCGAACCAAGGACCTCGGCATCACCACCGCGACTGAATGGTCGCTTATGGTACGACGTAACGTTGTCACTCACGATGGTGTGCTGACATGCCTGTTTTGCCGAAGAGAAGTCCACGCTACGAAGAGCTGATGTGGTACAGTACCGTCGTCCATTGAAGTATTCCTACGGAAACGAGCAAAGTTGGACATGAGCATGCCGATTGATATTATAACACAAGTATTTCTTGCTAAATTGCTATGCGGGGCAGTTGCACGCTAGAAGCGCAATTGACGTTGCAGAACTACTACTTTCAAAACTGCTAGTGCAATAGGTTAATGAGCTACATGTACCGCACTGAATGAGTCACCGTAGCATAATGATAGCGTGCTTTCCTGGCACTTCGGAGGCGCAGCTTTGATTCCTAGCCCCCCCCCCCCCCCCCCTACTCCTTGCTTTGTGTAGGTTTTCCTCATAAATCACAGGGTTTTCACCCGTGTATGCGTGTTTATTTATACATCCTGATCTGAAGTAAGGAGACGGCACGCCTTTCTTGCTTTTGAGAGTTTTTCAGGCGTATGTTAAATGTATACTTTAGTTGATTCTTAAGTGATATAGCCCGGATAAATTAAAACACCTATGGCGTATACCCGAATACCGCGGGCAGAGCGTGCGGGTATGTGCCACACGTGATTGGAGTTTCGTTATTCGTCATGTACATCACAAATACATCAAGTTAGTGAAATGAAGCTCAATAATTCATGTTCATCATACAGTTATACCCTGCCAAGCAAGTTTTGGTGTCGGCCGGGTGAACGAGGTGACAAGGAGAACACGTAGGCGCAGGCGGCCAGGCAGATATATGCGGTAAAAATGACTCAATTTCGGCATTAAATGCTCCGCATTTAAATACAGCGTTTGCAAATCCTGAAAACTCACCAAGCCTTGTAGCTGGACTGATTCGGGTAGCACTTGCAAGGTCACAAAGTCAGGTGAGCCAGAGTGGACGAAATCAAGGAGAACCGCTGTGAGCACACAGCCCTCTTTTCGTGCTAGAGGAGGGGCATAAAAGTTTTCCTCTATGATAGTATTATGAATATTTTACATCAGTCTTCCAGGGTTGCAGCAAGGTGCATTTCCCAATTTCACTGTTTACGTGAAGGTAAGGGGATCAAGCCAGATTAATAAAGAGGACGTTCCTTTTTTTTCTAGCTGTCCCCACGTAATCGTGAAGAGTCCACACTGTAGAAAAGAAGACGGGAAGTTCGGGCCCTTTCCTTCTTGCTGCCCCAAGCTTACATGCAACCCTCCAGCAATCGACGCCGTCGCTTCGGAGGTATAGCAGCCTAACCGAACTGTTGTGGCATTGGATGCACAATAAATGAATTTTAAAAAACATGGCTTCAAGAATCTCTTTCCTCTGGTACAGAGTGCTAGGGTGTCCCCCAAGCAAAAGAAAAAAATAAAAGAAATGACGTACAGAGTGGTGAAACTTTATTCTGAAGAAATATACAATCCTAGTGATATATGTGACAAAACCACAGCACGGTCACAGGTCACACAATCGCGCTATACTAAGGCTCAAGTTAGACCACATGCATTTGTTAACGACAACCAAATCTAAGTTACAGGGCGCTGACACAAAACTTTTGCTGTTGGGGCAGCCGGTACGATCAATTGTCGCCTGACATGCACAAATAATGTGCCCACTTTCCACAGCGAATATTGTTCAGAAGGTTATTTAAACGTGTATTGGAGCTACGTGCGCAATGAAGCGCTATACGCCGCACCTCGCGACATAGGCGATCATCATGAGCATGGTCGTCGATCATCGTCGAGATCATCGATAGCGATGATCGTAATGAGATCGAAGGGCAACCGTATCTTCCGTGACGTCACCACGGCAGACCTGCTTGCCCTATTATACCCTCCGCGATAACAGGCTTCAAGAAAGCCGTCGCCAGCCGACGACCATGATTGCGAGGGCGCCGAAAACCAGCAGGACTTGCGGCCGTCGAAAGACGTTGCAGGCGGTGGGGAAGTGCGTTACGTGCTTACGTGTTCGGATTGGTTTATCACGTTTGCTCGGCACTTTCTCATTTTCGAAGCTCTCGGACACCAGAACAGAGTTTAGTGAGCAATAATTACCGACCGTGTATAATTATCGGTGGCGCTTGCGGAAAAGGTGTGTCGTATTATGAGCAACAGGACCCCAGCAGAATATTTCAGCAAAAAATAAGTAGCACAGCTAGCCCTAATGGTGTAAGGCTGGAAGCGAATTCGCAGCTTGCGTTCGTTCTACTTTCTTTTGATGCGCGTAACTTTACCTAGAAAGCGGGTGCTATTATTGGTGGGACCACGTCACATGACTAGTTATGCGAATTTACGTGGTCACACATCACCAGACTAGCTGTCACATGATTTTAATACGAAAATGTTTTGTGCCGGGGTCCACAAAGACCCCATACGCCACTACCGTAACGGATATGATGCAGTAAACATGTAAGAACAATAACGAAAAACACTGAGAAAAGCTTTTGTTGATGCACAGGGAATCGAACTCAGGCAACGATGTTGACGGGCCAATGTGGCGCAAGTAAATATGACGCTTTTGTCGCCCGGCATTTACTACAGACTGTGCCTAGTTATTAGGCAAACTGCTTCAGTTATATAGGGTTGGCCCTTGATGTTATGGAGGCGATGCATTAACGTGGGTTCATCCACGTCAAACGGTGCCGTACCAGCGAACACCGATAGCAATTGGAGAGTTCACCTCGATGTAACAAGAAACACTCATCTGCTTATGCGAACAGACATTTTACTTGCGTGTTATACCGATTCTTTTCACAGAGGGATCAGCCACATATATTACGTGATTTAGGAGGCAAGACACCACGTGACTAGTTATGTGATTTTATGTGGTCTTGTAGAGAGAGAGATAGAGAAATGAAGAGGAAAGGCAGGGGGGTTAACCACGCGTTTGCTCGTTTGACTACCCTACGTCTGGGGGAGGGGAAAGGTGAGTAATAGATAGAGGAAGGAAGAGCAGTCTCACTGCAGCGTCCCCCTTTCCTCTCAAGGCTCTTCTAGTGAGGCAATTTCGGTCAACACACAGTGCAATGTAAATGTACGCACCGACTGACCGCACTCCTGGGGTAATCAAGAGGGCCCGCCCGCCCGCTCGCTTGCTTTTAGATGCGAAGCACCTTTTGCTCGGGGCTATGGCCGTTGTCCGTTGGCGTCCGCACCTGTCCTCCTCATCCCGCTCCCCACGCCAGCTGTGCGATAATGCGCTTCTCACTCCGTCCTCCTCTCCACGCCAGCTGTGCGATAGCGCACCTCTCACTCCGTCCTCCTGTCCACGCCAGCGCTATATATAACCACGTGCACGCGCCGCTGCATCATTTGCTTACTCGCATGAGTTTCGCTCCGGCGTCTGATGAGTACCGACAGTCCTGCTAGCGGATTGGCTGAAACAAGTTCAGCCAGCATCAGCCAACCAGTTAACAGAGCCGTTAGCGCCGTAGAAGACTCTGCTGCGAGGTGGAGAGCACGCGACGCAGAGCGTCAACGCCGAGCAGCGGATTCCTCGCTTCGAGAACGAGGAGCAGCCGCGAAACGCCAGCGCGATGTGGGTAACCAACGCAAGTGAATATGAAGGGAACTCCGCGATGCTTCGCATCAGGTCGCTTCTCCGCATACGCTGTCGCTTCTCCAGCATACGCTGTCACTGTCATGCGGTTCCAAGTAGGTCTGGCTCTTTTTCCTTAGTTGATTGTTAGGAAGGGCCACAGCTTTTCCGTTTGAGGGATTCCAAGGCACGGAACCAGCGTTAGTTTCTTTTATTTATTATGAAAATGTCAAACGGGCATGTTAAATTCATAATGATTATATTGATAGGGGCACTGGAAATGTTAGTATGTGCCAAGAAAGTAAATACTTTCTCAATCAGCAGATCCGTCATCACTTATTCACGTCAAAGGCCCCTAGAAACGATTGATCGCCTTTGAATGCATACGTAGAGGATGCAGAAGTTAACGAACTAAGCGAAGAGTTGGTACATCGATTATTTTTTCATATTTTCAAATGTAATCAAGTTGCCGTCAAAAATATATTTGCGCAGGAACGCTACGTCAGTGCTACCGCTTCTGTCATAGAGTCAACGACGATGTTCTATAGGCCAGAAAATTAATCAGGCCACGGCTTAGGCAACTGGAGCGGCCGCCGGGCCACGACGCCTCGATGCTGTCTATCTCTCAGCGTGCGCTAATGTCGAGAGTGCCTTAGCGTGACGTTAAATTTCGCCTTAACTTCGCCTGCGTTGTGGCTTCCGCAGTCGCTTTGCCCGCCTGAGCCGTGGTCCATTTAATTTTGGGGTGTTAGTACACTTTTGTATAAGAAAAAGGAAAGAGCCCAGTAAGAGGTTACAGTGAATCAATATTTTGCCATGGAAACAAAATCACATGAAGTACCTCTTCTTCAATTGCATTTATTTAAAAAAAAAGTACTGTTCGGTACCGGCGGTAACTTGTATCCTCGAATATGGGCGGATTGTCCTTCATTGGTCAGGACATGTCATGGGCAGGACATGTCATGAGGAGAACAGATAACAGATGGACAGTAAGAGCGACGGAATGGATACCAAGAGAGGGAAAACGCAACAGAGGCAGGCAAAAGGCTAGATGGAGCGATGAAATTAAAAAGTTTGCGGGCGTAAAGTGGAACCAACTCGCCCAGGATAGGGTGGAGTGGAAATCGATGGGAGAGGCCTTCGTCCTGCCGTGGACCTAAATAGGCTGATGATGATGATGATGATGATGATGATGATGATGATGATGATGTCCTTCATTGAACCGAGGTATCAATAACTGCGACTAAATCATATATAAAGGAATGGCGCTACGAATAATCAGCATACTAGTCACGTTTTTTTCACGCACTCCTTAAGTTGCAATGAACAACAGGCTAGTTTCCGTATACTCGTGCCTAGTTTGGTCAACTCTTGAGAAAACAAACATGATTGCGCATTGGTCATCGCTTCTGTAGACAGGGCCACCGCGCGCAGCCTGCGCGACCAAATTAATTGGGTTCACGCACTGCCGTACATCTCTGTGTGTGTGCACAAATATCACGCGTAAGTTAATCACCACCCATCGGCCAACCTCGCATATTATCCAGCCGTGTTCATAACTGCGGAACTATAGCTGAGATAACCAAGCACGCCCACGCTCCATCAATCCTTTAGGAACCCGCTGCAAAACTCACCGCCCAGGAACCACGCACAGACGGTGAACAAGTGAAACTAAAATGCGCGGCCCCAGTGTTTATTCGAGCCTTAATCCCAATGGTTAAGGTCTCCCCCAATTATTGGTTACGTCGATGTGGTTGTTATTGACGGCACAGGGGGATTTATCCCACTCTTTATATGAAATGCAGCACATTATGTTGGGCTTAGTCATAGTCACCATCAGGTAGTACTGGGCTGAAGGCAACAATCGGCCGAGCTCAAGAAAAGGAGCGCGCGTGCAAGTGCTGACGCCAGAAAAGTAAAAGCGCGAGGGAAATTACCATGGCAAAAGCTCAAACAAGTGCCCCTCCCCTGCTTTCAGGGCACTGTGCAGGCGCCGCCGCTAGGCATTCATGCAAGTTAGACAGTTTTGTGTGTCCGCCGCGGTGGTGTAGTGGTTACGGTGCTCGGCTGCCACCCAAAATACGCGGGTTCGATCCCGGCCGCGGCGGTCGCATTTTCGATGGAGGTGAAAATGCCAGAGGCCCGTGTACTGTGCGTTGTCAGTGCACGTTAAAGAACCCCAGGTGGTCTAAATTTCCGGAGCCCTCCACTACGGCTTTTCTCTCCTCTCTATCTCTTTCACTCCCTTATCCCCCACCCCCACGGACGCTTAGACGTGCTCCCTACATGGGCTGTAGAAATTAGCGTCCTTTCCTTACCGAACCACAATCATCATCATCATCAGTTTTGTGTTGAAGCTGCCTAACTGTCAACTGAAAAATATTTCTGCCGAAGTACTTCGTAAATTGAGCTTCAAAATATTTCTCGCGACGCCGTAACTGGATTCAAAAGGAATGAAGACAATTTTGTTTCAGATGCGAAGCACCTTATGGTCGGGGCTATGTCACTCTCTCCCTCCCTCCTTCATCCATCTATCCACCGCGCGGCGTCCACACCCGCACTGCGCATGCGCATCCTCCTCCTCCTCCTCTCCTTGTCTCAGCACCTCTCCTCTCGGCATTCCTCCTCTCTGAGTGGCGCGCGTTGACTCTGGAAACGCTCTTTCTTCGATGAACGCTTTACCAGCTCGCAAGGAACGAGAACGTGCCCTCGCCAGCGAGAGACAATGCTGACGCAGGCAGCGCCTGCTAGCGTCAAACCGATGCAAACGCGGTGTGCACCCCCCTTGCTGCTTCGCCTCGCTTCATGGTCCCCTTTAGCGGGAGATGGTGTAATTTTCTTTCACCTTCATTTTGCCAACCGTAGTCAACATCAGCAATAATTTCTCCATCACTAAGCATGACCCAGTATGCTGGTGAGTTCGAGTAAATAGGCCCCTTGAATACACTCAAAGTTAGCCGTACAATGAACCCCTTAAAGGGCAACTCCGGCGGTTTTTTCGCCATGTTCTCATATCGATGTTTTCCAATGGCGCTGATATTCCTGTAGAAGCTAGGCTGGTTCGGTTTGCTCAGAAACGCACCAATAAATTTAAATAAACGAGTGAAAGGCGTGTTCAAAACGAAACGGAAGCGGGTAGACGCTTCGTGCAGCGTATGTGATGACGTCACTGCCTCCGCGCCATCAGAAATATGGAGGTGGTGCCAGAAAAATGACGTTGACGAGGTAATTCGACGCTGTATTGAACTATGCCAGTTTTTATGAGCTTGACAGCGAAGACCTGCGCGCTGAGTTATCGCCGCTTTGATTTTAACTTCTCGCTGGCTCAGATAGGAACCGTCGTAGGTACGACGCAAAAAACACAGGATGGCCCACATGGAAATCCGCTAAAAATTTTTGAAATTCATTTCCACGAAAAATAAATAATTTGCAACCGCCTGGCTCGGCATATATTATAGGAGTACCAAGGAAAATATATATTCAAAATTTTATTGAGATCAGTAGACAGTGAAAAGGCTCCGCGGTTGCGCTTTAACAACATTGGTGAAAAAACCCAAGGCACACAAGCACCAAACCAACATTACGAACGGACCTCACTGGACGTCCCCTAGGAAAGTTGGAAGGGGGCTTATCATTGGCACCGCCAGGGGGGTTGGCGGGGGACATGGTTCCCGAAAAGCTGGGGGGGGGTGGCTTGCGCCCCCGAGCTCATCACCCCCGTCCCCCTTAGTCCGTGCCTACTCGCGTTATCGCCCTTGCAAAAATTTCTACAGAACAGCGTATGTACCCAAGCCATAAATAAAGCTATCTTGCATTCATTACATGACCTAAGCGTGATTACCTTGCGTTGGACTATGCGGCTACTAACCCTATCGTAAAACAGTTATGCCACTCTTTTGTTACCCCAAAAGTAACCATCGCACGTAAAGTATCAGCCCCCTATTCTAAAACTGCCTGTGAAGTTTGCTATTTCCAAGGAGATAGGTCATTCGGTTGAATTTTTCAAAACATGTTTTCCGAACATTTCTCGACAATATCAATCTTTCTCGGGATTTGGGACCACAGGGCAGTAAAAGAGAAAATAAACTTCATAATAAGGTGTACGCTGTGTTGTCGCACTTAACAAATGTGAAGCAGAAGAGTTGCTCTTCTGCCCTTTTTCGAGAATGCTGTGCACGTGCGCATGACAGCCTTTTGTTCAGCCAGTTGCTGACGCACATTCGACGATGAACTCAATAAAACTACCAGTGCCCTAAGCGAAGACGCATGGGTTGAGGAAGAATGCATGCACTGCAAATAGCGGATAGTTTATTTTCACTCGATATAATGAATCCGGGCTGCTTGTGGAACGTCACTGCGCTCCCATGGAGGCATCATATAACTGCAAGAAGTGGTTTCGAGAAGCGGTGTTCTGTCATAAGAAAGTGCCTTAAGAAAGCAGGAAATAGTTCAACCCCCCCGCACTTGAATACTTGCGAAAGGGGATCTGTCATCTCTGACTTTCAAAACAGCTGTAGAGCTCACTGACAGGAGCAGTATGCGAAGTATTCAATCTGTACTTGTGGTGTGAACTCTGACCTATATGGGCGCTTCAAGGTGCGCTGTTACTTCTACTCGCATGCCAAACACTGCGACTCCATTAACACAAATCGCCGAGAGCTCTAGACAAACCAGGGACATTCGTTTAAGTGCACTTTGTGAGACGTTACTGGGTATCCATAGCAACGGCAAAGTGGGTAGAATGGGGAGATGTGAATAGAGGCCGTAGAAATCGGTCCCAGACTGCACCAATGCCTCAAGCGGCGTGGTACGCCCGGCTGCGTGTCATCGAGTAGTCGATGCACTACGTTCCGCTGCTCGGTTCCGACCCGCGCTTTTCTGCGTGCACCACTTTGCAGCATCAATCGCGTTTCATTCTCACTTAGAGTAAGAGTGAACTAACAAATGGAAAACTTCCTCTCGTAAACTACACTCCCTGAAGGAAGGCGCATGAGAGGAAAGGATGGATTTCTGGGGTTTGACTTCCCCAAACCCAGCTCTTATTACGAGAGACGCCGTAGTGGAGGACTCCGGAAAATTCCACCACCTGGGAATCCTTAAGGTGCATTGATACCGCACAGTGCACGAGCCCTCAACATTTTGCCTCGACGGAAATGCAGCCGCCGCGGCCGATATTATAGATCACGCGAACTTCGGATCAGCAGCCGAGAACCATAGGGACTAGACAACCGTGGCGGGGCCGCATGAAAAGAAATAAGAATGTGGTGAGGTTTGCACCAAAGAGGAATTGTCAGTTTTTTAAAGCCACTTCCATTACAACGATCAGTCCCACACAGGCATTCGCTACGTTGGCTGAAAACAACTTCTGACCGTTCTTTCTCCGGAGTCCATGCTCTTTTTGGTTGACTCGGTTTAAAAAGAAATGAACCAGAGGAGCACTAAATGCGTACAAAAAATAGCGTTAGCGTTATGACATGCTCAATACAGCTAGCTTGTGACGTTTGCCTATTATTATGGCACATGCCAGAAAGAACATTTGCAAGAAGGCTAGCTATGGTTAAATAAATTAGGCTCTACTATCGCAAATACCAATGACTAGCAGAGCTATGGAGGCTTGCCAGTTCGGCTTTTGCCTCGCGGGTTCTGACGGTGGTCTGTTTCCGTTCCCATATCGTTTTCTTTCTCTCAGTTTCTCTTTCTGTCGTGCATGGCAAGTTGTTACGATCGTTGGTAGAGCGCAATAATATGGTTCTTATAAATGCGCGTTTTTTCCAGCGTGAATGAATAGCCTATTGGTTAGGATGCTCGCCTTCGGACCGTAGGCACCCGGGTTGGATTCCTACCTCGCCAAGAACAACTGACGTTTTATTATTCCTTCTGTTATTTCGACCTCTCTGCGTCTCTCTGTGCACATCCCCGTGCTTAGGATTCCCGAAATGGTGTGGAAGGGCAATGCTTTTCTACTGTGTATATCAGTAAGAGGGACAAGCCAGCGTACAGCTTATCGTGACGTTTGAGGCTCTCTTGTTACTCCCATTTGTTGCAATTTCCAAAGGAAAATTGTCGATGAATATAGTTATAACGATCAGGAAAAATTCAGCCGAGTTGGCTATCTCCACGAGAATTGCAAACAGACCGATTTAGAATAATGTACGTAGATATTCGTCTTGTTTATTTTTCCGAGGAAATGCAAGGGCGGCATAGGTGTTTTACAATACGCATCATCATCGCAAAGGATAAAGCAAGGCGATGGCACACGCGCTATCACGCGATTAACGCAAAGTACCTTTGCATATTGGTCATGTACGTACGCTGTTGCCGACAAAGTCGTGCAGGAAGGATAACAGGAACAACGTTTAGCGTGTGACGCACCTCTAGGGGGAGAAAAACTAATAATAGAGCGCGCAAACGTATGTGCACCTCGTTATGAAACTCTCTAATACCTTTGTGACGCTAAGTTTCGATTGGCATCTTATAAATATGCACATTCACGTATTCCTTCACAATCTCACGTAAAGAACCTGCACGATAAAGATCAGTGCAAAAGTTGGCAGTGTCCTTTATATAAACAATAATGGCTTTATGTTGTTACGTGGCGCTTAAGGACGCTCACCTGCACGGGGATGTGCTGTTACAGGGAGCTGAAAGACACCCACGAAAGAAGACGATGTACCTGGGGTGAACGTGGTGTGACTTCCAACTTGGTCACTGTAAAATACAAGCGCTATAATTTCGCTGTTTGTTCTGTTCCGTTACATTTTGGTGGAGGTGCTGGGTATACCCTTCAATCTTCTACGACGGAGCTCCGCAGTGGACGCCACCTCGAGTCTACAAGCATGGTTGAAGGGAATGACGTCTCCGCCCACTTCATCTATGTCGCCATCGCCGATCACGACAACTGAGTACGTCGCTTCACAAACAAAGTTGAGGTACGCCAGTGGCTTGGGATGTATGAGCGCGTCAGCAAGAACTACGGCTGGGATCCAACCGTCATGCTGGCGAACGTGAGATTCTACCTAGACAAGACTCCTCGCGTCTGGTTTGAGACCCACGAACAAGCTCTTACCAGCTGGGATATTTTTAAGGAGCAGCTCCGCAACATTTCCGGGAACCAGTCTAGCTGGCAGCTCGCTGCCAAGACAACTGGCGTTACGCACCCAGACGTCAACAGAGCTATACTTGTCCCATATTCAGGACGTAGTGGCCTTGTGCCAAAAAGCCGATGAGAGAATGGCCGAGCCCAAAAAAAGTCTATCACATACTGAAGGGCATTGCACATGAAGCATTTTGTCTGCTTGTCTTTATGACGTAACGACCTTCGACGCTGTGTTTAAGTGTCACCGCTTAGGGCAAGCGAAAAGCCGGCGCATATCACAGCAGTTTGAGCGCCTACCGAAGACGGCTCCAACGTCTTCCTGCGAGACAGCTCCTTAAAGAAGTCTGCATCTGAAAATGTTACGCGAATCGTCCGGTGCGAACTCGAGGCCGCATGCCCTGCTGCGAACAAGCAAGTGTTTTCCGACGCACCGGCCCCAACCGTGTCATTGATCCAGGCCGTTGTGCGCCAGGAATTCACCAACCTTGATCTACTTCCATCTGTCTGCGCTGTAAACAATTCGGAAACCTCGTTCGCTTCGTCGGACGCTCCTCGACGCCGTCAGTACCCTCCTTTTCGTTCCAGGAATCCGTCCGAGTGGCGAACAGCAGACGATAAGCCCACCTGCTTCCGCTGTGGCCGCGCAGGGCACATCGCTCCTTCTTTTCGGAGCCGGTGTCCATATAAGTCACCAAGCCAGTTCGCAACACACTCCAGTCCCTTCCGCAGAGCTGCTCGCCGTTATCCTACCCGCAACGAATTCTCTGCTTTCTACACCCCAGAAGACAACGGCGGCTACATTCCGTCGTCGCCGCCTCCCAATCGCTCATCTCGTTGACCGACTCGCTGCCGGTCTCCACCGCCCTCTTATAGCCATCGCCTCTCCCCGGAAAGCTAGGCTGCGCAGCTTCTGGGGGGGAAGCTACAATGTCGACTTTGTCCGAAAATCCTCTTTTGCCCTTACGTCCTCACCGGAACACTTTTGAAGTACATGTCGACGGTATCCCTGTGAGAGCTTTGATTGATACGGGGGCTCATGTTTCTGTTATGAGTGCTACATTTCGTCGTCGTATAAAGAAGGTTCTTACGCCTCCTATGACTTGTGCCGTACGAGTAGCAGATGGTCGCACAGTTCCCGTTGTCCGCATGTGTACAGCTCGCTTTACAATCCCCGACCATGGCGTAGTTGTCATTTTAGTGCCCTTGCGAAATGCCACCATGACGTCATCCTTCGACTCTATTTTCTAGCCGCCAATCCAACTCTCATTGATTGCTCCACAGGTGCCCTCCGTCTTGAACTGCCGCAATACTGTGAACCATCGGTTACCGGACGGGCAGTTGCCCGCATCCGGATGTGTCAACGTGTGACTATTGTGGCCAGAGAGTAGGCACATTCGAGCATGGCCTAAGGGAACGCGAGCGCACCCCTTTCTGCATGGTCTGTGGGAAGACCTATCTCACTGACTGTAAAAGATAATTCCGCCAGGTTGAACGCCCAGGAACACAATCACTAGGGGGCCCTGGCAGAAGACGAGCAAGCCTTCCGGCAACAAAGGTACCTCATCAAGCAAACCTGGACGAGCCGACGGGCCTGCTGCTGGAAAGAAGATATCATCTAACAAGGACCTGAAGACATCTGGGCAAAGTGTCAAGCCTCCAGCTCTCCAGATAGGGGAGTTCCCGCCGCTTGCAACAGCAATTCAGAGCCAACATGCAAGATTAGCCACTGGGTGGGTGTCACCTCCACCTCCTCTCCCTCCCCCTCACTCCTAGAACTTGAACTGAAGAAAGAGATGACTCTTCTGCGAAAGCAAAATGAACAGCTAGATCAGAAAGTAATTGCATTTCAAAACGTTAGGACACAGCCGCTTTTTCCAGGAACACTGGATAATGGTGCCGTATCGGTCTCATTGTGCTCGGGCATTGGACCTGTACTTTTCAACCCCTGATCAGTAACTTGGAAAACCGCTTGACGGCTCTGAAGAAAACTGTCGCCGATCAGACTGCACCACTGCCAAGATGATCGCTCAGGTGATGCAGGCTCAGGCGCAGCAAATGGCGAGAACGCTCACTCACCAAATCGCTGCTAAAGTACCAAAAAAGTAAAGTTCTGGGTACAGTCTAGTCCCAAATTGTTTCTCCGGGGTGGACACTTAAGAAGGTGGGACGTCCCTTCAAATATAAATCAACGTTAATGAGGATAAGATGGAAGGCGGCCCGCTCATTTGGGCCCTTCAGGCAGCGGAGGGCCAACCAGACCATAGTGCTAATGATGGCGCAAGAAATTTGTCAGAGGTCAGTTAAACCAAGACGGTAACCACTGCCAAGCATACAGTGGAATTGAAGGGGCTTCAAGGATCCTCCTAATGCTCTTATATCTGCCTCCTAATGCTCCTAATCCTCCTAATGCTCGTATTTTTTTCAAGAAGCGTCCGAAATAAGAACAAAGCCCCACAAGACTCCACACGTCTTTTGCGGACTGAGGGACAGGAAAAGTCATTAGTGCAAGAATTTTCTCTGGGCCTGTTGCACACCGGCCGCATCAACAAGGTGGCCCATTACTCTAATTTGCCGGCGTCCAAAGTGACTTTTTCTTTTCGATGAGATTAATTGGAGCCTAGCATTGTGTAAAATTTCAAGAACAGCAGCTAAGTGCCTAAGATGCGTCTCAAATGTAGGCGAAAATACACGAACCGTGTCGAGATAAGAAAGGCATGTGGACCATTTGAAACCTTGGAGCAGAGAGTCCATCATTCATTCAAATGTGGTGGGAGCATTGCACAAACCAAACGGCATTAATATTAAATTGGTACCGCCCATTTGGAATGACCAACACGGTCTTTTCTTGGTCTTGCTCATCGACGGAAATTTGCCAATAACCAGATCGAAGGTGTTTTGGTGCGAAGTATTGGGCACCATGGAGACAGTCAAGAGCGTCATCGATCCGTAATAAAATGTAAACGTCCTTTGTAGTGATTCTATCTAAGTGGCGGTAATCAACGCAGAAACGCCACTTGCCATCTTTCGTTTTAACAAGCCCGACGGGTTACGCCCGAGGGCTCGATGAGCGCTGAATAATGCTATTGGCAAGCATCTTGTTTACTTGATGCTGTATCATTAGACGCTCCGCTGTGGACACCTGATACCGTCGGAGTTGAATGGGAACAGCATCACCTGTGTTTAGCTGATGCTTATATAACTAGTGATGCCTGGGCTAGCGGTCGATTATCAGTGCACCATATATCGCGGAAGGAAACGAAATGGCGGTGTAGAGCGACTGCTTGATCAGGTGTGAGGTCCGGCGCTATCACCGGACGAAGCTTTTTACAGGCGCAGACGGCGTCCTTTAGGTGCCCTGGAGAATCTGAGCAGACGTCGGCAGCTATACGGTCGTCTGTTAACAGACGGATTGTGGCCACAGGTATGCACTGTGTAGAACTTGCTTTAGCAATACAAAATTGATAGGAGGGAGGACACGCGCCCGCCAGCTTGGGTTATAACTGAGTGCGGCCCAGTGATATCGCGCACCATGAGGTCATCTAGAATATGCTGATGACGTAGTGTCTACCAGGCAAATGAGGCAAGGGTGATGCTGGGGCCAATTCGACAAACGTAAGGGCTTTAGGGTGTAGGCGGACAAAGACTGTAGAACCGATAGTGTTGGCGAGTTCTGGGCGAGTATCCGGAAGAGAAGGAAGTTCGAGGCAAATAGTACCGGCAGAACAGTCACTTAGGTCAGAGTACGTTCGCAAGAAAGTCCATCCCGTAGTAAGGTCGTGAGGGAAGCAGGTGAGCACTGTAAGAAGGACTGGAATGTGGTGAGCAGTACACATTCAAGTGACGGCAGCAGTGCCGCCATCGGTGACACGTACGGCCCTAGGAGTGGGAGGCGTAAGAACTTCTGAGTCGACGGCAAAGGTTCGCGCTCATTACGAACATCTGGGCTCCAGTATTAATTATTACGGTCGAAGTAATGCCGTCCGCGTGCATTCCAACTAAGTTCTTGTTCGTAATTAGCGTCATCGTAGGAATTGCGCACAATGAAAATAAGGCAGTGCTACCTGCAGGCGCTGCATGGTCTACTTTTCCGTCTAGAGGGCTCCAAACGTGGTCGGCGACGAATGGCGGCGTGGTTGAGGCGACGGGGAACGACGGCATTGAGGTGACGGTGAACGAGCGTAGAAGCGCCTGCGAGGTGCGCGAGATGTGGGTTACACATGACGGGGTGAAAGGCGTCGAGGGGTGTACATATCGGCGAGGGGAGGAAACCGAGGTTCAATAGGGCGGCGTTCAGGATGTGCGGCAGTAGCGGGTTATGTGACCAGTTCGGTGGCAACAGAAGCAGATCGGCTTGTCGTATGGGGTTCTCCATTCATCCGGGTTGCGGAATCTTGGTGGAAAGTAGGTGTTGCCGGGGCGTCGCTATCGGGACCGGCCGGAAGTCCGGTCGGGAGACAGAGCCGGCGGACGGGAGACCCAAGTTGGCAATTTGTTGCCGCACTACCGCTTCAACAACTTAAATGGAGGGAGCTACTCGCTCAAGTGTGCTTTCAAGTGGGAGAGGGTGATATGGTGCTAGAGTTGCCGCTTCAAGTTCGCGATCACCAATACGTGTCACGCTGTCATGAAAAGGTGGCGCGGTAGCGCGGTCTGCGCAACATGATGTAGCAGAACAGAGCACTGTGTTGCGCTAGTTGGTACATAGCTTAGCTAAACGACGTGGCGCAACGTTACCAAAGAAAAATAATAAGAGAGCGGAAGAGCGATCTGTCTGTTTCTTTCGCTCTTCCGCTCTCTATTATTTTTTAGTGTAATGAAAGAAAGAGAACGCCGACATCCCGAGTACCGCTATCATCATCACGAGTAGAAAGCACGAGACTGGCGTTCGAGCTGCACCATCTTGATCTCCCTGGGCGCTTTTCGAGCTACCGTCTGCTTGTTCATCTCGTCCAATAAACCTCTTTACATTAGTAACGTTCCGCCACGTAGTTTAGTTAAATGATGTTGCAGCCGTGTTAGGCAGACGGGAAAACTTTTGCACGACGCGGCGACTTTTGGCCATCTCGAAACGGCTCCATTCTTTAACAATGGCTTCGATAGTAGAGACATTGTTGTAGACGAGCAAATTAAAAGCATCGTCCGCGATCCCTTTGAGGAGGTGGCCCCCCTCAAACACAGGCGGCAAGCTCTTTACGAGCAACCAGTTGCTGACCTGATGGATTTCCAAAGCGGTCGCGAAGCTTTGACTTGAAAGCATCCTAGCTGGAGATCTCGAATTTCTTAGCGTTAAACCAGACACGTGGTGCCCCGCCCAGGTACAAGATTACATTTGTCAGCATTATGGTTTGGTCTGATCCGTGGCTTCGGCTGACGCTCTCATACATGTTTAGCCACTCATCATGTCGTGAATGCGGGACGTTACACCTCCACCACAATGCTACATAACGACGAGTGACGAGGCACTGGGATTAGAAGCTATATACAAGCTATATTTAAAGTAGCGGTTACAGAGCGAACCGCTCCTGCTTAGAGCCCGAGCCAAGTCCAAGCTCGGGCTCTGAGCATCGTCGAAGCTCCTAAATGCAGCATGCCCGTAGCAATTTGATCACGGGCTCGCGTGGGCTTCCCGTACTTATCAGGCTGGTTTGGTCACCCCGCTAACGGAACAAATTTTGTTTACCTATAGTAAATGGAGCAGAGATCGTACACCCCCCCAACCCGCCATCGCTCTCTAGCCTGGAATCCGGGCTATCAGGGCCTAATAGGGAAGGAAGCCGCGAACACGGCGGCCCGAGCACTGATCCACTGTTTGTTCCACTTAGATCCTGAGTATCTGAAACCAGAAGGTGGGTTTCTTCTCACATTCAAAGATACTACGACCTATTAGAATGATATGCATCGCCAATACCCAACTCCTGCAAAGAGGCTGGGTAGGTCTAATGAACGCATCTTGTTCAGCCTTTTAATGAACACTTCACTGTGTTCGGAAATCTTGCAACGATTCTATCCTTCTTTCACTGGTAAGTGCATATTCTGTGGAGACGTGGGCGATACCTACCACACTGCTTGGGCTTGCCAGCTCTACTCAGCTCTTGCCGCCCACAGTAACCCTAGACGAGAGGAGTGGGAGGCGACCATGTTTAATTGCTAGGACATTCAGGCCCAAAATTCCTTGGTCCGGAGGGCTAAGCTAGCGTCTCGTACCAAGGGGGTCCCGGAATAGGGACACCACCCATTGCGCTGCCCAAGGAAAACTACACCGCTCTGTGTTTCCAAAAGAAAGATTTTCTCCTCCTCCTCCATCAACCGTCACCCCAGCCACAAATAGCCGTGGTCGAAGACATCTTTTTCGAGGAATTCCACTGCCAGTTCCCGAACCACTGCACTTTCAACCAGAAGCAATGATTTACACCGCTGCAGCACGTCGACCTGCTCCCGCTCCTCGCCGGGACCCCACAACTCCACACACTCGTCGTCAGCCACCGCTGTCACCTCCGACGCTGTCTCGCCAACCTTTCGACCAGCGCTATAATCCGAGGAAAACGGACGTATGGCGTGCAACCGACTACCGCCCGCTCTACTCCCATTACGGAGAAGCCGGCCATACTTACCGCATTTGCTATTTGTGGTGAAACACGGCGACGACGACGACGCTAGCTACCGGAGCGGCGCGTAGCGGACAGAAGGAGAGCACGTGGCGGTGGCCGCAGCGAAAAAGTAGTGGAAGGCATGAGCAGGACAACCGCCAGAAAACGCAGAACACGGCGTTCGAAGAGCCAAGGCTTCAAGAGGGCAACCCGGGCTGAAGTGCTGGGCAGCCTCTTGGCCAATCGCGCTCCTGCGAAAGTCGTTGACCAGTGTGGCCGCTGCCTGCCTGCTTCCTGTTCCGGCACGTACCGGATGAACCCTTCCGCTGCGTCCGTCAAGTGGCCGCATTGATAACTCGTAGTACCGACGTCGATGGAGACGTGAGCGTGCACGTATGCATGTGACTTTGCACATTTGGAGACTATGCATGCTTTGAACAGGACTTAACGTGTAGCCCGCTAGCCTTACTCTTTTTGGTTATTACTACAGTTCTTTAAGAGTGCCTATTCAATATATGTGTGTTTTCCTGCCCATCCGTTTACCGCTCCATCCTTCACCGCACAGCACGTCAACAAACGTGACGGTCCGAAATTCTCACTCTACACTATTACCGTGAGATGGAACTGTGTGGCTTCGCGTGGAGGCGCCGTGTCCGCGGCCAGGTGAACGACCTTGCGACATCGCCAACTCCATCGCCGGAGAAGAGTGGGAACGGCAACAACCATCCGGTTGTTGCCGTTCCCGACCCGGTGCTGTCCACGCGCCTCAGAAGACCGCGTTACACACACCACTACTCCATTTGCCCAAAGGCTTTTGTGATATTCGTAACTTGGCTCAGTGCCGAAAAATTCTGTATAGGTTATTTCCTCGCTCACTGCTTGGTATGACATTGATTCGTGCAGTACTTCGGATGTACCGAATATTTTTCGACGATGCATCAATACTTAAGCATATTGTATGATTTCAGCACTGCTTTACCTGCACATTACGTTTATGTAATGCTTCATACCTCTTTGTACCACAACCGTCCTCTTGGCCAGTCCCCTGCAGTAAGTGTGAGCCAAGCTTATTCATGTGAACTAAAACAAAACAAAAACTAAGCGTGTGATGGGTATCAGGGAAAGCAGTAAGCTAAGCAGACCTGCTTGTTTTATGTACTGAAATTCCAAGTAATGAGAGATGCACCAAAAGCTACGTAGGAATATTCGATGAGTCTTTTATTTATTTATTTATTTATTTATTTATTTATTTATTTATTTATTTATTTATTTATTTATACATACATACATACATACTCTCAATCCCAGAGGGATTATAACAGGTGGACAATCTAAGGCAGTAATTAAGTGCAATCAATAGAAAAAGAAAAAATAATAAGAAATGAACAAAAATAACATACAAGCACATTTGTCAAAGTACAAACACATTGGCACTTTTCTTGAATAACAAAAAAGATAACATAACACCATATTAAGTTTCCAAGGCTATCAAGTCGCCTTCTAATAGTTTTGAGAAAGTGGCTAAGGATGTGCTACTGGTAATGGAGGGGGACAGGTTATTCCATTCTCTGATCGCAAGCGGGAAGAACGAGAATTTGAAATCATCTGTGTGAAATCTGTAAAGGGCAAGGGTATGAGAGTATTTGTGGCGGGTAGTTCTAGCTGCGGATAGGTTTATGTAGCGGGACTTGTCTATGTGTAGGTGACCGTGTAACAGTTGGTACATTAGCTTTAAGCGTGCCAATATCGCCTGGTTTTTTATGGTTAGTAGTCCAGCCTTCTTAAGCAATTCCGTAGGCGAATCTGTTCGGTTAAATTTGTTAAAAATGACCCTAAGCGCTATTCGTTGAACACCTTCGAGCTTGCTGGTTAGTTTTTTTGTGTACTGGAACCAGGCAGTGTTTGAGTACTCCAGGATTGGTCGAATAAGTGTATTGTAGGCCAGTAACTTTGTGTGTGCTGGTGCTTGCTGTAATCGCCTTTTTATAAATAACAGTCTCTTTAGCGCATGTCATGTGATTTGATGCATATGAGCGTCCGCCGTAGGTCATGTGACAGAATAACCCCTAGATACTAATGTTTCGTGACTTAGAAAGGGTAGCTGAGTTGATGACGTAATTGAAATCGGATTAATGCTTTTTTCTAGTTGTGGATAAGAGCGCGGACTATTTTTCGTTGATGTTCATTTGCATATGACTGCACCAAGCTGATACCGCCTCTAGGGCCGTATTTAAGGCGATATGGTCATCGTGTGAGTTGATTTCCTTGTACAGTAGTTCACTAGTTTTTTTCTAAGGATAGTGGCTAGCAGCTGCAAGCTTCCAGTTTGGATAGAAGCTGTTAGCCCCACTTATCGACAACGCACGCATGTCGCTTGTGTATTACCACTACTGCGTTGTACAAGTTAGGATGGTTTCTAAGGTCAGGAGGGCAATCACAAATGAAATTTTAACATGAAGCTTTGTCCTGCGAATGAGGTACACGTAAAATATTTACGGTTATATGCGAGCCATATGCGCTTGATATATTGAAATGCTTGACAACTAACGGGCAAGAAAACAATTACTGGTACAGCCAGCTTCCGCTGTTTCGTATCAGAGCGATAATTCTCCTCACATAGAAGGAAAATTGATCAGATCCTAGGAGTGTTTTTTTTTCCAGTATATAGCGCTCCACTTCATACACTAGCTTACAGGCACTCTGAAAGCATTAATAGAAATGAATTCGGAGAAGCTAGTGACCCTTAAAATCATTTCAGCAAAGCTTAGATGACGCCATTGTTTTTTTGGAACAATGGTAAATACTGTCTTAAGCTGAGATAGATGGAGACTGTGTACATAGCGGAAGGACACGCACGTTATGGAGGAGAAAACAGCGTCACACCCTTTAAGTGCATTTTCTATTTTGTAGAGAGCACGAAATTTGCGCCCTATAAAAACGTACCCTTAGCTGCTCCCATCCCAGACGACGAGAGCGTATTTAATTTCTCAGTCCTCCAGAAAATGAAGCACCTAGTAGTAGTACTGTTGGTACCCTTACTTTTGTTGGCATATGCAGAGAAGGCCGCGGAGGCTGAAGAAGCCGGAGGTGACGGAAAGCCAACGGCGACGGAAGGTAAGGCAATTGAGACAGAGAGTGCCTTTATAAACGTTGACCAACATATTTTTATGTGACAATCCCTTTGCAGCCTTGTGCATAAATATTTGGCAAGGGAAGACAATGGGGATGCACTTGCTAATGTAGTGTTGCCAATAGCTGCGATGTCGCCTGTTTTTTTGTTTTTTTTCAGGAACTGCATTACCCCTTGCCGAAGGCTAGTAGTCGGGCCATTAACTTATATATATTTGGCAGCTGAAATGAAACGTTCATACGAAATAAGCAGTAATATAAGGACAAAACGTACATATACCTGGATTTAAAAGTGTAATCCAGCTATTACAATTTGCAGATAAAAAAGTCATGAATTATTTCCCAGTACTTCAGCTACACACGTTTTCTCAGCTACACTTCAAAAGTGTTTCTTCTTCGTCATTGTATTAGACCAGGCAAAGGTGTAATATTTTACACAGCAAACCATAATTGCGTGTTGTTAAAAACCGGAAATAGTTATCGTTGCGGACAATCCTGTATGGTGAAGCCTCTCCACATGCACTGTAAGCGAAAATTAGGCGAGATGGGAGCTTTTACCAGCCTGTCAACCGCAAACACTCTCATGCCCCAATCATTTACTCCATCAAAGCGGAGTGAATACGGCACATTCAATTTACCACCGTTGCTAAGTGACGAAGTATAAAGGCGACATGACCTTATTATACTACCCACGGAGTTTTCGATCACATGGTCACAACCTCCCCATGGAAGTTTTTAACAACCATCTTCTGTAGCGACGCGCTTCCGTCGGTGTCGGTGTGATATGTGGGTGTATGCGCGCGCGCGCTTGCGCGTCTGTTTAGTGCTTCCGTCTGATGCTCCAGTGCATTGGTTGGTTCGACGACTCGTCGGTGGGTAGTTGTATATGTGCGTGCTCGCGCTGTGTTTAGTGCGTCCGAGTGGAGCACCACTTCATTTTTTTAAACAACGAATCATGAGTGCGCATTGAGTTTGCAACGGCCGATCAGTGTTCTGTGCAAACGCGTCAAGGCTCTTTCCACTGGTGAACCGCACTAGACCGCCCTGCTCCTCCAGCCAGAAGCCGAATGCCGCACATCGACCACGCGACTACAGTGATGTGCGAATTGGAAATATTTTCTTATGAAGTGGCTCGGGCACCACCACCCAGCGAGTGTTGACGTGGTCTTAGGCTTCCGAGATTTTATGCGGACAAACCAGGATTGTCGGAAAGAAAACGTCAAGACTATCGACCGGAAAGAGAAAGGACCAAAAGGATACCAAATTTTCCCAGGTACACCAAATATCAATAAAATTCTGCAAGGAATTGTCCCGGACCACGGCAAGGCTTAGCTGGCTTTAGCAAAAGCTCGCACATGGATGTAAATAATCGGTGCAGAAAATAATCGGTGCAACATAACCGTTGTTTATTTTTTTCTCATCACGCTGAAGAGGAATGCAACTTGAGCCATGCATAGTAATGTAATAATGAAAATTTAAGGCAACCAAAAAAATGTGCAAGAGTCATAATAGCAGTGTATTGCGTATTTAAAACATTACGATCACGAATGTAGTAAAATTAGAGAAAACTTCAAGAAAGAATTGGGAACTACCTAGCTCAAAACACATCATGCCATTTAAAGCTTTACGTGATGAAATGGAATTAGTAGAAACTGTTTAGACCGCAGGTAAAACTTTACCAAATTGGTTATGTATAACGAAACTAAGAGGCTGCAGGGAATGATCACCAATAGCCATTTTGCGCCCACTACAGGGCAAAGGCTTCACCGTCATATCGTGAATTATCATGGTCTTGTGCTAACGGCGACCAATTTATCGCCGCAGAATTCTTGATCTCATCTGACCACGTAACTTTCTGCCGCTCCATGCCACCTTTTCTTTCTTTTGGGATGCAGTCTGTTGCACTTAAACGGTTATCCTGCCGTGGCATTAGGCGCCCTGCACACGCCCATATCTTCTTCATTTCTACTAATATGTCCTTAGCACACATTTTTGTTGCTTAACAGACTCCACTCTCGTGTTGTCCCTTAATGTTACACCTACCATTTTGCGTTCAATCTCATCCTGCGTCGTTCTCAATTAACGTCGAACCTTTTAGTGAGCCTCCAAGTTTATGCCCTGTAGGTGAGTACCGATAGGTTGAAGCTGTTTTACAGTTTCCCCTTGATCTACACTGGTGAGCTGCCATTCGTTATCTAAGAATGCCTGCAGAATGCACTCCCACCCCTTTCTTATCCTTCTAATTGTCTCAGCCTCATGTGTGGGTTCAAGGGTCTTTCCACTGGTGAACCTCACTGGACCGCCCTACTCCTCCAGCCAGAAGCCGAATGGCGCACATCAACCACACGACTACAGCGATGTGCGAATCGCACACCAGTGCGTCCCCACCTGTCTCAAACCGCTGTGCTCTCCCATGGCAATTGAACATTAGTTTAGTTTTCTGCAAATTAATTCAGACCCACCGTTCTACTATGTCTGTCCAGTGTGGTAATTATGCTCTGAAATTATTTCCCCGAATTAGCAACGCAACTTCATGAGCAAGTCTGTGGTTACCGAGATATTCTCGAAAAACACACCAACTTGCTCCCAACCTAGTGTTCTGAATGCCTTTTGGAAACATGCTGTGCATGATATTGGAGACATTGTCTCCTTATACACCCTTCCTTAGATGTATATTGTTCTTGTCCTTATGGAGGACTATGGTGGCTGTAAAGCCGTCGTAGACATGCTCTAGTATTTTTGCGTAATGCTCATCTACACTCCGACTCCGCAGGGCCTGCCTGACTGCTGAGGTTTCGATCGAGTCAAATGTTTTCTCGTAATCCATGAAAGCTGCATAGAGGTTGGGCATACTCTGCATATTCGTTCATCACCTGATCGAATGCGTGAATATGGTCTATTTTAATAGCCTTTACGAAACCTGGCTTGTGCGTCTGGTTGACTGAAATTTAAGGTGGCATAATTTTTTAGTGATTACGTTGCGAGGTAAATACCTTCTAGATAACTGACTGATGGCCCTGTAATTTTTGAAGTCCTTCATATACGTTTTGTTCTCGATTAGGATGATGTTCGCGTTCATTCAAGATTCAGGTAGATTTGAGGTCATTAGGCATTGCATATATAGGTTTGTCAGTATTTCTAGTAATATGCCCGCTATCCTTCAAAAGATCTGCTGTTATCTCCTCCTGACTTAGTCACTGATCACCCGCGACACTGCAAACAGGAAATATTTATAGGACAGGCAAGGCGCATAAGAAGGATTTGTAGCAACGACGCGGATTACCTTCACCACTTAAGCAATTTAAAGGCAACCTTAGCTGAACGAAATCAGCCACACGATGCTCTCAACAAGGCATACAATCACGCGTGTAAACTAGATAGGACACCACCACTAGAAAAAAGAGGCCCTAAAGCACAGGTCAGCCAGCCGCTAGCATTCATAACAAAATACTCCAATGCGCTCCCAAACATAAACAATATTCTTCTCAAATACTGTCCAATAAACAAGGAACGGTCGCCTTAGAAAAGTGTTTCCCGAAGTACCAAGAGTCACCTACCGCCGTAATAGAAACTTTAAGGTCTGGTTACACCCTCAGTACACCCTCAGTGCGCCCTCAGTGCGCCGGCCGTGTTCCCGTTCCAGATGTAAGACTTGCAAGGATATTCAAGATGTTCTGAAAAAGCACGGGAAGTGACTATGTCGATGATATAAAATCAGGTTTCACTTGCACTAGTTCAAACGTTATTTACATATTGGAATGTTTACTTTGTCACAAGCAATACATCGGCGAAACTGACCAAACAATCAATGTTAGATTAAACAGGCACCGCGCGGACACCCCCAATAACCTGCCGAAGGCAGTAGCGCAGCATTTTAAAAAGGCAGGTCATAATTTTGACTAACTCAAACACTGCAAACTTCAGCTCGCCGAGGGACAGAAAATACAGGGAATCGTATCTCATATACAAGTTCAATACGTTTAAGCCCACAGGCATAAACCTTTTAAAGAGAACCCTTCAGTCCATTAGATACGGTGGAGAGTTAATAAAGAAGAGAAAAGGCTAAGGTATGTACAAGCCAACAATGTTTCTTACCGATTCTACTTTCAGGTGCGAGTCCCCCATCCAGTTCGACGAGAACAATGTCGTTAAACACTGTAGGTACTTTTTTAGCAACAACCTCTAAGCGAAATGCAATGCGGGTGCGGCGCGGGTGGTGCGGGGTGGGAGGGGAGAGACATGAGATGGGTGCAATGCCTGTACCGAGCGTATGTGTTTCTTTCTTCATCCTGCTTTCTAGCGCTGCGTAGACTATGTATTTCCAAGATAAGTACCACGAGCGGACTCTTTGGAAGCTTTCGTTCTTGCCATTTATATTAGTCACGGTAACACCTGTCACCCAACTTCCCCTACACCCTACCCCCTTTTTTTTTTGCTTGTTGTTGTTCGCGCGTGCCGCTCTTATTTTCCTCTCCTTCTGTGGACGGGGGAGAGCGTGCAATGGTGTACATAAACAAACGCTGGAGAAGTCAGTCACTGTCCTGACGAACACAAGCCCACTTGTCGAAACGTTGGCTCCTGCGACATTCCCTGTTCTACATCGTTTTTAGCGATATGTTCATTGTACAACAGCAATACATCGTAAACGAAAGTATACAGTTTTTTAATAGAAATGTATGAATGCATGCGCTTGCTCAAAGTTGATCGTGGCGAAACGCCCGATAAAGGAACGGAAAAGGGCTCACTCAAAAGTCCAACACCAGAAATCATTGCGTGTGCATGATTTTGCTGTAACAACTTTTTATTGATTGTCGGGAATTTGTTAGGAACATCTACTGGAACAGCCTGGTGCCACAAAAGACGGCTGCATTCTCGTAAGTGAAATAGGAGGTAGTCCTAAGACGCGACAAAGAGGATAGACCCCTTCCCGCCACATTATCGCTGCCACTCTGGGAAGTGCTTTTTGGTAGTACCGTCCCTTAAGAACTGAACGTGTGCGGCGCGTGGCAAAGCGTCCGTTTCTAGGTGGTTTCCACGCATGTGGTCATGAAAAAAATGGATGTCCACGCGAAAAAATTTAAGTATGATGCCCCAGCCTCTGAACGACACCGCCTATCGTCACTGGCTGACCATACTCCCGCATCGCGCATATATTTCTCTGCATGGGGGCGGCGACAACCCACGCCGCCCTTTTGTGTCACCGAACATTGGTGCTTTGCTTGGCTTCGTAAAAAAAAATGTCTTCAGCTTCCCCTGAAAACATGTCAGCCCATTTCCGAACAAAAATAAGGAAACAAATGCCCGCGTCCTGAACAGCATCGCAATACAAGCCATACATCGAAAAAGTATTCCGCGAGTGAGATAGAAAGACATTTTGCAAATGTATCTCGGTACAGATATGACGAAGGCCAAATGTATTTATGAGAAACATCGGCATGTTGTATCGCGACAACGCCCGGCGCTGCTTTTAAGGAGTGCTTCTGAAAGATATTTTTTTCGAGAAAGTAACTGTAACGGTATCTCCAGTTAGACTTTCTGTGTAAAAAGTTACTGTTACAGTTACAAATTCCTCTTAATTAAAAAGTAACAGTGTTACAAGATAGGTTCCTTCCAGCCGCAGTGCGCCGTCCTTCCGAAAACTCTGTTTACTTAGACATAAATTAAAACAAGCACCAGCTGAGGCAGAACAGTTAGCATACTTATCACTGATTCGACCGACGCTTCAATACGCCGCTATTGTTTGGGACCCACGCACTAAACAGAACTTCGATACACTCGAGAGGATTTCGCGGAAAGCTATACGGTTTATTTATTCAACGCTCAAGGCGGCCTGCCTCCGCCTTCTAACCGTGTTCACTAGTCCCATTTCTTGCAGACTACAACCCCAACCCATCTGCCCCAAGAATGTTCCGGACAGATGCTAGTGGGTATGAAATTGGCGCTGTACAAGCCCAGTGTCAACGCGGGCACGACAAGTTCATTGCGTACGCTAACCCCTTTCTTTCCCACGCGGAATGCAATTACACTGTTACAGAGCCTGAGTGTCTCGCACTTGTGTGGGCACTGATTTAATTCCGGCCATATCTATATGGCCGGTCTTTCACTGTCCCCACCGACCACCATTGCTCTCTGCTGGCTCTCGACGCTTAAAGATCCAACGGGTCGTTTAGGTCGTTGGGCCCCACATCTCCAAGAAATCGACTACATAGTGCCCACTTCAATGTAAAAAAAAAAAAAAACGCTATACGCTATTGGGTATCCGGTACTCCTTTGCGTATACTGTTTACCGAACACCCTAAGATTCCCTGGTTCGATCCAGACCGCGGCGGTAGCATTTTTGGTGGAGGCGAAAAAGCCCGTGCTGTCTGTGTTGTCAGTGCAAGTTGAACAACCCCAGATGGTCAAAATTTCGGGAACCCTCCACTATGGCGAGCAGAAACTTCTTACGTGCCCCAGCGTTAGCGCGGCCCGCAGGTGTGTCCGAGTAAAACCTAACTCTTTTCTCTCTGCCTTCAGTAGAGTTATTAGGGGCGAAGCTCCTTAAAGCGGCACCCGTTCGTCCCTCGTCGTAGTCGTAGTGCGTAACCAGTCTTACGCTTTGACCTCCAAGGTGGTGCCGGTGGGAGATTTCTCCTGTGCGTTGTTGAACAGTAAAAAATTCGCAGCGTGCGCGTTAACTAAAAGCCGAATTCCTCTGTCTCTCATTCCCCATTAGCAGCCATTGGCAAGTTCCAGTAGGAAACGTTAGTAGAAGTAGAAGTGTAAGTGTTAGCTAAAAGCCGACTTCTTCTGTCTCTCATTCCCATTAGCAGCCATTGTTTACCTCCAAGGTAGTGCCTGGTGATATTTCTCCTGTGCGTGATTAAACAATAAAAATTTTGTTCAAAACGCCGTTGATTGACGAAATAAACCAACGAAAGACGCCAGATGTTTTCTAAAAGCAAAACGATAAGACGCCAGCTGCTTAACGAAAGACGCCAGGTGTTTTCTAAAGCAATGGTTTTATATTCAAAACCATATCGCGATACAGGTTTGTCAATCGTTTCACGTCAATTTTATCGGGCGAATTAACGGAAGAAATTTCACGGTTTAACCGATGATTACTTCCAGGAGCTTCGCCCAATCTCATCATCATTCACCTCGTGGATCTGCCGTCAATATTTTTTCTACTATCCGCTACGGCTTTTCTCTCCTTTCTATCTCTTGCATTCCCGTACCCCTACCCACACGGCCGCAGCCGTCCTGCAGATACGGGCTGCGAAAAATAGCGGGTTCTCGTTAACCGAACCACAATCATCAATCGTTACATTCCCTTCTTAATTGAGGTCATAACACCTAAGTAGCCATCCTGTCTGCTTGACATAAACCACTTTCTGCGGAAAATTGCAGAACTTCAAATAACGAGCGGTGCGTTCCTTCTCACATTAGATTTCACGACGCTACACACAAGCATACCACGCGATGGTAGTATTGGAGCACTTGCTAGGTTCTCCATGGAAAATAGATCAGCCTCCTCTCCACCCCTTATAACCATTTAAACTCTCGTTAGACTTGTTCTCAATTCGACAGCTCCAAATTGAATAATCGATATTTCCTCCAAATATATGTCATGGCGATGAATACATGGAAGGCACCAATTTATAAAGGTATATCTACGCACGACATCAAATAGAGCTTTCTCGCAACACATCCCACGCGCCCTGCCTATTACAAGCGGTGCCTTGATGGCATCTTCCTTATTTGGGCTGACACTGAAGAGCACCTACCGTAGTTTATCACACATTAACGAGAGTATGAACAACCAGTTCGGACCGTGGCCATCAGGTTAACGATGACTTCCTGGCAACTACTTTGGTACAGCACGCGTAAGAGCGGTTTCTTTTCTTAAGTTCGCTCTTGGCGTTCTTTATACGCCTTTTCGGTGCCTACAGACAAACGAAGACGCCTCGTCTCGCCTACACCCGCAGTTTCCAGGCAGCTTCCGGGGTAGGACTTCTCGCGGCCTCAGCTCCGTGCGACCTGGCGGTTAGGGAAGCTTGGACACCCGCTGAATCGTGTTTGCGTTCTCTGCGTGATATGATGATACGAAAGGAATTCTCAATGGTGTTCGTGCGGGGTGCGTTTGTGCACTACGTCACGTGGAAGGGGCACTAGCACCCTTCCACGTGACTTCGCATTTGTAACTTGTTGCTTTTGTGTCACTGTCAACATTTCCCATTTCTCTGCAACAAAACAAATCCGCACTGCAGCATTTCGGATTGTCGCGCAAGAGCCTCACTCTTCGTGGTCTCGAAAATGACGAGGAAGGCCGCTTGACGACGGCTTCCAGGTGGCCCACTAGTGCAAAGAATAAGCGTAGCATTACTGTACTAGGCCAACGCGCACATTACGATAGGACACCGACACCACTGAATCGCACCAACTGTCACGCATCGAAACCCGCATTAGCAGCACTGGAACAAACTACTGCACAAACGAGCACCGTAAATTGGTTATCATATTAAATTAAGTGAGAACTATAAATATACGTTAACTTTTCGCGGGCAGGCATTTATCTCGCTGAGCGAATGTGATAAACACATTTCTACAGTCCCTGTTCATAGAAAAGTACGGACTTGAGAACGCAGGTCGGCTCCAGGCCGCGAGTTACAGCGCGGTGCACGAGAGCCCGGTTTTCGTCGTAATGATGTCACAAGAGACAGTTTGCCTGTTGAAAAAAATATCAGTTTCGCCAGAAGGGCAGAGCAATGACTCCGATAACAATGCATGATATAATATTCGAAGCTCCGAAATTCGAGCTCTCGCGGAGGCCATAGAAAAAAAAACCGTGCTCCAGCCTTGCTGCCGTACGGCGGCACCACACAGGCTCCAACTATTTCCTTACTTTCTAGCTTTCATATCAATCTGCTATTATAGAGCAAACCAAAGTTAGCAATATGTCCACGTTTTTAAACTTCTTAATTTGAGGCAACTGAATAGTGCCTATGCCGGCCTGCGGCGTGGCATGGTTGTTTCGGGAGCACAAGAAAGGTGCGATTTCAAACGGGCGTTATTAAAGCGAGAATGAATATTGCGCCGAAATATTTCGGAATCAGCAAGTAGAACGCCTATTGAAGCAATGAAAATAACGTAGCTCCATATTCTTTTCATGACCACTTTAACTGATTTACTAAATTATAAATAGACTGTTATCGTTTCGGCCCTAAGCCACGCCTCCTCTTCACATAGGCGCTCGGTAGGGGAGAGGTGAACCTTACTCATTTAAGTAAGCCGTGCTACCTTGCGGCGAACAATTCATGTGATCCGCAATATCATTCTAGGTTCAGAAGTGCCCACTGTTAAAGGACAGACTTGCATATACTGGATATGTGATAATTTAGCTCAAACGCATGTACAAAGGCGATTAGCCTTGTTATGGATAGTGTGTGATTGATAGCCGTGGATTCATACGAAAAAAATTGTGCAGTGTAGACACGAAACCTTCATAGCCACTTTTATACTCCGTTTCATACATCAGGTGCAACGTTGCGAAGGCTACGCAAGTAGGGCCGTAAAGAAAGGGGAAACGAGAGGTTTGATTTGATTGATTTTTGGGGCTTAACTTCCCAAAACCAACTCTGATTATGAAAGACGCCGTAATGGAGGGCTCCGGAAATTTAGACCACCTGGGGTTCATTAACGTGCACTGACATCTTGCACTGACATCGCACAGCACACGGGCCTTAACATTTCGCCTCCATCGAAATGCAGCCACCGCAGCCGGGATTCGATCTCGCGACGTTCGGATCAGCAGCCGAGTACCATAGCCACTAGACCACTGTGGCGAGGCAGGAAAGGAGAAGTGTATCGCTCCGGCAAACATGAAATACAAACTCGCATGCTTCGATTGTTTTCCCAGAAATAGGAAGGTGTTTTGTCAAGCTGATGAGAACTGTAATGGTTTAAGGCTGCCAGCGGGGTAGTCATTATTTCTCGCTCACCGCAAGCGACGCATTACTTTTTGGTCGCGGAAGTATACAGCATAAACACGAGCACTAGCTTTGACAGCGTTTCACGTAATGTATGAAACGGAGTATATTTACTGAGTAGACAATATGACAAGCTCGCGTTGTTGCGCTCGCTTTAGCAGTGGACCGCGCACTGCACAAGAAAGTCATGATATTCAAGTATGGAGCATGCTTCACGTCAGTGATATCATGTGGATATCACTGTTGACGCGTTGATAACGAGTGATAATATAATGTACATGGTGAGCGATGAAACTTGAGTTTTTCGAGCGAGGTATGGAACATTCGCAAAACGTTTCACCATCGAGTATTAGCGAATTAAAAAGACAAATTACGCCAATGTATGTTTACAGAGGACTGCGAATACGAAGGTGAAAAAGTTCGACACCTACAAACAGTGGTGCTGGGACCGGTTCCCTGTGTGACAGTAAAGTGTCTGGATGGTAATATGGAGGTCCAAGGGTGAGTACATCTTGGATTCCGTTAGTTAGGTATATGGAAATAAAAATTAGCATCCGCCCGCTTGTAGCACAAGGCTACAAGGAAATCCTTACTTATTTCTCTGAAATGAAAGCTTCCTTGTTGCTGAAAAATTCCTCCTAGTCCTGGGTTCGAATCCGGGACTAACGCCTGTCTGGGGCGTTCACTCTCTCAATTGAGCTAACTAGGACGCTAGCGACTGACAGCGCGAAGACGAATCCATCGACTGCTCGAAGTGCATAGGCATGAATATGGCAAATCAGTACTGCGGAAAGCTGGAAGTTTTATGAAATGGAAAATTAGCATCCACCTGTTCGTAGCACAAGGCTAGAAGGAAAGCCACACGGATAGTGGTGGTTCTCCAGGCAGCTCGTACCTCGGGAAGATGAGGCTGTTCTCGGCAGGCTGTGTTAAGAAGGTTACCCACATCGTGGTTCGAATAAAGCCGACTGCCCCCTCCGGTCTATGTGTGCTGCAACAGGGACACTGGGAGTGGCGGCATCTCGGCTGCCCACAGCGCCGGCACAGTGGCTCAGTAGGCGGCACTACCTGCGACGGAAATGAAGCGGTGGTTGTGGCCCATGTTTGAGTCTAGTGAAGATGTTCCGGACGAGGGAATTGTCCAAGGAACCGAGATACCAGTAAGCCCTATATTTGAAAACAGCATCTCGCCTCCATAATTGAGAGATATTTGTCATGAAGCCTTCACTTATCGTGCATGAAAAAACGATTGACGGGCATGTGTCACTTGTTCCAGTTCTTCTGTGAAAAAAAACTGGCCGCGTATCTGCGTGCTTCCCTACAAATATCGTCAGAGACGATAGTCTTCTGCCGGCCGTACTGCGCTGCGTGAGATATGGACGTCATTTAGCAGCGCCGTCCGCAAACCTGAGCTTGTGCAGAATCCCTGAGCAACATCCAAGTTGCAGCACCAAATCGTCGGCAGAGACCTTTTTCGTGCATAGCGTCGCATATTTAGCGCAGCCTAACAAACACTAGGTCTTTAGAATTACGTATCTATGTACATAATTTTCTAGTAAAGGAACATACCACCTAATACTTACGTATTGATGTTGCGCCTCAGATGTGCATAATATTTGCTTTTTGATCGACAATGTTCAGAGGTGGGAATGCAGCTACCACTTCAAGATGGCTGGGCATTAGGCAAGTGATTAAATTTTGGCTGGGTGGCTGAATCGTGCGACAGACAAACAGAAAGACAGGCCAAAATTTCTGCGTTCAAGTATCCCAAAAAAGACTATCGTCTTTAAAATGGGGAATGTCGGCATGTGCTATGCTGCAGCTATACAGGGCACTTTTCCTCGGCTTTCTGCGACACAGATGGCCAGCAATAACAAATACGGGCAAAACTAATCTACGTACAATAAGGGGTGTACAGGCTCAGGCGCTCCGGATCTGTCTAGGCATACCACAGAGTGCATCAACAGTGGCGACAATATCAATCGCTAGAGGCCGCCTTGTGAACACCACATTTGCATGGCAGTCTTGAGGAGACAAATCAGGAATCTTGCAGGAACTCCTCACCGCAACCACTCTTCTTTGACAGCGGACAGACCACGCACCTTTTTCAGCCTAATAATAGCAGCACACCGTTACGAAGGTACTTCCCTCCTGCTGTGAAACCATCAGTTCCCCCATTGTACATCGCTCAGACGAAAACCAAACTGACAATACCAGACATTCAGAAAAAAACATCCATACGTCCGAACATTACTGTTGTAGCGGTCGTGATAGCAATGAAAGTCACAATAATATTTAAGACGAATCATACGTGAACATCGCCGGCAGCAGAGCTCGCAGCTCTCCTTATAGCCCTTCTGTTTCATAGATGAACCGCCACAGAAATGGACGCTTTTCTGCGACTCCAAGTCGCCACTGCAGTTCCTACCCTTTCCTCTACGTCGCGGACCACACCAGCAGCTGGTGTTCCAGGGTACAGGGATGCTGCGGCATTCAGCGAAGGTAGGCCTCAAAATAAATTTTCAGTGGCTTCGAAGTCAATGCGGGATTATAGATTATTACGCGCCGATCAAACCGGCCGTCCTTGCCATGCTGTGGACCAACAAGTACCCATACCATTGTTAAGGGCGGACGCGGCACGGGATGCTCCATCTGCTTGCTCGCAAGTGCACTATGTCGCAGTGTTGTACCACATATTTCACACATTTCCGACTGCGCTCTTGATTCCATGTTAAGCCTTCGAGTCTCACCCAAGACTTGCCTAAGAGAAGCCGCGCTTTTATATCGATTATGAATGGGCGTTGCTTTCACCAATGCCTATGTGTTTCGCATAGGAATGTCCGACACCGCAGCATGTGACCACTGTGGTCACGAAGAATTAATAAGGCGCATTTTGTGTAACTGCCCGTAGTACAGTGCAGAGTCAATCCCTTTGCTATGCAGTCAACCAGCTGGACAACCAACCACTGTCGGAAGAAGCAATCCTAGGACATCTTCTGGATCTCACGTAGCAGAAAAAGGCCAAGCAAGCGCTACTGCGCTTCTTGAGATCTACCGGCCTTAGCGAACGCCTCTATGTGGAACGTCCTGTGTGTGTGTGTGTGTGTGTGTGTGTGTGTGTGTGTGTGTGTGTGTGTGTGTGTGTGTGTGTGTGTGTGTGTGTGTGTGTGTGTGTGTGTGTGTGTGTGTGTGTGTGTGTGTGTGTGTGTGTGTGTGTGCGTGTGCGTGTGTGTGTGTGTGTGTGTGTGTGTGTTAAATTTGTCCCCCTGCGATCGAAAACAAATTAAAATAATGTGGGGGTAGCCCGCACCACCCGAAGGTATATCGGGCTTACAGCCAATTGTAAAATAAAAAAAAAGAAGGGAAATATTCCCGAAAGGTGAATTTCGAGGGAGAGCCAATTATCTAACAAAAAAGGTGGGGGAGGGTGTAGGAGGCCAAAGCAGTGAGGGGTCAATCTGCGCGTAATGAGGCGTGATAGTTTAAGGTCATGCCAATTACGATAATGCCGATTTGAATTGCCAGCAGAGAAGGCTCCCGGGTATAGTTTAGTGCAGATGTGCCAATGTATATGTTTTAAATGCGTGAAATGCAACAAACATAATGCCCTATCGCGAAAACTGAGCAGCTACCAATTATATAAACTATGGTTTAGTCCACGTGTTTTTGTGGTGGAGAGACAAGATGCTGCTGTCGGGGGTTGTCCTTCACTGTAAAGAACGTGTCCCCTTCACGTGGTGCTGGTGCCGAAGGGCAAGGCGATGAGAAGGCGGGCGGAAGGAGTCGGTCCTTGTGCAGCAGATGACTTGGGGACCAGGGACACCAGCATGTAGAACATGTTCAGTTGACGAGGGCGTGGTGGCATTGGGAAAATGACGATCCAAAGAGTTGGAGACAAGGAAAAATGCTTGAGGAGACGGGCTGTTATGGAGTGCCGGTTAAGTTCAGGTGAAGCTTGCCAGAATGGAGGGAAGGGAGGGTTCAGGCCTGCAAGTGGTTAAAGACTAGACAGGTAGCCAGGCCATCTTACAAAGCCACATAGCAGCAATGCAGTGAGCTGCAATGAGGTGATGTATGATATAGTATGGTTGAAGGTTGGTGCGGGCGTCATAGCCGTAGAGGTGCCCTCGCCATCATTAGGCTGAAGAACGGCTATGGCGTACAACATCCAATACGATACCTCGTGTGAGTAAGATTTGTAAGGTGATGATAAGAAACTAGAAGGCGTCTGCGGAATGGGAAGGTGAAGGAGTGACAACGGCGGATTCGCGCATTAGGGTCACCAATTGCATTAAGAATGCGCGGGCTGGTTTTAAATGTAGGTATCGGGGGAAGTGCGCGTAGGTAATAGTTGTGTTGTGATGACGCAGGTGTCGAACTATATGTTGTGTTCGTGGGCACTCAGTGAAGTAGTGTAAGTCTCCTGTACAAAGCTGGTTGCATGCGCAGCGGTCGGACATGGTAATGTTAAATCTTTTAAGGTAATATTGAAAATGCCCGTGACCAGTCATTAAGTGTGTTAACTTTCTATTCGGGGGAAACCATTTTGGGATTTGGTAGACGCTTTTGATCCAATGGAATAATGAAGTATTCGGTCCTTCTGTCTGCCAATGTGTATGCCAATGTGAGATCATAATTTTGTGTAATTCGGACCTTGTCGCGCGGACGGAAATTTTGGCCATCCTCGCAGACCCACTGTTCATAGCTGAGGACGCTAGTGTGTCGGCAAGTGTGTGTGTGTGTGTGTGTGTGTGTGTGTGTGTGTGTGTGTGTGTGTGTGTGTGTGTGTGTGTGTGTGTGTGTGTGTGTGTGTGTGTGTGTGTGTGTGTGTGTGTGTGTGTGTGTGTGTGTGTGTGTGTGTGTGTGTGTGTGTGTGTGTGTGTGTGTGTGTTTTATTGTTGTGCTTGTCTGGAATTTTGTACCCTCTCTCACTGTCATCTTTCCAAACCCTGTCCCCGTTCTTCCCAGTTCAGGGTAGCAAACTGTAGACTAATATGTGGTTAACCTCGCTGCCTTTCCTCTTCGTCTCTTTCCCTCTCCTGGACGGTTCGTCAATGGGATGTATACGAAAATTGGTATGCAACAGCATGACTGCATGACGAACATAAATGACAGGTCATAACAGGAAAATCATGACATGCACGTCATGAGCGACATGATTTACGTGCCACGGTCTTGGTGGTCTCCCGGCCTTTTCGTTAACTTCATACATACCAACATTGGTATGGTGAGACAAAAATGCATGACGACCATGGGTGACACGTTCTAAGAACATGAAAATCGCGACATGCATGTCATGAGCGCCATGATTTACATGCCAGGCGTTTCGGTAATGGGTTGTATACCATAATTGCTATGGCGTAACACAACTGCGACACCAACGTAAATGATAGGTCATAACGTTAGAATCATGACACGCGTGTCATGAGCGGCATGGTTTACATGCCGCAGTCTTGGTGCTCTTGCGGCCGTTTGATTAAGTTCATATGTACCAAAATCGATATAGCGAGACAACAATGCAGATCCAATTTAGGTTCCTCGTGCGTGGTTCGCATTTCCTTGATTCCTCGTGCACGGGGTAACTGGCTTTTTTTTTAATTTCACGTGCTTCTTTACACTGCGAAATCAGCTCTGCAATTTTGTTCAGCTGCGCATATTCCTGCAGAAGTGGCACTGTGGGGATGCGAGTTGGCGCAGTGGTTGTGCGTGCACTTCATAAAATATCCATGGCTGCAAGGATGCCCATAGAGTTTGTAGAGCACTTAAAATTGTGGATGTTCTCAATACGAAGGTGACGGGCACAAGCTTGACGGCGCACGACGGCAGTACTATTTACGCCCTTTGGCCCTAAGTCGAGAAATTTCTGCAAGAAAATGGGATTACATGCCGATCCGAATGGGCGTTACGTACCGTGAACACCAGGCTGTAAGTGGGAGCGAAGCTATTTCAATTGACTCTCTCACTAACAAGTTTTGCGAGGCCACGTAGGACCAACATTTCCAGCGAAAATTCCTTCAAAGGTTTCTTTTTTCAACAGCCAATCTGTACTAGCTCGAGGTAAAAATTCTCAAATCCTCAGAAACTCGGCACATTGGGTACATACACCTGAGGGGCAGAGAAACAGCAACAATGCCTCACTGTCCTTTTCTTTTATTGAAGTGGTGAATAGGAGAGGTTGGTGCCTTTAGTATGGCACCGGCTACTCCTTCTCGCTTAGCAATCTCAGAAAAGTTTCAATTCACATTTCGCGCAACCATATCAGAATGTTTTAATGGCAACACACTATTAACACTATTAGCGTTTGGTTAACTTCCCTGCCTTTCCTTATCTCTCTCTCTCTCTCTCGCTCACTATTAACATGGAAAGAAAGGTAGCTGGGTTGGAGCAGGAAACGAATCCAGGCCGTCTGCGCGGCAGGCAGGAGTTCTACCGGACAGCCACGCCAGCGATTGACGCTGCTTCACAACAAAGCCCCTACACGTGGCGAATAGCAAAGCATATCAATGTATATTATGACACAGCAAGTAGGTTCCCAGGAATGTCTCTCTTGCAGTGCGTCGCCCCGTTGAATTCCTGAAATTTCTTTGCACTCTAATTGATTGCCCATGGCTAGACAATCTAGAGAATTTTGTTAAGCTTTCCAGACATTTATCTATCAATAGCGAACAGGCTTTTAACACTGAAACATTTTTCACCCGCAGTCGCATGTTAAAGCATACCTTTTCTTTAACACGAAAGTCTTCTTTGCGGGGGTCCGCCACGACCCCATGCGTCCCTACCGTAATGGATATGATACAGTAAACATCTAAGAACAATAAGGAAAAAATTACAGCATATCCACGGAGTGAATGATGATGAGTGGGCGAAGCTCGGGATGTTCATCGTAGATCGTGCCGAGTTCCGGGTTAATTTAGTTAACGCGCATGCTACGAATCCTCACGGTTCAACTATGCACAATGCACAAGTGCAATCTCCCACCGGCACTTCATTGCTAGTCAAGATCCAGTGCCTATATATATATATATATATATATATATATATATATATATATATATATATATATATATATATATATGGGTTGCCGGCGAATGCTTCTCCAACGCGAGCAGTCGGTATTTCTCAATCAAGAAACTCGCTAGGAGACGCTGCCTGCGCAAACGTTGTCTCTCGCGTTTGCCGGGGCACTGTCGAGTTTTCCGGGCAGCGCGTGGCTCCCGGCGCTCGCGGCGAGGGCGAGCGCCGGGAGCCACGCGCTTGCCCTCGGCGCGTGCGTGCCTCCCGGCAGGGTAGTAGGTAGCCACCTACTACTATTACTACTACTACTACTACTACTACTACTACTACTACTACATACATCGGGGACGCACGACCCACGCCTTAAGGAGCTTCGCCCCTAAAACACCCAGAAAAGCTTCTGTTGATGCGCTGGGAACCCAACTCACAGAATCCGGCGCCACGACGAAAGGTGCCCGGTGCGCTAATACAGCGCTAACGCCGCACATGCTCGATGCTACACGAATGCGCCTTATGTTCCTTCTTCAACGCTGTCGTCCGGCTCAGCGCGCACGCATCCACCACACTCCTGGAACAGTGCCGCCATCCAGGAGATGCAAAGTGAATCACTGCATCTTTGCTTCGACTCTCCTGGATGGCGGCGCCATTACAGGAGCGTTGCAAAGTTTGCCTCGATGAACGCGGGCAGAGCCGCGCGCATAGCCGCGTTCGTAAAGCCTCAAGCGTATGAGCGCCGATATCGCAGTATTAGGGCACCGGTCACCTTTCTTCGTGGGTGGCGTTCCCCTTCTTCGAGCGTCATGGAAAGAAGAAAACTGCTGCGTTGGGCACAAGAGCACAGCAACAATGTTGACGGGTCAATATGAGTCATGCCTTTGTCATGCGGCATTTCCTGTAGACTGTGCCCAGTTTATTAGGTAAAGTACTTCAGCTACCACAAAGAGTAGGCCCTTGATGTTATGTAGGGGATGTGTGAACGTGGGTTCATCCACGTCAAACGGTGCCGTACCAGCGAAACACCGATAGCAATGGGCAAGTTCACCTCGATGTAACAATGAAAATTCAACTGTTTATGGGAAGAGACATTTCACTTCCGTGTTATACTGATTCCTTTGACAGAGGGATCAGCCACATTTTCTTTCCTTCAACCATGTAAGCGCAGAATTTGGTGCCAGGAAATGTCTGTTTCTTATCTCTTCAAGAATTTGTCCAACCCTGTTTCGCAATGTTGTTTTCTGTTCTTTTTATTCCCACTCTTGCAACAGCCTTGTTGACGCTGCAATATGCATAGATTTAAAAAGAGGAAGCCTTCGATACAGTCGTGCAGAAAGAGTTCCTGAAGGTTAAATATCACACGACGAGTAAGGAAGTCTCTTCCGAGTCCAAAATTGCTTCTAGTGCAGAGGACGCAAAATCCTGATCTTCCTGAAGGGAAGAGCGCCCGAAATTGCTGCTCAACTTAATGTCACAGTAATTGCTGCTAAATTGTCATTACATTTCTGAAGCGCACGAGCTTGACGCCTTAGGGAGCTGTGAAAAAAAATGGGATTGCACATCTGTGTGGACATGTCGAGGCTAGCCTGTCTGAATATTTTTTAGGGGCGAAGCTCCTTAGGGTGTGGGTCGTTCCCTCCTCTGTAGTAGTAGTAGTATAGTAGTAGTAGTAGTAGTAGTAGTAGTGGTAGTAGTAGTTGTAGTAGTAGTAGTAGTAGTAGTAGTATGTATGTGTGTATGTAGCCACCTCGCGCCGCCGGGAGGCTCGCGCTCGCCCTCGGCGCGTGCCTCCCGGCGCGCGAGCTCTCTCACTCTTCCATCTGCTGTCTTGTGAGAGAGAGAGAGACAGAGAGAGAGAGAGAGAGCGAAAGGCGCGCGTTGACTATGGAAACGCTCTTTCTCCGATGACCGCTGTACCAGCTCGCAAAGAAGGAGAACGCGCCCTCACCCGCGAGCACTCCTCCGTGCCCGCGAGAGACAACGTTGGCGCAGGCAGCGTCTTCTAGCGAGTTTCTTGATTGAAAAATACCGACTGCTCGCTCTGGAGAACCGTTCACCGGCCACCCATATATATATATATATATATATATATATATATATATATATATATATATATATATAGGCACTGAATCTTGACTTGTAATGAAGTGCCGGTGGGAGGTTTCACTTGTGCATAGTTGAACCATAAAGATTCGTAGCGTGCGCGTTAACTAAATTAATCCGGAACTCGGCACGATCTACGATGAAGCTCCGGAGCTTCGCCCACTCATCATCATTCACTCCGTGCATATACTGTGATTTTTTTTTGTTCTTGACATCATTAAATCTAAGCGATTTCATCAAAACGGACAAATACACAGAAACGCAGAATTTGCGGGATCCTTACACTTCACCTTAATAGTTCAACGCGATAACGATGCCTGGCCCCATTCTCACAGCGCTCTCTTTCTCCTGCAATGCTCTTCAGTCGCCTAGCCCCGTAACTGTCATGACATCATCCGTGTTATTGTACGTTTTTACTCATGGAGTTGAGATTGCGTATTACTGCAATGTAAAGGGCAAAGTAGAAAGTTGCCATGTGCCATCGAAACTCGTCGATGAGGAAAGCACCGTAGTTCCTCCAGCGTTTGGAGCCGTTTGGAGCCTCTTTGTTTGGAGCCTGTCTCGAAACGTTCCGCGCTTTTTCCAGCGTTCCACTCTCTCTTCGACGCCTTTTCGGCCTATGCTGCTTTTTTCAGCACATTTTGGAGCCATCCGCTTCCTTTACACGCTCCGGTGCAACCTCACTGCCCTCGCTAGCTGTCTCATCCACGCAGTCTGAATGATTTCCAGCAAAATCGTCTCCTTTACGCTCCTGACTGGCGGACAGCTTAAGAGACTTAGGAAAATTGCAGCTGTTTGCTTCTAGGCTACATAGCTCCTATGCTTAGGAGCTAGCCTCAACTGCAACCTTCTCCTTACATTCTGCTTCACTACAAACTCCGCACCCTTCACTGGTGTTCCTCCACCATAACGAGTCGAAATCCCTTTGGACATCACATGGAGGATCCACCGTCACGACGCCCTGATTTTGTTTATGTGCCAAATCGTCGGCCACATCTCTAAGTGCTTCTCTTTCGTCCCATTGGCACGATACATCGTCGCGTCCCGTGCGGCCTTCAATGGCCTCGGCTGTCACTGCGGCATGTTTGTCCGCAAAGTTCGCTTCACTAGTGAACGTGCTCGTACCCTCACGTGTGCTAGCCTCTTCTTCGGTTCTGAACTCCACCGCACACGCTACCATTTCGCACCTTTCGTCTGCCACTTCCGCAGATACGGCACTACCTCGCTGCTTTACATTGCGTTGACGATCTGGCCTCCCAATTTCTCCGTTCAAAGCTTTCAGCTCTTCCCTGCGTCTTTCGTTCTCATTTCTTCTCATTATTTCTCTCTCCTGACTAATTATAACTAAGGTCCCGAAATATTCAATATCCTCCGGATCGCCACCATTTTCTACTATTAGGTTTAGAATTTCCGATTTAGGCAAGTTCTCATCCACATCTAAATCAAACTCCCCACAGAGTTTCAACAGGCTACCTTTCGTCAAACTTGTCAAGTTCATGGTGACTACTTTAAACGTTGACTCAGCTTTCGAAAAATTGTAGAAATTAACCCACCACCATTTCAATTCTGGTCTTAAAGAAATGGAAGCCTAGTAAATTCTACAGAGTTAACGAAAGCCTACACAGCAGCCCCAAGTCACCTAATCCTTCTCTACCTTTTTCAATTTCTTAATTACTTGCTTTCCTTAAGTGGAATTCTCTCAGTAAATTCCCAACCTGCGTAGCTCTTCCACGCCTGCGCCTGTCCTTTCAACAACACGAAAAATTAATCTGAGGCTCCTCACTTTATTTCGTCACGCCCACGAGCAATTTTGCACTTTTATAAAAGGTATATGGGCTGCTTTTAGCAGCTTGTTTACCTTCCCTTTGGAAGCTGCTTTCTGCTGAGATACGCCACAACTACAATTATTAGGCAGTTGTATGATCAAATGTTTAGCGAACCTAGGCAAAAGACTCGATGTCTCTCAGACACAAAGCCAGGCACTGACCCCATACGGTGCAGTCGTAGTACGCCACGTTCACCACGCCGTATTCCAGTTCCTAGGACTTTCGGCTGATCCTTCCTCCATGGAGCCTCCGGTTCATCTTGCCGCTCGCCATCCAGTTGTCGTGGACTCGTGTCGCCTTCATTGGGAGTGACGAATATTTACAACGTTTATTTTCAACATGGTAGCTGCTTGCCGAATGCTGTCTAATGCGTTCTCTAGTTGATTAAATAGTCCGCGTCTCCTATGACAACTTCTAGGGCGGACTCGGTTGGGATTTCTCCTCCGATGCCATGTTGAAGGTTTGAAGGGTGACAAGTATGATGCACCGCCCTTTAAAAAAACATTGGCAGATCCCACGTGCACTGGGAATCGAGGAAATGCGAAGCACGCATCAGGAATGTCAAATGGATTTGCATTGTTGTCCCGCTATACCGAGTTTGGTGCATATGAACTTAACGAAACGGCCACAAGAGCACCAAGACTGTGGCATGTAAACCATTCCGCTCATACACGCATGTCATGATTCTAACGTTATGACTTGTCATTTACGTTCGTCATGCAGTCGTGTTGTGCCATAGCAATTTCAGTATACATCCCTTTAAGGAAACGAGTGGCATGTAGATCATGCCGCTAATGACATGCATGTCACGATTTTCATGTTATGACCTGTCATTTATGATCGTCATGCCGTCATGTTGTGCCAAACCAAATTTCGTATTGGCCTCGAGATCTTGGAGTGGCGCCCTCTCGCGTGTGACGTCAGAGCGGGGACTCCGATTTCAACCGCGCTGCAGCAGCCGCTGCTCCTGTACGCGTATCGTCTGCTTCACGTGAGAACTTTGTCGAACGAACAGCCTCGCGACGGTCAACTAACGCCTGCAACGATTGTTTTCGAGTGTAATCTTGAACTTGTTTTAGTTGCGGCCCAATCGACAGGGCCAATAAATCCCCCGGATGGCCGACGAGTGCGCCGATGCCACCGACCGCATTGCTCGTAAGAAAGTGAAACTACGTGTGAGTGCTCGCGCTCGTTTTTTTGTTTCCGCCGTACGATACTAATTAGTTTGGGTGTTTCTTTCGATATTGCAGTAAGCGTGCCGTTCTCGAGCATCTACAAGTATGTAGATAAAGCTTGCGAAACGTCGCGGTGTCTCATCGAGGGTGAGGCGGTGTACGACGCAGGCCACGTTGTTGAATGCGCGGTCGAGGCCGTCAACGGAGGCCGCATCACCGTCGCCGCTCTCGTCCTCCAAACAAGTGGACTCGCCAACCCACCGCACAACGTCTCTGTCGTGATCGACAGCAGTGAAGTGGCCAATGCTCGCTGCTCGTGCAGAGTGAGGCAATGTCAACGTGTAACATAACATAGAATTTATGTTCACTGCTGGTCTGCAGTTGGTGTCGCGCTCATATCGCCTTTTGCATTGTGTTAATGTTTCTAAATTAAGAGGCAAGTTCACTATTGAGACTAGTTTGAATGTTTAATGTTGGCACCATGAAATATTTAATTGCGGCACCATTTCTATTATTTCTATAAATGAAAAGAGACTTCGTAGGTGACTTCGTGGCTTCGTAGGTAAAATACGTATGTACACCATCCAGACGCAGCCGTAGTCTCATACATCCTGCGCCGCTCAGCTGAGCTCACGAGGCGCGCTTACCCGCGAGGCGATTCGGAGGCCGCGTCGTCGGCTCCTTGTCTAGGGGCCTTCGCGGCAGGTTGTGGGACGGCACCGCACCTGGTGTAAGTCGCCTATGCTTATAGCCTGCGTGCAATAAACTGCTTAAATATTGGCGAGGCGCTTAAACACGGTCACAAACTTACCGAAGAGTGGCGCGTACGGTGGGTAGCAGAAGTCACTGTCCGCGAAGTGTTTGCTGCACACGGTCGATGAAGGCGTGGGGCGCTTTCCCATTCTGAGCTTGACCATCCAACTTCTTCTTCAGCTTTGGGTCCTTAGGATAGTTGTGAAAGCTAACGCCTCTTTCATGAGCGGACGAAGTACACTGAGGCACAGAGCAGTACTTCACCATTGCATGCGCAGCACTCGCCGCGGAGACAAGCGGCCGCAGTTCTAAAAAACAAAGAGCCGTAGTTCTAAATGAACGTTAAAAGCAGACCCACGGTTGTTCGAACAGCGTCAGTAGCCACCATACGCGAGATAACCAACTGAACTGCTTTTTTGTTGAGATTTACCGCAACGGTGGCTTCAACACGGCGCTGGGCCTACGTAGCAGACGAAAGCGCGCGAATCCCCGCTCTGACGTCATACAGGCGCCGTTCGCAGCGCCGCCATCCGTCGCACACCAGGCGAATAGGCTCCGTGCAGTCGAGTTTTCCATGTGCGACATCAGCGCCAGAATGCACTGCCTGGCGGAGAGAAGAAGCAAAATTGGGCAGACTGTGACAGGGAAATACGCGAACGCGATGCGCGTCTCCAACTCTATAGCAGCAGCGACCCCCCCCCCCCCCCGTCCCACCTTCTTTCGTTTTATTTGCTTGGAGACGCGCGCTCCAAACCTGCGGCAAACTGTTCCAAAGGGCGACGCCGCGAGCGTTCGTGTGGTTCGCAGCACGCCCGAAAAGCAGCGAAGAAACGCGCGCGTCGCTGTCGCCTCGGTTTCCACCGTGCGCGACTGAGCCGTCCGACGAGAGCTTCGTAGCGCCCTCTGGTCAGTAGACAGAGCCCATACATCCCATTAACGAAACGGCAGTATAGCGCCAGGACCATGGCATGTAAATCATGCCGGTCATGACACGCGTGTCATGATTCTAATGTTATGACCTGTCATTTACGTTCGTCATGCTGCCGTGTTGTGCCATAGCAATTTTGGTATACATCCCATTAACGAAACGCCTGGCATGTAAATCATGCCGCCCATGACATGCATGTTATGCTTTTCATGGTATGACCTGTCATTAATGTTCGTCATGCAGTCATATTGTTGCATACCAATTTTCCTACACATCCCACTAACGAAACGGCCAAGAGAGCACCAAGACCGTGGCATGTAAATCATGTCGCTCATGACATGCATGTCATGATTTTCATGTTATGATATGTCATTTACGTTCATGATGCACTCATCTTGTGGCATGCCAATTTTCGTATTCATCCCGTTAACGAAACGCGTGGCATGTAAATCATGTCGCCCATGACATGCATATCATGATTTTCATGTTGCGACCTGTCAGTCATGTTCGCCATGCAATCATGTCATGGCATACCAATTTTCGTATGCATCCCATTAACGAAACGGCCAGGAGAGCACCAAGACCGTCGCATGTAAATCATGTCATTCATGACATGCATGTCATGATTTTCATGTTATGACCTGTCATTTATGTTCGCCATGCAGTCATATTGTGGCATACCAATTTTTGTATACACCCCATTAGCGAAACGGCTGGGAGAGCACTAAGACCGTGGCATGTAAATCATGCCACTCATGACATGTATATCATGATTTTCATGTTATGACTTGCCATTTATGTTCGTCAGGCAATCATGTTGTGCCATACCAATTTTCGCATACATCCCATTAGCGAAACGGCTGGGAGAGCACCAAGACTGTGACATGTAAATCATGCCGCTCATGACATGCATATCATGATTTTCATGTTACGACCTGTCATTTATGTTCTTCATGTAGTCATGATGTGGCATACCAATTTTCGTAAACATCCGATTAGCGAAACGGCTGGGAGAGCACTAAGCCCGTGGCATGTAAATCATGCCGCTCATGACATGCATATCATGATTTTCATGTTATGACCTGTCATTTATGTTCGTCATGTACTCATGATGTGGCATACCAATTTTCGTAAACATCCGATTAGCGAAACGGCCAGGAGAGCACAAAATCGTAGGCGGCTAGATAGATAGATAGATAGATAGATAGATAGATAGATAGATAGATAGATAGATAGATAGATAGATAGATAGATAGATAGATAGATAGATAGATAGATACGCTCAAACTCGCCGAAGTTCGCTAAGAAATGCTTCGCATTTAATATTAAGTTCGCCGAGGCAGCCCTTCTTGCCTCTGGACCACACAGGAAGGCAACAGGACACCTTCGGGTGAAAGTCAGACGTTACCGCCTGCTGAGGTAAGGTGAAAGTGATCACGAGCGCTCGGCTTGTATCCGGCTTTGGAGGCGTCCGTCGTCTCGTTTCAGGCTTTTCGGTTGCGACGATTTCGTCAACGAGCTTCAGGTGCACCCCCTCATCGCCGGCGTTTCGGTCACAACAATGCCTGCGAGCACAGGCGAGCACGCCCGAAAGCCAAACTGCTAGTGCCCATGTAAACATCCATGCACACGGCGTGACTAGATACGTGTCGATGGCCTTTTGCGCCATTTCGCGCGTGACAGTAAAGCCTCTGCCTAGCTGAAACACCTTCTAGATGCGCCTGCGAGATGTCGCTTTGATGAACGGTAAATTGTGTTTATGCGGCTTGGCGATCTGGCACGGGGCTTGGCGGTGCGCGTATCGCATCGTGCCACCGGAGCGAGGCGTCGCACGTCCGACTGCCACTCGAACCAGGATTTCTTTTATTTTCTTTCTTACACTGCATGTACCTTGAATTTTTGGTCGCGGGCAACGCTGACTTTCCGATGACAATGACCGACGTCGATACCGAAATGCCTGCGAAACAAGCCCTTTAACGCTATGGCTTTAATTTCCTCTTTCATTGCCTTCACGAAGGTGCGCCGTGTTACGACCGGGCTTTCTACCAGGAACGGTGCACGTGGCTGTATGCCTGCATTGCAGTGTCCCCTCCGGAGGGTGACTAATTCGGTCACCCACCAGGCCATCTCTGTTGGGGCTCGACACTGCAGGTGCCCGTGCGCACAGTGTCCCGGGAAACGTATGCCCGACTCGCTTGCACCAAATGCGTCCGCGACAAGATGGCGCCGCTAGATGTCGCTGCTCACCCGCGGTGTTTGTGCGCGTGTGTGCGTGTGGGTGCGTGTGCGAGCGCTGCAAATTTCCCTGCAGAAGGCAGTGCTCTTGCCCCTTTCCTACTCGAGGCCAACATGGAGAGGGAGTGTGGAGGCGGTCACTGTGGGCGTCGGAGGGACGACCCCTTCTAACGGACCCTCATGCATTGATTGGACACCTATGCAAGATGTTCCCGATCAATGGACTCTTGAGATGTATAAGACGAGCCGCCGAGCTCACTCTCGGCGCTTTTTGGGAATCGCTTTTTGGGAAGCGCTTTTTGGAGGCGCTTTTTGGAATCGCTTTTTGCATTATTTTTTCCTTGGACCATCTTACTGTAAATATGTGAATTAAACGTCCTTGAAGTTCACTCTGCCCCGGCTCTCGTCGTCCTGAGACCCGGCACCTGCGGGTCGTTTTCACCGCTCACCACCACGCTACCCGCTGGCCGGCTCTTGTAGCAGGCCAGTCGTAACAGCCGCCGGAGTGCCTAACTTACCATCCCAGTTTTGCGGCGTTAGCAGGCGCTACACCCTAACACGTAATTCCTTTAAGTTGTAAACGGCGGTGCGCGGAAGGGCAAATTGCAGTCTTGACCCATGGCTCTGAAATGTTTATATTTGGAGATATCAAAGATTTCTGGTATACTTACCGCCACCGCTGTAGCAATTTCTAGAATGCGGAAATCGCGTGGTGAACATTTGGTTCCTCGTTACAGTTGGCTCAGCAGGTTACTTGCAGCTGCTGGGCCCGTGTTCAAAAGGATTCCTCACTCTGAGGTTCTTCTTACCAAAAGTTACTGGCCAGTCAACATGCTGGATGTATGATTAGCGAAACTTGCTGGCTTATGGCACTGAGCACTGAGGACCGGAACTTTTCCTCGGTTTGGTCTCTCATATTTTTTATACAGTGAACAGAGTTTTTATATGCTGCATTGGTGTGAGTAAACCTAATCTGCTTTCTTTTGTTTTCAGATGTCCCAAAATATTGATGGGAAATAACAGGTGCATACAAACGAATGGTACTAAGAACCCATATCCATTTTGTTGCCCTCAGGTCCGATGCCCGATAACTGTTGCTGGTATTACAATTCCTGTGAATTAAGGATAATCCGCCTTTCTAGTGGTAACATGCCCAAAGCCTGCCATCGTGGAATAAAACATGCAAAAATATTGACATAACATTCTCGTATAAGTACTACTTCGTACACAATAGCGCATTTATACTTTCACGATAAGGATTTAGTTTCATTGCTTCCCTATTCATAATACCGGCGTTATCTATGCAAAATACCCATGATACCCATAATCCCCACGTGTATTCATAATATCCATGGACAACACATATGGTGCTAAAGGTTCAGAACTCGCGTCTTTTTCACGTGGAATATAATCGAATTCTCATGAAAAAGCAGCAATGTATCACTAACCTGACTGAGATATCAACAACCTCGCACGCTTCCCATCAAAGCCACAATTAACGATTATGAAGGTATGTGGGGAGCTAGCTATGCAGGAATGCGCCACACCTGACTGAGTTTTCCCGTAAAGCTAATGCCAAATTGCATTCATTTGAAGGCAAATCAATTAATGGGTTTCATGCGAAGCTTCTGTTGCGTGACTCCTGCCACCGTCGGTGTTTATGATGGTGCACTAAAAAACAATCATCACTGTTAAGGTCATGCGCGTGCATTTCTTTGTTTTGTTGCGCCTCGAGTACTCAAGCGCAAGAAACTAGCCCGCAACGCGTGCGCTCTCGGCGAACGATGAAGCGAACATATCCGAGCTACATAAATCCGTCAGATTTTCTGTCAAAGAAATAAAGGAAAAGAGGGAAGGAAAAACAGATGGAACAACAGAAAGAAAGAAAGAAAGAAAGAAAGAAAGAAAGAAAGAAAGAAAGAAAGAAAGAAAGAAAGAAAGAAAGAAACGAACACACAGAGACGTACAGCTCATACAGAGATGTACAGCTCATATAAAAAAGAGAGAAGAGAACGAAGAGAAAGAAGAAAGTAGGAAGCAAGGGCAAAAGGAACAAGAGGAAAGAAAAATCGAAAGGAGAAAGTAAAGAAATAAAGACGCGGGACGTGCAGAAAAAGAAGAAAGTAGAAAAGGCAGACAGAAAGAAACAAATGAACAATAGAGGGAAAGAAGTGCAGCATGGAAATGGCCAAGAAAGCAAGAAAAACAAATAATTGAAACACAGGAATGCGCATATACATAAAGAAAAAAGAAAGGGAGTGGAAAGGCTAGAAAGGAGGAACAGCATAATGAAATGAAGGACAAAAAGAAGACATTTCTGAGCGGTCGCTTCTTCTTTGGTGGGACATTTTTTTTCTGTTTTCGACGATTCTGGGCTGTTTTGATGTTTTCTGCCGGTGGACCGAAGATCGTATTCATATATGCTAAATACCATGCTCATCATCATGTGCTTTGGCTGCACTATCCAACGCATCGGCACCTACTACGGCGGTAGGCAGCAAAGAACGCTGGCACGACCCATAGGAACAACAGTGAGGTCCTAGGCACATGAGTGCCGCAGGCTTGGCCCAGCGTTCAAAGGTGCCTCAACATGCCATTGATGTTCTCAGATCGGCGACGCTAGTCCTCAACGCTGCTGCTGTACGTGGCAGCTCACCTTCGGTGAGCAATGATAAAACAAGCAAAAGCGAAGCCCAGAAACCGCATCAACGAAGACTTACACCTACGAGCTAAGCGAAGAAGACATCGACTGTGATGAGACGGCAGTTACTTTGCAGTCTTCTAACAAGAAGAGTAGTGAGGGAATCTCTGCTGTTTTAACATAAACGTGTTTGATGCCGGGATCCATCAAGACCTCATACTTTAATTTCTGCAGATAAGGGTAGCGATGGGGCCTGTTGGTTCACACTTGCATAAGGTGAGCGCGAAGGACAAGCACAAAAGGAAGAAAAGTAAACGCACTTGCGCTACTAACATCAATAGTTTATTTCCTTCACAACCGACTAGTATACCATTCTTTTGTGCGCGACTCAAAATATGCTAACTTGCAATATTGCCATCACGGCATAATTAACACACTGGGCGAAAATCCGAACATGAAAATCTTCACAGACGTGTTGGGTGAGTCTTGAGATAATTGTATAAAATCAGCGCTTGCTCCAAATGAGTACTAAGCAGTGGACAGGGAATACGAATGCCTTGGAGCAATCACGTGATGAGCGTAACATGCTTAGCGTCGCAGGGGAAACCTTGAGCAGTACTAAGAAAGTTGACTCCACTTCGCGCAGGCGCAGACAGAAATTAAATACACGGCGATAGCGCGAATATTGCGCGACATAGTCCCCATTCACTCCATTTCCAAGAGTATGGAGAGTTGTAAGACGCTTTAGAGGCACAGTTACCTAGAGTCACCATTTCCCAGCCCTTCCTGCAGCCCAAAACACTCCGCAAACAGTCCTCGCTGATGAATTCTGTCGGCATATAACTAGACCAGGAGTGTGAGTGTTACAGAGACGTCGTTCAAGCGTCCCCGGTGCGAAGTCGGCGAGGGAACGACGGCAGCTTCGCTCGTTCCGTACGCAAGCAGACACAGTGAAAGGATAGGAGTCGTGGTTTGGAAAACAAAACAAAGTTTATAACGATAATGCGACACAAGGAATACAAGGCAAACAACTACGTTTCACTCAAACTAACAATTAAGCAATTAATAGCACTGAAATAGCTGTACAAAATACTACGCGCGAGAATAACAAACAACAAAGCAAAATAATTAACAGACAGTAAGTAGGGCAACGTTAACAATGCAGGAATCTAATCTACAAAAGTTATGAAAGTTCAGGCAGAGAGTTCAGGGGTATAAACAGGGGATGGCATACGTGTTGAAGACCGGCAGCGTTGAAGGGTCCACGACGGTCTGGTGCGAGAAGTCCGTTGTTCTGGCACAGCATTGAGGTCGACGGAGTTGCAGCGCTGATTTTTCCGGGGAGCTAGTGCATGATGGCAAACTCGTGCAGTTTGAACTAACTCGAGCCGAAATCCCGATGCCTACGTTGCAAACGGTAAGCTCGCATCTCAACTAGGCGAAGCGGCTAAGGTTAGGTGGCCAGCCGGTACAAAGCCACGCTAACAACTTATAGAAGGGATACGATGATCGGCTTCTACGCCATGTCAGGCAAGCGACTAGAGCCCCGTGCCCCTCAATACTCCTCGCTTAAATGCGCTAATGTTACCCCTGATTCGCTGTCTGCGGAATCTGGGCATGTTTATAGACACAACTGCTTCGGCATTGCATTTCTTGCTCCGCCCAAAAATATCCCCCTCGCTATTAATGCAGTGGAGAGAGCGATGGCCAAACCCTTTCTCGTGGTAGCCGAGTCGGCATCCTCATTCATCTCGCCTGATTGACAGGTCATTAGCGTCCTAGACACGGTGGTCCCTGCTTCGCAGGTCATAACAAAGATGTGCATTAGTAATAGTAGTCCACCTCGGACACGGAGGCCGCCGACCACACAATAGTGCACGTCCGCACGCGGCCGGTGCCCCGCTAAACGGTGCCCCGCTATCCTGCCGAACCGAAACACCGCGTATGGTGTTTCCAGAATCACGCCGGGGGCTCGCGTGGGAAAGCTCGAAGTCGGAGTTTCCCAGCTCAGCAAGCCATCTCCTCCTTGTTTTCTTCGAAAAGGGCCGAGAGCTTCTGACGTCTTTGGAGCGGTAGAAGCGCTTCTAACGTCGCATGTGCGGGGATACCGTGAACCTTCAGGTACAGTCCGCCCCGAGGCAACGTCATTCCGTGACAATGAGTTAGTTGACAAGAACTTAGGAGTTCCGAGGCATTTCAAGATCAAAATGTTCGTGCTTGATTTATGTCGCAACACCCTCAACTTGGCTGAATTGAGTTTAGACGACCTGAAAAGTGCTCTTATGTTCTGTCGTAAGAAGACAGCTCCAGGCACAGATGGCGTAACGTATATGATGCCACAGAACTTCGGACGAGCAGGCAGAAACGCTGTTCTGGAATGAGATCTGGCTAACAGAGGTCCTTTCAGATTCGTGGAAGCCAGGTCTAGCCACGATCTAGCCACGCCAGCCAGCCGAAGAGGCTAATTTCAGAAGAACTTCTTGGGCGAGTTGGTGCATAATTGTTGGGTTCATGCAGGCTATGCCTTTTCTGTAGATATAGAAGAGTTGTTTTATTCAGTGCCCCATGATCATTTGTTTGTAGCAGTTAGGGAGTGCATTGAGGAAAATGGCGAGACTAGCTTTCAGAACTCTGCCGGAGTGTCGGTCGGCAGTTTCATGTCATTGTTAGAATTTTATTTGCAAGCCACGTTTATATCCTTTAATGATGACTTTCACATTCAGCAGCAGGGCATATGCATAGGATCATGCGTTGCTCCCGTGCTGTGTAATATATTTTTAGCCGCCGTAGACCGCTCCCTTAGTCGTGAGCTTGCTGATCACGGGGTTCTAAAGGCCTTCCGGAATGTAGATGATTTTTTAATTATTATTTCCAAGCACATAACCATGACACACGCTGATTTGGTGAGCAGAATTTTAACCAGCTTTAGACAATATGGTAAAGGTTTAGTGTTCACGCACGAAATTCCGTCGAACGGATCATTGCAGTTTTTAGATATTAATCTGTCTTTTAATCCGCATCACGTCTGTTGGCGATATGCTCCAAGAGCGCAGAAAGAGCTGTTGCCTTTTGAGTCGGCGCATTCGAAGATAGTTAAGAGGGCAATTGCAAGCTCGTGTCTGGACTCAGCTCTTAACAAATCATGCCCGCATGCCATGCATGATAGCTTCGATACTCAAGTCAAGAGGTTGCTTTCCGCAGGTTTCCCCACTACGATCGTCACTGCTGTGGCTGAGAAACTTCTCGGTAAGGTAAGGAAAGAAAAGCGTGGAAGCAACACAGAGCGCATAGATAGGAAGAAGGTCACCGTTGTGCCATATATGCACAAAGTTGCACATAATATGAAGAAAGTGGCAGACAGGCATGGTGTACCAATTGTTTTTTCCGCGCCAAAAAAGCTCGCCGGCTTATGCCCAAGGGTTTGCAGGAAAGGACAACGGCGAAGCGGATGCGGTAAAAAGCCTGCGGAATCATTCCGGAAATGCGCCACAGGAGTGGTATACCAAATCCCGCTCACGTGCGGACGTTCCTACGTGGGCCAAACTGGGCGCTGCGTAAATGAACGCATAGCGGAGCATGCTGCCTCGATCACGAGGAGAGAAGGAGCGAATTTGCCAGCGCATTGTAGCTCTTGCAGGGGGTGTGAGCCCTTATTCAAACAAGCAAAAATACTAGGCAGAAGCAGGGAGAGAGTAGCGCGCCAGCTGCTGGAAGCCTTCCATATCAAGGATGCTGGCGATAACTGCGTCAGTGATACATCTGGTGCCTTATACAGAGCAGAAAGCGAATTTCTGCGCAGTTTTTTGACGTGAGGGTGTATATATTGTGATTCCTCCTCACTGCCCTTCTCCTCTCTTCCCTCTCTCGTGTTGTTTGGGTCATGCATATATATGCAATGACCGATTCAATAAAAACCAGTTGATAGTTTGCGCTCTTTCCGTTTATTCTGCCTCTTATTTCCTGTGTACGTCCGTTGAATGCGCAACGACACCCAACAAGAAGAGGCTAAGCATTGCGCTACCTTCTTACAATATATATATATATATATATATATATATATATATATATATATATATATATGTGTGTGTGTGTGTGTGTGTGTGTGTGTGTGTGTGTGTGTGTGTGTGTGTGTGTGTGTGTGTGTGTGTGTGTGTGTGTGTGTGTGTGTGTGTGTGTGTGTGCGAAGGAAAATCAATGGATCCGGCGTAATATGTGTTTCAGGAAGAAGCTAACAAACGTTCGAAACACAAATTTTTACTAACGTTTCGGCAGGTGGGCCTGCCTTCGTCAGAGTAACTTTGGTTACTCTGACGAGGGCAGGCCCACCTGCCGAAACGTTAGTAAAAGTTTGTGTTTCGAACGTTTGTTACCCTCTTCCTCAAACATGTATATATATTGTTTTATTAATTTAATTCACGATACTGCAGGCCAGCCTGGCCCAGGCAGGATTGAAATTACAAAACATGGAGAACGGTACAGAAATAATTGCTAACAATACTGGCACCACATGCAATACATCAGTTTCGCTAAGGTTATTTTTAACAAGGATATGAAAAACAACAATACTCGCACAATAACTGATGTAACAGTTTCAGTATCTCAATATTGAACGTAACAGGTGTTGTTCAAGGGCTTCATCAAACCTGTCTGCCTTGCAAGCAAACTCGGGCAGACTGTTCCATTCTGAAGTACTGCGGGGGAAAAAATTGTCTGAACGCCACCGTTTAAGCAAAAATGTGTTCAAGGGTGTGTCTGTAAGTATTGCGCGTTGGTCCCTCTGTAGTGGCTCTTAAACATGAGGTTGGAGACGTAGTAAGCTTTCCGTTCAAGATATTGCGCAAGACTAATTTTTCTGCGGACATACATACAGTCGGGGGATGTTATGAACTTTTGTGAGTTGGAAAATCTAGTCTTTTGTATTTATTAAATATAAATCTGTAAGGGCAAATATTGTGCTTAACCTAAAGAAAACAAGAACCAAATTATTTACTGCAAGAAAATGCAATCTAGAGGTAATCAGAGCGAAGAACGAAGAATTTAAAGTCGCCCTAAGCAACAAGTCCGAGGCCTTAGGCGAAAAAGGTGACGATTTAGAAGAAATAACCCAAACCATAACGAAAACAATTCTTGAAGCAGCGATAGAAGTCGGGGTAAAACAACAAAGCAAGCAACAAGTAAGTTGTCCCAATCTACCGAGGACTTAATAAAAAAAACGCCAATAAATGAAATTAACTTCGTCAAAAGATAAGATAGAATTCGCAGAACTATCAAAATTGATCGGTAAAACCAGGCAAAGAGATGTAAGAAACTTTAACTCGAGAGAAATAGAGAAAGCAGTAGAAAAAGGCACCAGCATTAAATCGGTCAAAAAGAAACTGCCCTTAGGGCAAAACAAAATGCATGCGTTAAAAGATAAACAAGGTAACATTATCAACAGTTACAATGAAATAGTGAAGGTAGCAGAAGATTTCTACTCTGAACTGTACAGCTCTCAGACAGACCATACAACCTTAATAGAAATAGAATCAGAGGAGGACACCGAAATTCCATGTATAACCGCTGACGAAGTCAAAAAAGCTGCCAAAGGCATGCCCGCGGTAAAGCAGCTGGTGAAGATGGTATAACAGCCGACTTGATCAAAGACGGAGGAGATATTGTACTTGAAAAACTTGCATCGCTCTTCACGAAATGTGTCATGACATGTAGTGTACCGCGCAGTTGGAAAAATGCTAATATAATCCTTATCCACAAGAAAGGTGACATAAAGGAGTTAAAGAATTACAGACCAATTAGCCTACTCCCAGTAATATACAAGCTGTTTACGAAAGTAATTTCTACTAGTATAAGAGAAACACTCAACTTTAACCAACCGAGAGAACAAGCTGGTTTTAGGATATGTTACTCAACAATGGACCACAGCTACGCTATCAACCTAGTAATTGAGAAGTATGCGGAATAGAACAAACCTCTTTATATGGCGTTTATCGACTACGAGAAAGCATTTGACTCCATAGAAATACAAGCATTTCTAGAAGCTCTACGTAGACAAGGGGTACCTGGCGTGTACGTGAAACCCATAAAGAACATATACAAAGATTGCACAGCCACACTACTCCTACATGAGAGAAGCAGAGAAATCCCGATCGGGAGAGGTGTGAGACAGGAAGATACGATATCCGCGACGCTATTCACTGCATGTTTAGAGGAAAGCTTTAAACGCCTAGACTGGGACGAAAAGGGAATTCGAATAGACGGAGAATATCTAAGCAATTTAAGATTTGCAGACGACATTGTACTCTTTAGTAATGACGGAGACAAACTACAAAACATGATTGATGGCCTAAACAGGGAAAGTATTAAAACTGGCTTAAAAATGAATAGGCAAAAGACCAAAGTCATGCTCAATAGCCTAGCTAATGAACAGGAATTTAAAATGAACAATGAACCCTTACAATGTGTAAACGAATACGTATACATGGGACAGTTAGTAACAGGAACTCCTACCCATGAAAAAGAAATTCTCCGTAGAATAATTATGGGCTGGAGCGCATTCGGAAGGCATTACGAAATCATGACTGGAAACTTACCGCTCTCACTAAAGCGAAAAGTATTCAATCACTGCATTCTTCCAGTACTAACGTACGGTGCAGAAACGTGGAGCATAACGAAAAAACTAGAGATGAAACTAAGGAGCACGCAACGTGCAATGGAAAGGAAAATGATAGGGGTAACACTAAGAGATAAAAAACGAGCGGAATTGATCAGGGAACAGACAGGAGTAGCCGATATTATTATATCAATTAAAAGAAAGAAGTGGACCTGGGCAGGATATGTCATGAAGAGGAAAGATAACAGATGGACAGTAAGAGCGACGGAATGGATACCAAGAGAGGGAAAACGCAACAGAGGCAGGCAAGAGGTTAGATGGAGCGATGAAATTAAAAAGTTTGCGGGCATAAAGTGCAACCAACTCGCTCAGGATAGGGTGGATTGGAAATCGCTGGGAGAGGCTTTCGTCGTGCAGTGGACTAAACAGGCTGCTGCTGCTGCTGCTGCTGCTGCTGCTGCTGCTGATTATGATGATGATGATGGTGATTGTGATGATGATATGTACGGGACATGATGGCTACAACCCCATTCAAGTATACACGTAATTGCTATGAAAAAAATTGAAATATTCAAACATTGGTGTACCGCCTGCGCCTTGGTACAGCCTTTACGAGGCGCTTCATCTAAAATCAAACGGGTGTCTATGCGCAGTGGTCTTCTGGCCGCCATCAAAACGAAGATGTACATCATCTTCTGATCGAATGTACAAAGTACAATTCGGCACGGAGTGTGCTGATAGCTTTTAAATAGCATGTTATTTAACCTAAACGAGATTCTTTGTCCGTGGTCTACAGTGCGCCTTCAGAAAAGTCGACTTTTTTGCTAAAAAACAGTTCTTAGCAGACACAAAAATCCTGTGGAAATAATTATAATCGCTGTTTTCTGAAGGCCGAAATGTCGACATCTCTTATGCAGTCAACACTGTCTTCTATTTTTTCTTCCCATGTATTTTTATTATCGCTAATATCGTCTGTTTGTACGTTTTATAGCGCACAGTCATCCATATCAGCTATTTGAATTCCACGTGTACATACACGAATTTCCCGTGCATACCAGCTCTTCCTACATGAACACCCGCGCGGAACTCTACTATTGAACTGTATAGCAGCTATTTTACTCTCCTAATGTTTCTAGTGTGTTTGACTAGTCAGAAATTTCTTTCTTTTCTTTTTTACTCTTTTTAGAACCCTTTTTTATATTGCTAAGGTATAACGAGTACCAGGTGTCGTACTGAAGCCACCAAATTCTATTCACCACTTCAATGAACAAATAACGAAAAGAAAGAAAGGAAGAAGTAGGCATGCATACGGCAGGCTTTTCTCTCCCCTATTTTGCTGGTACGAAAAGGGTTCATAATTTTCGCAAGCCTCTTGTTAAGAGAGGCTTGCAAGAGTCCATAACACAGTGTGGAATCGCGCTAACAGTCAAGGTTCTGAGTTTGGGAAAAGTGAGCTGGGAATTTTTTAGGGGCGAAGCTCCTCTTAGTCTAACCTTGTCACGCGTCAGTCGTCAGGCGTAACCCGCGTGCCGGGAGGCACGCGCTCGCCCTCGGCGCGTGCTTCCCGGCGCGTGCCTCTGCTGTCTTGTGAGAGAGAGAGAGAGCGAAAGGCGCGCGTTGGCTATGGAAACGCTCTTTCTTAGAGATGAACCGCCGCGGTGGTGTAGTGGTTACGGTACTCGGCTGCCACCCAAAATACGCGGGTTCGATCCCGGCCGCGGCGGTCGCATTTTCGATGGAGGCGAAAATGCCAGAGGCCCGTGTACTGTGCGTTGTCAGTGCACGTTAAAGAACCCCAGGTGGTCTAAATTTCCGGAGCCCTCCACTACGGCCTTTCTCTCTATCTCTTTCACTCCCTTTGATGATGATGATTGTGGTTTGGTTAGGAAAGGACGCTAATTTCTGCAGCCCATGTAGGGAGCACGGCTAAGCGTCCGTGGGGGAAGGGGAAAGGGAGTGAAAGAGGTAGAGAGGAGAGAAAGGCCGTAGTGGAGGGCTCCGGAAATTTAGACCACCTGGGGTTCTTTAACGTGCACTGACAACGCACAGTACACGGGCCTCTGGCATTTTCGCCTCCATCGAAAATGCGACCGCCGCGGCCGGGATCGAACCCGCGTATTTCGGGTGGCAGCCGAGTACCTTAACCACTACACCACCCCCACGGACGCTTAGCCGTGCTCCCTACATGGGCTGCAGAAATTAGCGTCCTTTCCTAACCGAACCACAATCATCATCAATCATCTTAGAGATGATGATGATGATGATTGTGGTTTGGTTAGGAAAGGACGCTACTTTCCTAACCGAACCACAATCATCATCATCATCATCATCATCTCTAAGAAAGAGCGTTTCCATAGCCAACGCGCGCCTTCGCTACCAGCTGGCAAAGAAGGAGAACGCGCCCTCACCCGCGAGAGACAACGTTGGCGCAGGCAGCGTCTCCTAGCGAGTTTCTTGATTGAGAAATACCGACTGCTCGCGTTGGAGAAGCGTTCACCGGCAACCCATATATATATATATATATATATATATATATATATATATATATATATATATATATATATATATATATATATATATATATATATGTGTGTGTGTGTGTGTCTTGAAAAAGGTCGGGCTCCGACCGAAACGTTGACTTAATAAACCGTCGTTCTCTAAGAGGCGCATCGTCAATTCTGTTATAAACTAGCGGCAACCCAAGCTATTTTTGCATATACAGTATATATATATATATATATATATATATATATATATATATATATATATATATATATATATATAGGCACTGGATCTTGACTTGCAATGAAGTGCCGGTGGGAGATTTCACTTGTGCGTAGCTGAACCATAAGGATTCGTAGCGTGCGCGTTAACAAAATTAATCCGGAACTCGGCACGATCTACGATGAACCTCCCGAGCTTCGCCCACTCATCATCATTCACTCCGTGCATATGCTGTAATTTTTTTCTAATTACGAATCAAGCTCCTATTTTCATTGACTGAATGACTGATTAATCTATGACATGCTACGAAGTAGCTTAGTCCTCCAACTCTAACTCTTTGCATAGCAGTGGTAAACGATATTTCTTGTCTACAGGGTCATAGTCTGTTCGTTAGTAACGAATTGCTCAAAATACTTGCTACTACGTACATTTCTTAGCACATGCGAAGCCTTCGAACTGAACTATGTAGTTGTTTTATATCGCTGTTTCCTCTGCAGCTGTAAGCGTCAAACAATTTAATATGCACGTACTCCAGGGACGTAATTTCAAGGAGGATGTTTGTTGCTTAACTAGGTGCTATAGACATAATAAATGGTTTATCGAACGCGTGCTTCAGGGATTATATATGTACAATTTAACAGTCAAATATTGTCACTACATATGCCTGCACCTCCTGCTGTGCCCCCCGGGGGGGGGGGGGGGGGGAGGCATTCGGTTAAATAAACGTGTTAGGGCCCATCACCGCTTTGTGCGCGCTAATAAACGAACTTTTCGCGGTGAAACCTCCCGCCGATTGTCTCTGGTGACGCTGCTTGACTTGCTCCCGCAGAAAAGGGACGTGACGATCTCGACTGCCGACACTACGGGGCAGTAAGCGCCGCGGCACGCCCCTAATGAGTAGTAATAACTGTGGCTACTGCCCCGCCACTGTGGTCTGTTGGACGGTAGTCGGCTGCGGATCCGAAAGCTGCCGGGTCGAATCCCGATTGCGGCGGATGGATTTCTATGGAGGCGAAACAAACAAATAAATCGGGATAGTTGTTAAAGATCTATATTCTTGGGCAGTGCAAAATTAACGACCGAGGCATGCTAGAAAAACGAAAAGGAGGCGCTTAACTTCAAATGAGCGTTTATTCGAAAAAGAAATGCATGTAGGAGATTTGCTGACAGGTTCGATTGTTCAGGCAGCAGAGATGGTAATCCTTGCGTGAGCACACCGTCTATCACAGACGGAACTTCGATTTCTAGGTGGTGTGTTGGACTGATGGACAGAAACGGATGAGTGACGACTGGCTTTACTCGTCGGCTTCTTTGTTTTGCCTGTTTGTTTGTGTTTTTTGCTTCTGTACATGTATTTGCTTTTCGAATAAACGCTCAGTTGAAGTTAAGCGCTTGTGTTTCGTGTTTCTTGTGTCTGTCGGTCGTTTAGTTTTCGCTTTCCAAGAGGAGGTGAAAGGAGGTGAAATGAGTCCAGGGAGGTGAAATGTTGGGTCCAGTGTACTGTGCGATGTCAGTGCACGTTAAAGAACCCCAGTAGGTCAAAATTTCCAGATCCTTCCAGTAAGGCTTTTCAATCAAATCGCCGTAGGACGTAAAAAGCCTGAAATCGATCAATGAACTGGGGCTACTGCTCGTTTATTTATTGCCAAAATTTACCTAATCCATTTGTTTTTCAGTTAATATCTGGAGCATTACTCTAGTACTCAAAATAGTTGACGTGACGTCATTTTATAAGTGTGCCCACCGGGCGCGACATAGGCCTCAATTAATACGTGTGAATTTCGGCTTTTTCTCGCTTACAATTAACTGCTCTGTTCTCACCAGGAATGTAGAACTCGTCATCACACAAAAACATTATCTTTCACTCTTTCTCAACTTAATATTTGCCTTTATTGTCCTTTAATACCTTGGCATACTGCGCCAGCCATTTTAGTAAGCCAGATCCGAAGGTCGCGGGATCGAATCCGGCTGCGGCGGCTGTACTTCGACTAAGGCGAAGTGCTAGAGACCCGTGTACTGCGCGATTTAGGTGCACGTCAAACCTAGATGTTCGAAATTTCCGGAGCCCTCCACTACGGCGTCTGCCATAATCCTGTCATGATTTTTTTTTCCTCTCACTAAATGCTGTCTTCTTCCTCTTCTTGTCATGTAGAACCCCGGAAATTACGTGTCATTTTATTAAGACTTCTTCTTGGACAATTCGGTGCGAATGGCGCCCCGTGTGCGTGTTTTTGTTCCTGGTTATGTCTGTCGTTTCAGAGCCTTGAGATCAAGAGTGCTGCGCTAACCAGTTACCTCGAGAAATATTTTACGTGTCGGAGCGCCTGTACTGCAAGCCGAAAAGTGTCACGAGTAAAATATATTTTTAGTGATAGGACAGAACAATGCTTCGTGGAAGCTCTGACGCATTTCTTATTTATACTTTCTTTGAATGCGGGAGCACTCGTGTTCAACACAAATCCACAGGCAGCACTTCGAATACAAAAAACGCACCTGTTACTCGCAGTACACGCGTTCTTCCTTAACAATTGCAATGCCCATTCAGGGCGCTCTTACATTTCTTTGATTTATTCACGAATGCACGTCACAAACTGGCTGAACAAAAGCTTGTGATGCGCGTGTGCTTAGGATTGTTGAAAGGGTGTCGGACGCAGTATACTTTTCTACCTTGTATTTTAGTTCATGGTTCAGGCGAGCAGTTATTTTCACTCTATGTTTTTTCGTTTTTCATTCATCTTACTTTCTTAATACTCGGAGCGAATGAGAAGAAAAAAGTGCTCACGCACTGCTTTCAGGTTCATTGTCCCTCTTTTGAACGCCATAGACAGCTTCACAAGTCAGCCAGTACAAGATTCGCTTGAAAATAGATTGTAGCCAAGCCTCGACCTGCGGCACGCCGTCGTTCCTAGTACGTCATTCAGGCTTTTTTCCATCAAACGCTTTGTCAGCCTCTTTTGCTTCTCGTAATGGCATTGCCTCATCTTTGAATTGCCGACCGAATGTTAAAGGGGTCCTCAACAACCCTTGCGTTTGCTTTTGAAAACGGCTGGGTATGTACTGAAAGCCCCCCAGAAATCCACAGCCGAAGGAATTTTTTTCAAAAACGCTCGCTGCGAGCGAAGATGTTGCGGACGGAAAACCTCCCTTGCCCATTCTTTCTCAACTCGGCGAAATACAGCTCATAGAGCTCGTAAGCACGGCGTCGAAGACGCTACCCCACCCGCCGCATTACGTCACCGCGTCGTATCAGAGTGGCTGTTTGAAAGAGCAACTTGGCGCGACTGCCGGGGGCCATAGGCAGCCGCCTGCTCGATCAGTACATGGGCTCGGTCACGTTTCCTTGCGATCACTGCATTCTTCCCATCCTTCGAAGCTTTGTTTCCGTTCCACTTGTTCAGTGTTCCGGTCATCACACACGTTTGGGCTCTGACATGTGTGAGCTTGCGTTGTCTGTGCGCTTGTTGTCTTCGACGTTGCGCGTACTACAGCATGAGGACAAACTGCGCAAATACGAAAGCTAATTCACCATGTTCTGCCTAATCCAAAGTAAACGGCTGAATAGTAATTGTAGAGGTGTTAGTCATAGCAAGTCACGCATTCCAGTACGAAAGGATGACTGGAAAGGAAGACCTCCTGGACTCAAAACCATAGGTGCCGACTGCAAGGTATTACTTGGATTAAGACAAATTAAAACAGATTAAGATGGGTCACGCAGTTAGTACGCATTAAGATCAATTCAGGCAGAATATAACAGGTTAAGGCATATTATGGTGCATTGAAGCATGCGAAGGGAAATTAAGATTGATAAAGCGGATTATGATGGATTAAGACGCAGTAACGCGGATTAGGAAGGCTTTAAGCAGACTGATATCATTTAAGAAATATTAATGTGTAATAAGGCAAATTATGATGGATTAAGGCGCATTAGCATTCATCGAAGCGGAGTACGGATAGTTAAGGGAAACAGCGACAAATAAAGGTGCATTGAGATGGATTAAGGCCGATTATGATTGAAAATTAGGATGAGGGCTGATTAACGCGTATAAACCCGTTTATGCGGATCAAGGTCGATTAAGAAGCATTAACTTAAATTAAAGCTGCTTGAGATCGATCAACGTGGATTATTGTTGAACAACATGCTTACCTGTGGTAAGGCAGATGGATTAGTTTGGTTTAAAGCGCGAAAGACCGTATTCTATGCTAGTTAAATTTTAGCAGTGAAGCTTAAGCTGTTGGTGAAAACTCAGCTAGGCTGTGTAACGGTAATGTACCATGCAAAGCTAATAAAGCCAAGTTAAGCTTGCTAGAAGTAGCGAGTCAGGCCTCATAAAGCTAAGTGTTATTCAGTCGAGCCTAGTAATGAAGCTTAAGGTGTTGGTGAAAGTGGGAATTCCACACAAAACTCAGCTAGGCTACGTAATGTTAATGTACCATGCCAAGCTAATAAAGCCAAGTTTATCTTGCTAGGAGTAGTGACTCAGGCCTTATTAAGCTAGGGGCGATTCAGTCGAGTCTAATAATGACTACCCTTAATTACTTCAAGCCTAAGTTTACTGTCAGTTAAGTCAAGCCCTATTAAGGTAAGACGAATTAATTAAATATTCTTTAGTACTAGCGTAATTCAACCAAATCTAATGCAATTATGTATATTTAGGGTAAGAATAATTAGGCAAGGCATAATTCAGTTATGGATAACTAAGTCAAGGAAATTAAGCCATGCCAGATTAGCCTAAAGCTATTGAAGCGATGCTAGGTAAGATGCGTATAATTACGCCAGAGCTATAAGAGTTAAGAATAAATGAAACTTAATCCACCTACGGCTAATTAAGCCGAATATTAATAATCTAGCCAGCCTAAATAAGCTATGGCTAATTAGAGAATTGGGGCTAATTAGGGTTATTCTTATCTACCCTAATCTCTCTTAATCTACCCCCTTAATACGTATTAATATAACCTAATCTCCCTTAATCACCTCTGTTATGCCCAACTCCAGCCTAATCCGTGTGAATACGTACTAGTCCCTAATACACCTATACAAGAAAGATTCTGGGTTCTGCTCCTGTCATGGCCTTGAATTCGAAATCTAGAAGGTCATGCATTCGAATTCCACAGGGTGTAAAACCACCTGCACCACTGATCAATGATTAATTAAACTTTGGTAATTGTTTATCATTTCTTAAGGACTGCCCGCATGCTTTTTTGGTTCCTTTGGAAGCGACATGTATGGTGAATTTCGCGCCGCACCGTTCGTGTCGACGCCGGTGTAGTTGGACCTTTTCCAATCGCTTCTATAAGGCTTTCACCCAATGTTCTTTGGCTTGCGCATTAACAAATACATTTTTCCATATTCACAGCAGTCACCCTTCCCAGTGCTCTCATCGCAAACAAAATCACACCATCTCCCCCTAAAGGGGACCATGAGGCGATGCGAAGCAGCACGGGGGCTGCACACCGCGTTTGCATCGGTTTGACGCTAGCAGACGCTGCATGCGTCAGTGTTGTCTCTCGCGGGCGAGGGCGCGTTCTCGTTCCTTGCGAGCTGGTAAAGCGTTCATCGAAGAAAAAGCGCTTCCATAGTCAACACAGCGCCGTTCGGAGAGGAGAGAAGGAATGCCGAGAGGAGAGGAGTTGAGACAAGGAGAGGAGGGGGAGGAGGATGCGCAGTGTGGGTGTGGACGCCACACGGTGGTTGGAGGGAGGGACATAGCCCCGACCATAAGCTGCTTCGCATCTTGCCGCCGCGGTGGTGTCCAGTTGAAGTGGGACATCCGGTGCATGAAGCGCAGGGAACAGCGTCGCTTGGAACAGCAGCCGCGTCCGCCATCGACAGTCGGTCCCAGTCAAAGGCAAGCGAGGAGCTTCCTCAGGCGCCCGCGCCTTCCAGACCTGCACGATCGTGCGGTGTGGCTGCCTTCCCTGTCGCCGCCACACCTACCGCTTCGAACACCCCTGCTGCTGCCCCTCCTGTCGCAGCAACGAGCTCCACGGAGGTCTGCCCATCGTCCGCGCTCCTTCCCCTCTCATCGGACGAGGAGATGGACGTCACGAGCACGTGCAAGCGTGCACGTGAGCCCAGCGAGGACGACGACGCTGCAGCCCCCCGCAAGCAGGCCGCGAGCACCGTGCCCGCCCCAGCTCCTGCCGAAGCCGTCCCTGCGACTTCGGCCACCGTGAACGTGCCGGCCTCCGCCGCCGACATGATTTCGACGCCACCGCAGCCACCCATGCCACCTCCGAGTGTTGCCGCGGCAGCCCAACACAGGGTAGCTGCGCCTGTAACCACGCGGAAGGCTCGGAAGCAGCGGAAACGGCGCAACGCCAAGCGGCCGCGGAAGCAGCAGCCCCGCGTCCCAAAGCAAGCCACGGAGGAACCGTCGACCCCACCTCCAAGCCACTCGCTCGTCGAGAGCGACTTCCAACTCGTTGTCTCGAAGGCAGCCCGCCGGCGAGCGAGGGCACTCGAGGCCGCAGTACTACCATCCGATCCTGCGGTCGTGGGGACGGTGCTCTTCCGTCCGTCAACACCCGGCAGCAGTTTTCGAGGATCGTCTCGACTGGCGATCGCGGCGGCGCTCTCCGTGCGGCCCGGTGTGGCGGCGGTGCGCATCAACCACCGTCGAAACATCGTGACTGCGGATGCGTCGTCTGCGGAATGCCTCTCGGCGCTCCTGTCCATCAAGGAGCTCAACGGCGTCCTCGTCGCCGCCGGGAAACCTGCAGATCGCCGTACGTGCACGGGCTTCGTGTACGGCGTTGACGGCGACCTGACCGACGCCGAACTGCTCACGGCCGTGACCGCGAGTGTTCCCGTGCTCTCCGCGGCTCTCAAGGAGCGGGCTGTGAAGCTCCGCTTCGCCGGCACCGTTCCCCCCGAGACCGTGACCTTCTGCAAGATGCCATTCCGGGTTCGCCCGGTGAGGCCTCGTCCCCTGCAGTGCCTCCAGTGCGGCCGCTTCGGCCATGTGCTCACCACGTGCCCACGCCCGGAGGACTGCATACGCTGTGCCCGAAAGCACCCTGCTTCGATGGACTGTACTCCACGGTGTGTGAACTGTGGTGGTGGCCATTCCGCAAACACCCCCACCTGCCCCAGATGGCAGGAGGAGAGGCGCGTGGCTACTATCATCGCAACTTCACCGAGTCCAGTGTCTCGGCGGGCTGTGAAGGCGGCGGTGCGGGAGGAGAATCATCTTCGCTCGTACGCAGCTGCCCTCAAAAACGGCCCACCGACCAAACCGCCAAAGGAAGGCGCACGCCCCACCCCGGCGCCGCGCCGCTCCCTCACCACGCCAGCAAGCTCTGCCTCCCCGGCCTCGCCTGCTGTTTTGCCTGTTGCTGCTCCGCCGGCCATGCCTTCGGCGCACGCTCGTACCGTGCGTGCCCCGAACTCGTCCATGCCGGCGTCTCTGAACTCATCTGCTGTACCAGCAAGCCCCGCCCTCCCGGCCCCGCTTGCTACAACGCCGACCCCGCGAAGGAAGCAAGGGACGCTCTTATCCAGCTTCTTTCTGACTTGGGAAGGCAAGTCGCCGAATTATTTCCGGCGGACAATCCGCAACGTGTCGCGATCCTCCAGATTGCCAGCGTATTGCGCAGTACTGTGCTGAGCATGTAGAACTTCACGCCGGCGGCGGAAAAGCCAAAGCATTCGTGCGGCTGCTGCCTCTGGACCGGCTGCCTTTGCGAGCAGTGGGACGTGCTAGTTCCTCCTGCTATCGAACGACCTTTCTCTCTTCCTTCTTTTCCTTCCTTTCTTCTCTTCCACTTTCATATCCCTTATCCCCTCCCCTAAGGCGCTTAGCCGTGTCCCCAGCATGGGTGACAGAAATTAGCGTCTCTTCCTTCCTAATAAACCACTACCACCACTACCACCACCGCCGCGGTGGTGTAGTGGTTACGGTACTCGGCTGCCACCCAAAATACGCGGGTTCGATCCCGGCCGCGGCGGTCGCATTTTCGATGGAGGCGAAAATGCCAGAGGCCCGTGTACTGTGCGTTGTCAGTGCACGTTAAAGAACCCAGGTGGTCTGAACTACGGCATTTCTCTCCACTCTATCTCTTTCACTCCCTCCCTCCCCACCCCCACGGACGCTTAGCCGTGCTCCCTACATGGGCTGCAGAAATTAGCGTCCTTTCTAACCGAACCACAATCATCATCATCATCACCATCATCATCCAGCGCACGACACGCGCGCGCTTTCGGTTGAAATATGCGCGCTGCGAACGCAAGCAAATGGGTCAATTCATTTGTCATCTGCCAATAGGAGCAATAGGCGCTGTCTACGCGCTAGAGCAGCTACAAAGACAGTGACGAGCGTGTTTTTAAGAAGAGAGCTCCAGAGAAAGTGGGAAATCTTTGCTGCGCTTGTGAACGCTACGCATCGCGCATGACTACAGAATTTGGCTGAGGTGATCATTCCCCTGTACGCCAACCGAATAATGTCTTTTTCCGCAAAGCCCGGATTGTGGTTCAGGACCCCTTTAACCTAATGAACTTAACAGAAAAGCCCAAGAAAGGCATGGGAAAAATTATTTGTAGTTTTCATCGGTCGTGTGTAATGATGAAATACGCAGATAACAGTGGACGAAAAAACACACATCCCGCTGATGGGGCCTGAACCTACGACCAGGTCGTATGAATACCACGTAGTTATGTTATGCCTTCCGAGAAAGAGGTTGTCTTACACTCGCCGCCATCACTTCGAGTGGCGCTGACTAACACTTCTAAGATCCAATGTGCAGAAATACCCAATAATGCTGATGGAGGAGCGACCGTCTTCGTAGCTCAGTTGGTAGAGAATAGGACGTGTTATCATAACGTGGTAGGTTCGGTCCCTTCCGAAAACGGATGTTTCTTTTTATCAGTTTCATTTCCTCTTCACTTATGTTGTAATTGCTACACTACGGCCAAAACCTACAGTAAATTTCCACTATGCCCTCGTAGGCTCATTGTCTATTGGATTTATTACGTTGTGTCGAACATAAAAGCTAGCCCTTGATCAATATCCCTTTCGTTATATCAACAGAGGAAGGTAAACTCGAGGACGACCTCAGCGACATCGGTTGGAGCTCATGAAACAGGACTCGCATACTCTCCCGTAAAGCTAAGGTGACGATGATGGTGTATCCTATTGTCTAGATCACGGTCGCAAGGATGAGTGTTTCAGAAGGCAGAATCAGTGTCTTCTGTCCACCTGTATCTAGAATAATATAATGTCTCATGAAAATGTGTTGTCGCCACCTGTAGAAAAAAATGCTCTAGATAAAGCAGAAAAAACATTTTCGACTGAACAATAACTCATTAGATTGCGATTTCTTCAAGCCCATCTTCAAATTCTTAATACCACAAAAAATTAAAGATGACGTTTCATTTCTTGAACCTCCAAGCGAAAGTCGATCACGTACACGTCAGTGACGTTATTCATTTCAATGTGTGCTTCTTTTCGTGCTTCAGCAAAGTTGGTGCATTAAACGTCGTATAAAGTTGTTACGATCATTCTCTGACTAGTTTCTAACGTAGTATAATTCATTGTCTGACCATTTTATTATCTAGCATACCATCAACATCAATGACGTCAAGACATTGTATACTTTGGAAGGAAGTAATGGACGTTAGCTGCATCTTTTTCTGCAACGTGAGCATATCCTTTGTATATTACCGTTGCTGCCATCTGCAAATTTCTCTGGTTTTGGCTAGCTTTAAGATGGCAGTAGGGGTAAAGCTGCACGACACACACACCATTCTGTTCTATCGCTCTCTCTTCATTGTCGTATGCCCCGCCAATGTGGTCTAGTGGTTATGGCCCTCGGCTGCTGATCCGAAGGTCGCGGGATGGAATCCCGGCCGGGGCGGCTGCATTTCGATGGAGGCGAAATGTGGAGGCCGCATTTCGATGGAGGCGGCATGGGCTGGCCGCTCTGTACATTGATAGGTAATGCCTGTGAGTGTGGCTGCGTGGTCACTGCACCACGGGCATATCGCTGTCGTGTATGCCTGTCGAGAGTCTGCGTGTACTCTTGATGTGTGAGGGTGTGTGTTCGTTTGGAGGCAGCGCCAATCCCTGGCTTGTTGACTGCTTAACCTCGGATGTGGAGGGGCGTACTTCCTTCTTGTCAGTCGTTGGTCTTCCAATATCTGCCTGCTCCTGATGTTTTGTTTCCATGGTGGCCTGTGGGATGCCCTGAGCAAGGTCCTGCGGCTCGGCCAGCAAGTCGGCAAGCTACGCAGTTCGCCTCCTCGTTCCCCCTCAAGCCCACATGCCCCGAGCACCATGCAACGTCATGTACCTCCGTCAACGTGGTCTCCAAAATATCAGCGACACCTCTGGAAAGTGTGCCTCAAGGTGTAAGCGACAGACAGCTTGTGAGTCTGTCAAAATATATGCAGGGTCTCCCCTTTCTGCTTCTTTGACTGCCAAGGCTATGGCTGCTGCCTCTGCAGTTGCGCTTGATCTGGTGCGTACAGACGGGTAGGCCTAGACTTTGTTTTCGTTGGTTATTGCCGTTTCATATGCCTGCTTTCTGGGGCCGTGTGATGGTGCGAGATAAAGACTGGCATCGGTAAAGTAGGTGTCAGGATCGTTAGCTGAAGGAGTTTTCGTCCTCGCGCCTGATGGTGCTTTTGATTGTAGATCGGGTGCACATTTTTTGGAACAGGTTCCACGATGACATGGTCCCGCATTTGCGTCGGTACAGTAGCCGTTTCGTCGCCACAGTATTGAAGAGTGAGAGGGTATCCCAGCCTTTGTAGCAGTACTCTTCCTTGGTGTGGTGGTGAGTCGTTCTCCTTGTGTGATTAGTGTAGCGGCTGCAAGTTCCTCACATGTGTTGCGTATGCCCAATGCCATGAGTTTTTCGGTGCTCGAACTGTTGAAAGCCGCAACGAAGCTTTCTACGCGACTCTTATGAGGCTGTTCTACTTCAGTCTTGCGTGTAGCTTGAAAGAGAAGAGCCAAGGTGATTCGGCTGAGAACGAAGGCCTGTACAAGACGTATCGTGTCAGCCTCCGTCATCCCATTATTACTTCTCGCAATTCTAGCTATGAGAGCTATGACGCTCTTGGCGGTGTGTTTGAGTTTGCCGATTGACGTCTTTATGCTCTTGTTTTCTTGTACATGCATACCCAGTATTCAGGCTACTGGGGTCCAGCTGCAGCATAGGTGCAGCTACAGCATAGGTGCATGACGGGACTGGGTGCGCGGTGGTCTTCTTTGCAGATATTCCGACTTGTCGGGAGCGCAGGCTTACCTGATACCTCCATGTAACTTTCAGTTTTGTCTATAGCAGTTTTCAGTAAATGTTGCCGTTCTCCATGGGAGCTCTTAGTTTCCCATAGAGTAATGTCGTCGGCGTAAAAGGCACAGCCCCCGTTTGGTATAGCTTCCAGTTCTAGGACTAGTTTCCTTAGGCCGATGTTGAATAAAAATGGGGACAGGATCGAACCCTGAGGCGTTCCTTTCAATATAAGATCGTATGGTGATGACTCAGTACCGGCGATGCCAATCTGCGACTTTCGTTTTCTAAGGAAAGCAGAGGCGTACTGAAATATGCATTCCCCGCACCCTACGGCTGTGAGACCGTCTAGTATGGTAGAGAGCGCGATGTTGTCAAATGTTTTTTCGATGTCAAGCGCAACGAGTAAGTTGTTTATGCAACCTGAAGCTGGCTTAATCCGCGAAACAAAGGCACGTGGTGCCCACATGTCAAAGCTTTTTACTCAAATCTGACCGATGTTGACATATCTGGCGCTGACTAAACTATATAGACAAGGCAGCAGGTGACCGCTAAACGCACGGACCAGAAACAATGGCGAATCATTTCAATCCAGACTGTGAATGGAGGGAGGCGGGAAGGGGGAAGGGGGGAGCAGACTGTGGGACGACGGCGCGTTTTTATGTCGCACGCTCACGTGATACGCCTTCAGCGGCTTAAGTATCTGCTCTGTCGGGACGAGTCAATCGTCTCTGAGGGAGGGCATCTTAGCCGCGTCCTGTTCAGCGATTGCCAGGAGCTACTGCTGCTTCGAGACATGTCTGACCACCTGTGAACGCTGGATGCACCGCAGTGTTTGTTTATATTTTGTATAGGCCGTCCGGGTGAACAATTTGCGTTAGGAGGATAGCTATTTCAAGTATGGTGTCTTCTAATGTCTTGTTTTCTAATGGAATACATCTTGAGTGTTGAGTGGAACACATGTAGCGTGGAAATAATCTTTATTGTTGCAATGTGAGTGCAAATATTTACCTTACTTAACCCCTTCTGTACTGCACGTCGCTGCCATTGTATTATATCGGGGCGGCGGGGCTTGTCAAGCTGCAGATATTGCAGCATTTACCTTGCTATCCTCATCATAAATGGTACTCTTTTCTTTCTTTTTCAACCTGTTAAGTGTTATAATTGGTATCGATTATGGTGACATAAACCAAATCTCAGGGTGCAGTACACAGTAATTTGATGCTACGCTTTTCAGCCCATTCCTACAGCCGACGACATCGGAAGGCAAGTCCATTGCTTCAAACGAAGATGTCATATGGGGAATGTACAGATTCCGAAGTTACCGACAAATTATAATGGGGTTATACGACCTCCATAAGGCACCTCCCTTTGACAGACAGAGCCGAGACGAGAGTGTGAAATACATTTTGCTGGGAAACATGCTTTTCTTGGATCTGGAGAGCCTGAAGGAAAGCATATCCCTGCATTGCAAGTTCGCTCCGAAGCGGCTGACTTCTCAAATTTGAATAGGAGAAGGCAAATGGCGAGAGGGACTTCAAGATTTATCTTCAAAGACGTTTTAATGACTCCTCCAGAACAGCTATCGTTTCATAACAGTGCACAAGAGCGTACCTATTTTCATGTCGACGGAAAGATAGACTGGCGGTAGCCAGGGAGCTCGCACTTTCGTGAAGACGAGGCTGTCTTCGGCTGGCTGAACGAAGACCGTTACCCAAGCATGGACGACACAAAGCCAAATGCATTTATATGTGTAATAAACTGTACTTAATGGCTCCATCACACAGACTCTATTGCGTTCTATCTTCCTTCTTTTTTATTTTATTCTCTTCTCCCCACCCCTACCACTTGTCCCGTGTCGACTTCCTTCTAGTTTGCATGAAGGTCCCTACGAATGCTTCATTAACAATGCATGAAATTCTAACACGAGGCCTAGTGTTGCGAATTAGGCCACGCGTAAAACATCCATGATCATATGCATCCCGTGTGTGTTCGTTAGAACTGAAAATTTTAGAAAATTTTCAACCGGCAAGACGATAATAAACGGAGTAACTCGCATGTGTTGCTTGCTATAGCCACAGTAATTGTCCTTATACGCAAGAAAAATCAATCTTCTTTAGACGACCTTTTCAGTACAGCTCTTTGTTAGTGCGCTTGCAGATCGTGTTGCTGCACGTACCTGGAGGCGTCTGCGAAGTCACCGATTGTGAAAGCGTCCAGGCAAGGCTCAGGTGACTTCATATTATGGAGGAACAATGGCAAGTATGGCATTAAATTTAGGTGGGTCCCGCATGTATGCATGGTGTCGTGTCAGGGTATTTCACTGACGAAAAAAAAAAAACATTGCGATACACTGAGACCCGAGCTCTCATTGTCCTTTTCTTTTTTATTGAGAGCACGAAATTGGTGCTATATAAAGAGGCGACCCTCCTATCTTACCACCACGAACAACGACAACGTATTTAGCTCAGCAACAGAAAATGAAGAAACTCGTTGTCTTACTATTTGTCTCCTTGATTTTTGCGGCAATAACCGGTAAAGCGGAAGGTAGGCGTCGAAGAAATAGAAGAGTGAATGGTACACCTAAGCATGAAGAGCCTGAGAAAAGTAAGTGACTTTCTGGACATAAGGTAGTATGCGTTATGCAACAAAATCTGTACGCCCCCGAGTGCAGAAGTCACGGAATACGGAATACCCATCAGGATGCAGTTTTGATATACGAGAGCAAGTTTAATGTCGCCCTGGCGATGCATTAAGGTCACAATTCAGCTTTCATAATTTCAGCGGCGGACGTTTCTTCAGCTTGCCTGTATAGTTTATTTGTATTCGCATCACTCCAGCCGTAAACATCCAAAGAGTGGAGTATTATATGTAAAAGTGCAGTGTCATATATAGCACATCTGAAGTTTGCCTTAATAGCAGGTTCAAGTTTCTGCTTTCGCTCCAGCCTCTGTAGTGCTGTAATGCCTCTTGTTGAGCTCAGTAGGTTGCGATCGAGACGAGGCGAAAAAGTATATTAATTTAAGCAATTTGCTTTGCTTAACGATACGAGAAAAGTGACTTCAGGAGGCAGGATAAGGAGAAGACTGCGCCTTGTTACAGCAACCGTACTTTATTATTTTGCTGTGAAATCTGAACAGAGAGCACCTTCAGCCACGTGCTTACCGTAGCAATTACAGCCCTGAAATAAATATATGGCCCCCCGCAGCTAGGCACCTACAACACTGCAGGCGCAAGTCTTAGTGCTCATTTTCGGAATGGACCTCACTGTACACTACAGACATTATGTCTGAACGCTCAGCATTCTTTGCAGGTGGGGGCGTATGTTTTAAAACGATGAAGCAATGTGGAACCCTTGCGTGGAGAATTGATGCTTTACGAACTTTCGCTGATTTCTTCGGCAATCTGTAGAATATTTTTAAAAAGTACGCAGCTCCGCTAGATCACGTAAGGCCAGATCACAGCAAAGCTGGTCGATAGTTCACCTGAGACAACTCGCTTGATAGTCGTGTGATATTTTGGTGGGAATATGTCACGCGACGATCGAAAATCACGTAACACAATGTCACGTCACATGTTCCCACCAAAATAAAGTAACGCAATGTCACGTTGACGTGTTTCCGCCACCATCACGTAACGCAATGTCACGTCACATGTTTCTGCCAAAATAACATAACGCAATATCACGTGACATGTTTCTCAAAATCACGTCAAGCAACGCCACGTTATGTGTGTCCGCAATCATCAGTAACACAGTATCACGTGACATGTGACCGCCAAAATCATGTAACGAAATGTCACGTTACATGTTTCCGCTAACATCACGTCACGCGATGTCATGTGATAGGTTTAAGTCACGTAACGGGGTGTCACGTGGTATTGCATGATGCTTGACATGTTACGGCTAGCTTAAACAGCTTCGCTGTTAAAACTAGCCCACATGACAAATTGCGGCTAGCTTAGCTAGCTTCATATTTCAAGGTAACAGCGCACAATAAAACAAGAAGACTGAGAGGAGAAGAAACGACGCACACAACAAGCGCTGTTGCGCTTGTTGTGTGCGTCGGTTCCTCTCTCAGTCTTCTTGCTTTATTGTGCGCTATTACCTTGAAATATGAACCGGTACCAACTCGCCCAAGTTGCCATCTTACTTAGCTAGCCTCACTGCTAAAACATTTGGGCAGCGTATATTACCGAATGAAAAGTCATATGTTTCGCTAACACAAATTACAGAGAGCTGCACGTACAAGGATGTAACAGTAAAACATGGCCAAAGCGTAGTGCTAGGGCCGAAACCCTGCGCAACGGTAACGTGCCGGTATGGTGATATGAGCGTCCAAACGTGAGTACCTATTATGTATCTTGACTATCTTGCCACGTGCGCAGCAATATCTACTGTCAAACGTTATGTACGTAATTTTTGAACAATATACATTTACTGGTGAAAAAGTCAGCGAATTTATTATATTTATTTTTATCTATCTATCTATCTATCTATCTATCTATCTATCTATCTATCTATCTATCTATCTATCTATTCTATTCTATCTATCTAATTAACTAACTACATGTAGCCTATATATCGTGGTGCCCACCTCTGGTTTCCCCAGTCGCATATACGAAAAAGTCCGACAATCCCTAAGCATGTTCTTATGAGATGAGAAAGTGAAAGCGTTTCTTTTGGCTAGATCGTTGTTGCGGAGGGACGCTGTAAACTGGTGTTGCCAAGTTATAAAGAATGAGGCAATGTGGGAGACTAGATTGTATTTATTTACATGATTTGATGCCATCAAAGCGGTGTCGACACTTCACATGCCCTCTTATATTTCGTCGTCCAGGCAGTGTATGCAGATATGCCCGAGGCAAGTCTCGGGCATATCGAAGTAGTACGACCACCCCGGCGTTGTCGGTGGTGTCATTAGACATTCACCGATATCATCACCCTTTTACCGTTCTGGTGGCGACGTACTTGGGCCTGGGTACATAGACACTATCGTGGCCTTGTGATCCGGGTAGTAGGTGGAGACATGCATCACATTTTGCGCAATGTGTCATTGGTAAATACGAGATCGATGCACTACATCTCGACGCCGTGATGGCCGCAGTGGGCGTCTTGAATGCGAGATTGCATTCAGCACGCATGGTGGCGAGGGATGATGGGCTACCTGGCGCGTTCTGATTGAAGTGCCCTACCACCAAGAATTTACGCCCAAACAGCGCAGGCTGAAAGTTCCTACTGATGAATCCTGCTGCTTCCTTCTACGACTTGCCGGGCGCCACAACCCAGCGAAGATACGCGGCGACGCAGCCGTACGCCGCTGCCGCTAGCTGCAGCGTAGGGAGCCTACATGACCGCCTTCATGTAGGCTTCCTACTGCAGCGGAGCGGTGCGCGCAGACTGCCGCTGCGGCGAGCGCGGCCGCGGCGTCAGTTCTGGTGGGAGAGGTGACGTGATTTCCGGCCACGGCTTTTGCGGACGCTTTTTGCGGACGGCAGCGGGGCGTGCGCTACCGCAAACCTAGCCAAGAAACGCTTTCGCGTTAAAATCTAGGCGACTCCACGAAGTGAATCATGATGACTGGGCGATGCACCGGGGACCGTTCGATGTGGCCCTAAATCACCCATGACATTGCCCACTCATGCATGTAAATGGGTGAAAACGCGTGTGTAGAGTTACAAACGCGTTGTCATTTATGCTTCTGGTCTTGATGAGGTTCCTGCGCTCCCCGTCGCAGATCGTGCCGAGTTCCGGATTACTTTTAGATAACGCACACGCTGCGAATATTTATTGTTCAACTACGCACAAAATGAGTCTCCCGCCGGCACTACCTTGCAGGTCAAGATCCAGCGCCTATATATATGGGGTTGCCGGTGAACGGCTGTGCAGCGCGAGCAGTCGGTTTTCTCAATCAAGAAATTCGCTAGCAGAGGCTGTCTGCGCCGGCGTTGTCTCTCGCAGGCGAGGAATGGTTCTCGTTCCTTTCTAGCTGGTACAGCGTTCGTCGCAGAAAGATGATGATCGTGGTTGCAGAAAGATGATGATCGCAGAAGACGATGAGCCCTAGCGTGCTTCGCCCCTAAAAAAGGCTTGCGAGGTCGAAATTCTCCCATAGAAGCTTTTGGAGCTGTACACAAAAGGGACATTGGCCTCACGCCCTTTGGTCAGGACAGGTCTTGAAGATGACATCGGGAACGTTGGGGGCCGCGGGGTGTCCCTTGTTTCTTCACTACTGCTTTTTAATGCCTTCGTAGCATCTCATCCCCCTCATGACGGTATATGCACGTATAGTCAACAGCACGAGTTTGCGGAATCCGAAGCTTTCGGAAAACCTACATTACCGTAGTCTCGTAACACAACCTCGAAATAAGCGTTTCATCGGGCAAGCGTTTTTCCGATGTGCACGCTGTAACATTTAATTCCAGGTTATCTTCAGAGCAGTACTTATATTTTCGATAGTATTGCACCCCGTAAACATTTGTTGTTGACTGTACATTCAGCGGATTACTTGGCGTTTTCCGCGCACCATATCATATGCACACACCATATAACTGCTGGCAATTGTATATGTGGGCAAATATCAAACTGCTTACGCGGTATTTATTGTCTTTTAATCTTACGAGAGGTTCAGTTGTCGCACTTTCATTTGAATATGGCGTGTGCTTAAAAGGATCAGAATATTCCCCCTCTGAGCAAGGTTAAATACCACGGAATAACTTACAATGCCCCCCCCCCCCCCCCTGCTTTTGGGTAGCCACGTTGGTTATGTCAATAAACTAGACTGAGTGCGCTTGGTAAGCTATAAAGGTTCTGCTACTGTGGACCGGGAATGCAGAGAAACACTCTTGTCAGGGTATATGAACATTATTTAGGCCTTGTATTCTGTTCTACATGCGAGAGCAACGGCTTATACGTTGCATTGCTAATACCTGTCGATGGGGAAGATTTACGGTCATACCGCGAATTATCGTAGTCCTTTTTGAACAATGCCGTCTCCGTAGAAGCAGGATTGCCCTCCTTTTTTTTACGGATTTCAGTTACTGATTGCTCGGACATTTTTTTACGTAGATAAATCTCCAATAAAACTGCAAATTATTCTTATGTCTCGGAAAAGTTTATATCTTTGTCCTCCCTGGCACCGGTCGCATATATCATGGGTGATCTCCGCGCAGCCACTTTATGGCCCGTTTGATGTCCGATTGTGTGATGTCACTCATATTGGCAGTGGGAAAGAAAACCTTAAATATTATCGTCTACATCACACGTCTGAACACGGCGAAATGTCCACTCATAAAGTATTTCGACATACGCCAGAAAATCGAAGATCAAGAAAGATACGCCGACAAACGATACTAGCACTACTTAAGAATCGCCGACCAAAAAGTCTCGGCGTATCACGCCGCACTACGCGTAAGTACGGTCGGAGAGGCCCGTGCTTACACGAAGTTCCACCGGAGAAGGCGCGGTGCTCTCGCTGGCTAGTAGGGCGTCTCCTCTCAGCTAATTGCAGCACTAACCACTCCACCTATCCTTGCACACTTTGACCCAGATGCACCCACAGAATTGCGCACGGATGCTAGTGGGTACGGCATCGGTGCAGTTTTGGCACAGAAGCAACAAGGCGTTGAACGTGTCATTGCCTACGCCAGTCGTCTTCTATCGAAACCGGAGCGCAACTACTCGATTACCGAAAAGGAATGTCTTGCCCTTGTTTGGGCGGTTTCTAAATTCCGTCCTTACTTATATGGCCGCCATTTCCGTGTTGTTACCGACCACCACGCTCTTTGCTGGTTATCTTCACTGAAGGACCCTACTGGACGACTTGGCCGGTGGGCTTTGCGCCTACAGGAGTACTCCTACTCAGTTGCGTACAAGTGTGGTCGCCTCCATCTCGACGCCGACTGCCTGTCGCGCTACCCTGTTGACCCACCGGACGAGTCAGACATCGAGCCTAGCCCCTGCGTCATGTCTGTGTCTCAGTTTCTTCGTATTGGTGACGAACAGTGGCGAGACGCTTCCTTGCGGTCGCTCATTGGCCGTCTCGAATCTGCACCAAACGACGCGTCGTTCCGCATGTTCGTCCTCCTAGATGGAGTACTCTACCGTCGTAACGTCCAACCAGATGGCCCTGAACTTCTCCTCGTCGTGCCTAAACATCTGCGTGCATCGGTCCTTCGTGAGCTGCACGACGAACCCACTGCTGGCCACCTTGGTGTATCTCGCACGTACGACCGTGTTCGCCGCCGCTTCTTCTGGCGTGGTCTCGCCCGGTCTGTTTGACGCTACGTGGCCTCCTGCGAAAAATGCCAACGTCGGAAGCGACCTGCCGCGCCCCCTGCCGGACTACTTCAACCACTGCCCGTTCCCACCGAACCGTTCTTTCGTGTTGGTGTCGACCTTCTCGGCCCTTTTCCCGAGTCAAACTCCGGCAACAAATGGGTCGCCGTTGCTATAGATCATGCAACCCGGTATGCTATCACTAGGGCTCTTCCGACCAGCACTGCTACGGACGTCGCCGACTTCTTGTTGCGTGACGTTATACTACACCACGGTGCCCCTCGCCAACTGCTCACAGATCGTGGCCGCGCATTTTTGTCGCGAGTAATCGACGATCTCTTGCGATCCTCCTCCACGCAGCACAAGTTGACCACCTCCTACCATCCCCAGACAAATGGTCTCACCGAGCGCCTCAATCGTACCCTCACGGACATGCTTTCCATGTACGTTTCGTCGGACCACCGCGACGGGGACCTGGCCCTACCGTACGTCACTTTCGCCTATAATTCCTCACGCCATGACACCGCCGGTTATTCTCCATTTTATATGCTTTTCGGCCGCGAACCGACCTTACCACTGGACACCCTACTTCCGGATGTTACCGCGCCGCCTAGCGAATATGCTCGTGATGCCATCGCTCGTGCCGACCACGCGCGTCAAGTCGCCCGCTCGCGGCTCTGCGCCTCGCAAGCAAGCCAGAAGCGCCTTTATGACAGCCGCCATCGCGACGTTGCCTTCTCACCCGGTTCCTTAGTACTACTATGGTGTCCTTATCGCCGTGTTGGCTTGTCCGAAAAGCTGCTATCAAGATACACGGATCCTTACCGCATCGTCCGCCAAGTAACGGACGTTACCTATGAGATTGTTCCCGTCTCCCCGACTCTGTCTACTCCAGCTCGTCCCACCAACATAGTTCACGTGACCAGACTCAAGCCTTAATACCTCCCGTCTGACGACCGAGTTTAAAATGCGCCGAGACGGCGCTTCTACCACCGGGGGTAATGCTACGAAGCGGCCATAGTATCTGGGTATGGCTCATACCATCGATGGAGAAGAAGACGAAGACGGGACTGGCTGATGCGCGGACTGTCCACCATCTTGGTTGTTGCCTGGTTAAAGCCTCCCTGTAAATACATTGTAAATAGCCGTCCTCTGTCTTTCTCGTAAAAATATCAACTCCATCTCTCCCGGGAGAGTAGCGTGTATAGAGGCACCCTAGTGCCTCTATACACGCCACTCTACTCTAAAAAAAACTAATTTAGCTGAGCACTGTAATACCTGCATGTGGGATCCTCGATTGAGTGAGATTAAGATTAAAGGTAGAAGCGCAAATATGAATGCACGGTTGGTACTTCAAGCGTATCTTATATGTCAGAAGGGAACCGATTGTGTTAGCGATACTTCTATCAGCCTGTATGCTGTGAGAGAGGGGTTTTCTGGCCGCGCGTGTGTAATTCTGGTGTTTATTTTTGGCGCGTGCACATGTGGTATTGGTGTAACTTTCCTATTTATTCAGTGGCTCAGCTCATGAATAAAGCAGTGCGAGTGTGCGCTTGTCCCTGTACACTCCCTTGTGAATGTCTTTCTTTGCGCAACCTTTTTGTTTCAAATAAATCACGTGGCTTGGTGACAGCGTTTCTGCCGCATGTTTCTCCTGCGTAGAAGCGCCTTCATCCCGTGCTTCGTTCCAGGTGCGTCGCATATCGTCGCAACACCGGCAATGCCCTCGCCATATAGCACTCACGCGAATGCGTCTGCGAGTGCCAGAAGGAACGTGCTCCCTTGATGCCGCTGTCCTGAGCCAAGTTTCTCGATGGCGCGAAGTGCGCAAACTTCACGGCGGTTAGCGCGGTTGCGTGGTGTGAAGCGCGCGCCAAAATAAATGAAAGCAACATGACTTAGCTCGCAGCTCCGCGTGCGTCACAGCTCTTCGCGCACGCGCATCATAGCGTAATCTTCGCACGTGAGAAGATTACGCTATGATTATGAGGCACGTCACAGTGAAGAGCTTCAGCTTAATTTCAACCGCCGCAGCACGTTAGCGTGCGCCGAGACCTGGGTATACACGTATTTCTTTAACATTTCGCACGCATCGAAATGCAGCCGCCGTGGCCGGCATTTGAGCTTCGCAAACCAACACCACGGCCGCGAAGATGCCACGACGGGCAAGCGTAGAATTTGAAATTTGCCCCAGTAAAAAACACCGGGTTGTCCATTTTAGCTTTTCTAACTTACGAGTGCAACGGGTGATGAATGTCTACCTCCCTTTAAAACAGTGCATGGGCAGAGTGTATTAATAGGGCATCGATCTGAATAAAGGTATTCTGTCTGTTTTGGTTTCAGGTGTGCCAAGATTATACTTACCAGTGGTGCTTGCAAAGAAGGAAAGGGTTCTCGCAATCCGTACCCACACTGTTGCCCGTATCTAGACTGCCCGATATTTATTAATGGCGTTCTCTTTGAAACTTCTACGGCACAAAGCTAATTCAGTTTTCCAGTAATTACATGAGTAATTACTTGCATCTCGAAATAAAACGTGAAAAAAAAAACACTCACTTGAGTTCGTGGCATGTGTTTCATATGTAATTTCACTACTTCTACATCTTGTGGGAGCCACCTACTCTGGGAATCTGGAGACAACGCTACAAAGTGCACAGTGGTAATGGGCGTGCCACTTGTACGCTTTATAACGGCAGCCCGTGCGCTGCGTGGTGGACTTATGGCTCCCTCGGGTGATGGAGTGATGCCCAAATGCCTGTTGTTCTTCCTCGTCTGCCCGGGACTCTGCTGTCTCCCTACTCTGCTCGCGTGTTGATCACTGTTGCCGCTATGCCGGCGTTGTGGTGTGTGTGAATGGTGCGTGGTCGTTGAAAATGTTGTGGCTCCACTGTTCCTTTGGGCCTCCGTCTGCATTGCTTTGACTACGGTCGAGGCGGCGTTGTAAGCACAGTACCCACAATCTATAGTACCCATCTCCACCTCTTGTGCACCTGTGTAAACTACTCAGAAATTTATGGCCATGAAATCGCGATAAGATGTGCTTGAAGAGTTTAAAACAAGAAAAAATTGTGTTGTCTTGCTCAGTACGTATCGAAGTTTTTGTGAAACTATTCCGATGTTTTATTGGTGCGAAAGCGTTCACTGCTTCGTGAGACGAGGAATGCAATCGTCGTCGAAAATAGGTATCGTAGCAAAAATTGTAAACCTCCGTTTTGTTGACCTACGAAAATCGGTACTTTATTTACTAATTTTTCATGCAATGGCACGAACGCAAGAATAATATGAGTCATAGGTCATGGCACCAATACTCCATATGCTTGCCATTTACCACGATTAAGTATAATAAAATAAGCTGTGCCGCATGTGAGCATTCTCTGACGAGGAATATGCTAATGTGAGCCACACCTTTGAGGCCATTGTGAGATCACATTAGCGCTGTAGCAAATGAATCACAGCTAACTCAATGTTTACCACGTCCGGTAATTTTTATGACAACTCAGAAGGTCTTTCGCTATGAATACGTCGTATCATGCCATAAAAAACCGATGAATTTTATGTGCGAAGCCCTTTCTGGCGAACTTAACTCTGAATCAATTTAACCGTATATATCTATCCATCCTTCCATTCGTCCGTCCGCTCTGTCTGTCTGTCTGTCTGTCTGTCTGTCTGTCTGTCTGTCTGTCTGTCTGTCTGTCTGTCTGTCTGTCTGTCCATGCGCGTGCACCGCTGCTTAGGTTCCTGTGTTCTCCATGTCGTCTCGTTCAGTTGTGGCGCGCAGAAATTCGGATGTTAATGTATGAATGCATGAAGAAGATGAAATTATTGATCTTGACATCGCTAACATATCACACTCGTCATGCAAGTTAGGATCACGACGAACGATAATACGACCACGTGTAGCTAATACCTATATTGCCCGGCCCATTGTTTCTGGCTATGCACCATAGGTTTTTGAATGTTATAAAGCCTATAACAAACATAGACAAACTAAACAGGCATTTAGCGTTTCAATAAAACATGCTTAAAAAGAGGAAAGGAATACCGTTCATCATAGCTCGCGATTGAAATTTTTACATATGTACACAGACACAAACGAACCGCTGCAATCACGAAGCAGTAGGGCTGTAGCAGTGGAACCCCGGGCCCCGAGGTCTGACTAAACACGCGACCACTAGACTACGGCGGGTCATTTCACACGGACATATAGTATAAACCTTTTGGGTGAACATTTATGACAAAGCTTATTTTTTAACGTTATCTTCACTTCTGTCGCGCATTAACTGCAAGGACAGTGTGCGTGGACAAATCCACGCACACTCTCTTTAAAGCCTTCTTCTTCGTCTTGGACGTGCAACAGGTGCGCCCACCAGCCGCAGTCTTGCTAGTGTAGTAGTGGGTCTGAGGGCATGTACGCAAGATGATCATTATGGATCGGTTGAGAAAATGAACCTAATTTCTGCAGCTCATGTCGGGAGCACGGCTAAGCATCTGTGTGGGTAAGGGGAAAGGCACTCAAAAAGAGATAGAAAGGAAAGAAAAGCCCTAGTGGAGGGCTCCGGGAATTTTCACCACCTGGGGTTCTTTAACGTGCACTGGCAACGCACAGTACACGGGCCTCTGGCATCTTCGCCTCCAGCGAAAATGCGGCCGCCGCGGCCGGTATAGAACCCGCGTTTTCGGGTGGCAGCCGAGTACCATTACCACTACCCCACAGAAGAAAGAAGCGCGCATGCGGAGCCGCATATTGGGCATTGCATGGAAGTAGGGTGCGCGCGCTCTTGGCGACCAGAACTAGTGGTGATGATTGTTTCCTCGTGGGCAAGGATGTACGACACTCACACTAAACAGCTTCGATGTTAAAAATCCAACGTCTTTCATCGAATGTTGCGACCTTCTTAGGATTAACGGCCTTGATCGCTGCTAACATTGTAGTGTGTGTACCTTGTTTTGCCCAGCACAATTAAGTTCGTCTAGTCATATTACATGCTCATGGCGGAGAGCGCAGCACACATCAAAACCGAGAACGGTAATATTGGCGCTGATATCACGCGACTAAGGCTTCAGAGCGCAAAGTGACGATGGACAAGGCTAGCACAATACCACTCTGGACATGGTGGCACCTCCTGCGCCTGCCTTTCGTCTCGAGTCTACACACTCCTCGTCGTATGCTCTGTGACATTTCCATTAGGCTTAGAGTTGTGCCACGAATTTCCGACATTCGTGAAGATTTCGCGCCCTTTCCGAGATTCATGCCGAAACAATGCTGTATGTTTAACAAGTTGGAATGGTTCAGCATTGATTGGAAAATGCTATTGTGCGCCCACGGTAGGCAACGGTTGCTGGCATAATCTCAGGCAATATAGAATGCGAGTTTTCGTGCTCTCTATTTTCTCTACAGGTTGAGACAGAAATAAACTAGCAGCAAACGTCAGTAGAAAATGCTAGTTGACCGCTATACGCCGATGGTGATTGTTCGTTTTTGCAGTATGCAGGTTATAAGCCATTGAAACTGTGATGCCTCAGACACAAGACCGCAGCATGAAGACAGCTCCTGTTTTGAGACTGGCAAATCATATTATATTATAAAGCTCCTCTCTGGCACTGTTCAAATCTGGATGTCAGAGGAAGAGGTTAACAGTTTACGCCCCTTAAGGTCTTGCTTGGACGATGCACGGACGGCATGAATCGGCGATGCGCGGCGGAGTGACGCGTCATCTTCAGTGGAAAAATGGGTTCAGTCCGTACGTGGATCCACTATTCAGATGCCAAACGTCATTGATCCTACAGCTGCGTTCTTGGCTGCCACGAGAACACGGCAATGTCGATTCCTACATTTCGGCTAGCAATGCTGGCGTTCAGGCGTTCAGGACTTCATTAGCGTAAATTTCGATAGAGAGAGAGACAGCTTCTACACAAGTCATCGCTCGATCATTTCTCAGTTACGCTTGTCACAAGGTTTCATTCTGCCACTATTTTTCTTATATTCGTTTTTTTTTTATCAAGTCATACTTCTGAGTAAAACGCATGTATAACTGTACTAAATATGGCAGCTGTTGTATCGATGTCTTGCTGCTATTGCTCATAATAACACCAGTGGCTCTAGTTAATCTTAACCACTGAAGTGTTTATACATCTTCTTTGAATCCCAAAGCTGGAGGTAGATGGGTGCCCTCAACATATTTCGCTGAAAAAGCAGCTGTGAATTCAAATATAATATTCTAGGTACTTCCAATAAGTTATCGGCGATACACTTGTAGCTATGACACGTTTGAGACTACATTTTAGCGGTAGATTTTTTTTTCCCCCAAAAGGACATCTCAACCATCTATTGGAAATCGCCACCGTCAGTGTTCATGTCTAGATGTTCCATTAAATCTTATGATCTTATAGCTATCTTATCTTGCGGCGCTAAATCCAAGTTTTAACTGCAACAAATTACCAAATACGAGTCGGCAGATGCCACGTATTGCTTTAGGACTGAACCTAAACTTCTAGTTTATATCGAATTGCGCTTATTGCGATCGTATTATTAGGTAAGTTCTATTATTAGTGTGCTATGCCGCCAAGGCGATCTAGTGCCTATGCCGCTTGGCTGCTGATCCAAAGGTCCCAGGATCGGACCCCGGACGCGGCGGCTGCATTTCTGAGGCGTAATGTTGAGGCCCGCCTGCTGTACGATGTCAGCGCACGTTAAAAGAACCCCAGGTGGTCGAAATTTCCGGAGTCCTCCACTATGGCGTCTCCCATAATCGTGTTGTGGATTTGGGACGTACAGCCCCAGAAGTTATTGATATGTTCTTGTCGTTGTCGACCAGGGTCAGGTTTCCAACCTTCACGCTTTACCTGGCTTTGACTTGGGACACTGGGACCAATGGGAATAATTCGGTGCGTATAGTATGACGCCGTCTGCACGAGGAAAAGCGGTACTATTTTTTTTTTCGTATTACGTGAAGCGAACATTTTCTTTCAAAGCGCTGGCCAGATAACAGAGCAAACATAGGGGAACAAACACAAAAGGCCCAGTTCTCCTTCGTATTTTCGCTACAGTTGCCCCTGCCCCCTGTGTGGAAATACCAACTTCAGTGTCCGGTGCACGGAGACAGTGTACATGAAGGGTCAAGCCGTCTTGGCTCGGAGATCCTTTTGAATCGCCGAGATTACTCGGAAAACAGCTTTCACGACAGTGGAGCTACGGATATAATCCAGACGGAAGCAGAATCTAACAACTTGCGGCCGCTTACAAAGCCTTGCTCGTTTTCGCACATAGGGACGGCTCGTCGAAATAGTAGACATCAGAAAAACGATGACGACAGCGATACTTAAAGGTCACACGCGAGAAACGTCTATTCCACGCTAGGAAACGAGGTGTTGTAGCTGCCTCTCACGCACGCATAGCTGATGAACGAGCTGTAAAGTCATCATTAATAGGACTACTTCGCTACAAAGCTGAGCGATACCAATGAATGTTTCAGGAAATGCGTCCAAATATCTTTTAAGTGCAGAAAAGCTGATATCCGTTGGAATTCCTTCGTTTCCTCCACAGTAAGAGGGGTAGAAGTGAAAATTGAACAAATAACCAAATCTCATCGACTAGCTATTACACGAGAAAAGGTGGAGACCCAAACATAATTGAGGATGCGAGGCCTGGGCGCTTGGAAGGCACCGCGACGGCTTGTGAATTCGAGCTGGACATGCGGAGGTGCAGAAGCGGGCGCACCCTACGTCGCCTTCTGCCCAGACACTTCCACAATTGCTTACCATACCGGCGCCTCGGCAGGTAAAAGGGGTGTGCTACGCGTCCCGGCATGGTGGTGCAACCATCCCACTGTTTCAAACGTGGACCGCCTCAGCGCTATGGCATTTCTCTTTTAAACATCAAGCCTCACCGGCATCTACCTTTAAAGACGATATTCTTAGTTGGGATACTTGAACGCAGAAATTTTGTCTGCTGTCGCGCGATTCAGCCACCCGGCCAAAGTTTAAGCGCTTGCCTAACACCCAGCCACCTTGAACTTGGAGCTGCGTTCATACATGTGAACATTGGCGATCAAAAAGCAAGTATTACGCATATATGAGGCGCACCATCAATACGTAAGTATTAGGTGGTGTGTTCCTTTAGTAGAAAATCCATAGATACGTAATTCTGAAGATCCTACTATTTAATGAACCTCGTGTCTCTTAAGCTGCGCTAAAAATGCGACGCTATGCACGAAAAAGGCCTCTGCCGACGATTTGGTGCTGCCACCTGGCAGTTTCCCAGGGATTCTGCCCAAGCTCACGTTTCCCGACAGTGCTGTCGGATGGCGTCCATATCTCACGCAGCGTAGTACGGTCGACAGAATACTATCTTCTTTCGACGACACTTGTAGCGAAAATACGCGAACAATTTTTTTTCTTGTGCACCTCATTCGAGATTTTGAGCGACACATTAAGCAATCATTGTAATGATTGATGATTGAGTTTAACGTCGCAAAACCACGATCTGATTATGAGAGACGCCGTAGTGGAGTGCTCCGAAAATTTCGACCACCGGGGGTTCTTTAACATGCACTGACGTCGCACGGCACACGGCCCTCAACATTTCGCCTCCACCGAAATGCAGCCGCCGCGGCCGGGATTCGATCCCGCGATCTCTCGAATCAGCAGCCGAGTACCATAGCCACTAGACCACCGTGGCGGGGCTATCAATCATTGTTTATCACGAACTGGAAAAGACATCGTGGCAACTGTTCTCGATAATGTCACATGCGCGCCGCGGGGCACCAGTGCAGCTGTTTCCCGAACGTAAAACCTCTGGAAGTGCCTCAGAAACATCAATAAAGGCTGTCGGCGTCACAGTTCATGCGTCATGAGAGCACGTACCAGAATCTTTAATCGCCGCTGTCACCTGTCTGTCGTCATGAGCTCTGGTAAAAATAGTTTTCGTGTTTGGAGAACGCACAGTGTTCACTTAAAGAGCAACGAAACTCTGCATTTGTAATCGCTCATTCAGGGTATGCGCCCATCTCGTCAGTTTGCTTTATACTTGACCGCGTTTTACTGCGCGAGGCTTGTCATGGGCGGATCGTCTTGGTTCCGCAAGGAACCTCAGGAAGGTGGGTGGCCTACTCGATGTCCCTCAAAAATTGCCATCAGTATGTTCCCCGCAGTTTGTACCCCTTAATGGCAATGGCACTGAAGTGGTCGAAAGGGTGTTATGTGCGTTTTAACATCTTAGCCTTGCTTCTAGGCCTCAATGGTTCTCAGTTACACATTGAAATGACCGCGTTTCAAGATGGCCAAAGCAGGGAACTTGAAAGAGCGTACGGTATCTGAGTTGGCGCTTAAATACGCTCATTTGCATGTTCTCTTTTTTTGGAGTTTAACGAAGTTCCCATATGCCACCCATGCCACCTTGTCAGTGCTGCTTTTCCTTCGCGAACATTGTCCACTTCCTAGTGAAGGCCGCCATACGTTGTAGCTGCTGCACTCTTTTTCCGTGTCCTAAACGGTAAACAAACTATACGACAGAGCACTCCCCGACAGAGCACTCCCATTTGTACATCTTTTCAATCCCACGGTGATAGGCGTAAACATAACTCTCATGATAGGATGTGTTATTTACGGTGCGCAACGGGCATACAACGTAGGTCTTTTATGGCTCAGTCGAAATTTCTCCGAGGCACATAGAGCGCACACAAGAAGTTTTCCGCGCTCCATTAGTGTCTCAACAGACATTCCCGCGCGGCGAAATGGGCGTACTTACCGGGTGGAATGTGTTGCAAATGGGAGTGAAAGCGTTGCAGTTGACGTGCTCCTTGCTGTGAAATTTCGTGCTACCATATGTAAGCAACCTCTGCAGCCGAAGTCCTCTTCGAAGCGTATGTGTTTTTCTTTGAAGTGAGTAAAATAGAGCCTCACGAGAATTGAAGCCAGGCTCTTAAAATACAGTCTTAAAGTGAAATATAACACGTCAAACGTTATCATTTCTGATACAATGTTCGACGCAAGTATACGAACATCCAGTAACTCCTGCTGATAATCAGTGACATACAACGCAATCACTGTACGCTGAAATTCTTTCTTATGACAAGATCTTGAGCTTTGGGTGGGTGTTTCACGCGGAACACGCAGGAGAACGCAAAGAGAAAAGCCGAAAAACAGCGATGAAGCTTGAGGGCCTCTACCGTACCACGGAATACTATTTAATACTGACCCTCCCTGATTGATCAGTGCTGCCTGGACACGCTATACTGAAAAATTTCTTATCAATCGAGGATACCTTATTGTTCAATTCTACATTGACAAGCAAAGATGATGAATCGGCGAGGACAAATACGAAATAGCATTCCGTATTCCGTGACATGGTATAAGCGCTTTGAAAAGCAAGCCTCCTGTCTTCGTGCAGTGCTAACCAGCGCTTTCGAACCATGCATTGGGTAATGAGGTCTTGTTGCTGCTGTTCAAGACCGAAAAGAACTCTGTCACTCAATAAAAAATTTGTAGCCTCCATAACGCTTATCCAAAGAAATAAAGAGAACTGTTTTTAGAACCACACACAAGTACTGTCACCTCCGGGAAGACCAGCGTGGCATGTGTGACGATTAAATATTTCAGTGGAAACTTTTTACTTCACACTCGAAGTGCGAAGGCAGCTACAGAGGTGTTCGTTTTGCAAGAAAAGGGTACTTAACGAAACAGAAGTGCCCAGTGAGGCTAGAGCGTGCCGTGTAGAAACCGGCAGAGTTAACAAAAGAGGCATCGAAGTTCTCCGCTGCCCATTTCAGATGCGATATCTAAATCAAAACATTGTGCCTCCACAAATAGTCATCGTACTCGCATCACGGTAGCGGCCTCAGCAAAGAATTCAGTGATGGCGCCACATGCCATTGCAGGGTTGCCTTATTCTCTCGGGGTAATGAGTGCGTGCTCCGCAGCGCCGCTTGAAGTGTAATGCACTCGTTAACCAAACGATACTAACTTCTACATCTTAATGAGCAAACAGACAATGAGACCTAGGAAAACATAGGGGAAGTTACTTGTGGTATTGTAATTTCATTGTAACCCCCCTACTCAATGCCTTCGGGCCTGTAAGGTATTTTCAATAAATAAATACAGAGTGAATTGTGGAGAAAGTATAAAGGAATTAAAGTGGACGAAAAGACAAACCTGCCCTCGGTGGGACCCGAACCCACGACCTTCGGATGTCGCGTCCGATGCTCTACCAACTGAGCTACAAGGGCGGTCGTCCCCCGTCCACTTTATTGTGTATTTATGTACGTATTATCCTGGGAGTGTTAGGCAGCGCCACTCAAGGCCAAGGCGGCGTGTGTAGAACAAACTTTCTTGCCAGGAGGCGTCACGTAGAACGTGAACTTAGATGAGATGGCTGCTGCCCAATAAGCCCTCGCATGCTACCTAAGGCACCAAGTCTGCCGCAACGAGGCCCAAGCTATGAAATAACGAAAGGGAAGGGGTCAAGGGCTCGTTCTTTATTTGTTAGAAACAACTTAATGAGCAAACAGACAATGAGGCCTAGGAAAACATAGGGGAAGTTACTTGTGGTATTGTAATTGTGGAGAAAGTAGAAAGGAATTAAAGTGGACGAAAAGACAAACCTGCCCTCGGTGGGACCCGAACCCACGACCTTCGGATGTCGCGTCCGATGCTCTACCAACTGAGCTACAAGGGCGGTCGTCCCCCGTCCACTTTATTGTGTATTTATGTACGTATTATCCTGGGAGTGTTAGGCATTCGAAGGCCATCTGAAGTCGCTACTTTGGTTCAGCTTGCTGTACTCCGTAATAGCACAGCTCCTGCGCGAGGAATGCCGCGGATGCGGGCACGCAGGCTCCAACACGATCGCATTAAGCGCGCCGGCAGCAGGCATCACATGCAACAAATCGCCGTCCATTCTGGCTACGCTGATTGTTCAACAACCACGCGTACAATCTTAAAGGGCAAAGCATGCGAGTCGTCACCATCGTCGTTCTGTCGCTACGCCCACAACACGGAAGCGACGGAAGTGCCTGAATTGCTGCACAGTTATCACAGATCCTTATCGAATCGCTTTCAGAAGAATAAGAACATATCTTGAGCGCCGGAAAACGACACAGCAAGCTTTATCGTCAATAAAGAGGCGTAAAAATGCAGGGTTCATAATGGCGTCGAATTGCGATTCTCACAAATCTGCCGAACAAATCGACACACATCGGCCAGCGCGAAATTTACACTACCACTCACATACCACAACAAAGGCAGTTCTACGCAGTCACCAATCCCACCACCTTTCGAGCATGGCTCGCGTAAGTTTTCAACCTGCGAAGTATGCAGTAGAAGAGACGAGTAGTTTGTCCTGCCGTCAGAACAACTGCAATGCGTAGTCGCAGTCTCAGCAACTGATTCTGCAGCGCACCCCTCGGTAACGGTAATTAACTCGTCGAACACACACCTCAAATATGCAGAGGGCATTCACAATCACTTACCTTAGTTACTTGTTTCAAAAGTGCGGTGACACCGAGGAATCCTAACGAAATGGGAGACTCCGGTCAAGATGGCTACAACTATCGCTGGAACGACGGGCGCTTCACACACTCCGAACTTCGAAGTCCGGATTCTGACGTGTTCCTCCGCCGTGCATGTAGTTCTGCAGGCCCTACAAAGTTAAGCCGCGGTGTATAAGAGCAGAAAAGAAGGGCGCAAAGAAAATGTCTTTCCCTCAGGTGCTCCTCTTGCCTGCACGGTGGCAATGGATTTTTCTTTCGACTCCCTTCACAGGTGTTATAATAAACAAAATAAGTAAATAAATAAAACATTAATCAATATAATGAATTGTTTAGAAGGAGTAATGTGACTACAATAAAGAAACATCACAGAAAACAGTGCAAACGAGAAAATTAATTGTAATTCCTTAAACTAAATGTCGCTATTTTATGCAGCCCTTGCGGGAGCACGGCAAAGCGTCCATGATGGTAAGCGGAAAGGGAATGAAATGGTTGAAAGCAGAGAAATGTCCCAGTAAACGATTCCGGAAACTTACACCACCTGAAGTTCTTTAGCGTGCACTCACAACACGCAGTGCATGGCCCTCTAACATTTTCGCCTCCGTCGAAAATGCAATCGACAAGGCGGGCTGTGAAACCGCTTGCTCAGGGTTTGCAGTCAAGCAGCCTAACCACCTACACCACCGCAGCGGTCTACTTCAATTCGTTCCTCCGCTCATGCTCTGTTCTCCGCTTAATCACAAATAACGTGCCGGAATGCCGAACATACTAGAGATATGGAAGTTCACGCTTTTGAAGAAGGAAGCGTTGAGCATAAACTTGTAAATAAAATTGACAGTAGGAATGCATGCCATTCTTGTCGTAAAGTAAGATAACTAACATGAAAGAAGAAACAACGGTAGCCTTGAATGCGATTGAATCCTTATGACCGGAAGTGGGCGTGACTAAAAATGATGGCGACGGTTCCACGTCGTAATAACAGCGTTGGTTTCGGTGAGTATGAAACGATGTGGATGGCAATGTCATCATCATCATCATCATCATCGACATCATCCCATTTTAAGCCACTGCAGGACTAAGGCCTCTCCCAACGATTTCCAGTTTGCCCTATCCTGAGCGAGTTGGTTCCCCTTTGTGCCCTCGGATTTCATCGCTCCAATCTAACCATTTGCCTGCCTCTGTTGCGTTTTTCTTCTCTTGGTATCCATTCCGTCTCTCTTACTGTCCATCTGCTGTCTGTCCTGCGCATGATATGCCCTGCCCGGATCCACTTTTTTCTTTTAATTGATATAAGGGTACCAGCTACTCCTGTCGGTTCTCTGATCCTCCCCGCTCGTTTTTTATCTCTTTGCGTTACACCTAGGATATGAAGGTAAGTTCGAATAACGTTCCGTCAACCTGCATGTACGTAGTAGTCTAAGAAAGAGCAAAGACGACTAGCCAGTTGCGAAAAGGGTATAAACGCATGAATATATCACGAGAATCACAGCCTTTACTTGTGTGGTGGTGTGCGATCATGGAAGCATGCGGTACGTCACAACACATTTCATTCTTGATATTCGGACAACTCAACCAGACCACCTGCGCCTGTATAAGTGCAACATCCTGTCAAGGTTATGAAAGAGTAGCGAGGACTGCACACCATATAGAAATTTCGTGTTATCAGAGTGTTTTCGACTTTTAGGAGATAAATGGTATAGCTGCGTCGCATGACACGGCGCGAGAGCTCGTGACGTCGTCGTTAGACATCGCAGTGCTATGCCCCGGCCTCGCACGCCCTCGGGCTCGCTAGCTTTTCTGCTAAGCTGAACCTCATAAAGCGAATGTAGAGATCCAGACAAATTTTTTCAAGTTAGATGAGTATGTCGTGATGTATAGCGTACGTGCTCTCCGTGCTTTAGGCGCGACATCTGACACATACTGTTCCTACGACACGAACTCTTCAGTTACCATTAAACAGCTATTGCAATAATTTCTTTGGAAGGCTTCCAAATACAATATTTCTCATTGTTTCGAGCTCCCCTACATTTATGCACACAAAATATGGTATGCTGCAAATACGCTCTTAGCATTTCATTGCTACGTCGAAAAATAATAGTTCATCGAATTTTACGTGTCAAAGCCAGCTATAATTATGAGGAAGTCCCTGCAGTTGAGGGCTTCGGAGTAATGTGGACCGCCTGGGTCTTTTAAACTGCCCGTAAACCTAAGCACACGGGCGTTTGCATTTCCCCCAATGAAACGCGACAATCGTGGACGGTATCCCAAGCATCCCAAGCCAAGAAGCACCCATAGACTAAGCTGCCACGGCGACTATGTCTAAGCAGCAAATACTCCGCTTTAACTGGTGTTTAAGCTGTGCGATTTAGCTGTTGAATCCTCGCAAGCCTCTATTTTTTGTTAGTTTGCGATATTTACCTGCCATTATTCGTAACCTTTGTAGAGGTTACAAGCGTACCAATGGCAAACTACAACAAAAGGTGTGTCTCTCCCTTGTTTAACCCATGCAACGTGTGTCCTTGTGAAATTTTCAATGTCTAGTTTAAACGTTTATTAATTAACATAGTCTGTAGACCCTAACATTAAAACAACAGTGGCCCGTACCAGCATACCACGGTCCGAGCACTGCATGTAGCAGCCACATGCGATCGTGCCATCGTTAATCATGATGTGCATCTGAAGTAGGTGGGTCCTAACGTCGGTCATGTCAAGATGCGTCACTCGTGTTCGTCCTGCGTTCATCCTCTACCATCCAACTTGTGCTATACACCGAGTGATTGAGGTAACGATTCGAGAGTATCGAGACTTAGTCCATCAGATAGACAAATGCGATGAAGGTAGCTCAAGTTCGTCAAGAAATTTTTAGCATTAACGCAAGCCTTTGGCTCAGCTCCCGGAAGAGAACAAAAGAGTAAAACAAACTGAACGTTCTAATGAAGCGTGCGCTTAGAAGCCATACCTATGGCTATGAAAGCAAAAGCTTCTTTTAATTATTTTTGATTTCCTTTATGCAGAAGTTCATCAAGAAGACACGACCGTTAAAGTTGAAAGCGTCAATGTGACGCATGGTAGGTACCTTAATGATGCACGTTTCTCCGCGAGAATTTCTTTAGCCGTAGCAACTAAGAGAGGGCGGTGGCATTTATTCTTGGTAAGTGCAGCGTGAAATAATTTAGAAGGGGAAAAGGAGAGGCCACTAGCAAAAAACTGAAGACGAGGATCTTTGCCAGCCCAACGTTTTATCCGCATTTCTATTCGCGAGGGCAAATGCCGTGTCAGGGGCTCTAACGTACACAACCCAACATAAAGAAGTCCCATTAGTGACGACCGCGGAAATATCATTCAATGCGCTGAGGTGACTTAGACTCAATCGCATTAAATGAAACACCAGAGGCATTTCTGCAAGGATATCGCTATGCTATTTCCATAAAAGGTCGTCTAATGTTCTGGCAACCTTGTTAACGACGTCGCGTAGACAACAGAACCAAGACACGTAGAACTGATACACACTGAACCCTTATATAATATGAACGACTGATATGCGCAACAAAATTAATACGCACGGCTAATAACTAATTGGCAGCTTTCTCGCCGTCACTTATCCAATCAAATGAGATGTAAGGCCAGTGCAGAGAAAGCGACGTAAGTGCTACAGAAGAGCGCGTGCCAGCGTTTGATGAAGACGAAGTGGCTACGATGGACAACTACGGCAGACAAGCCTACACCTTAAGGAGCTTCGCTCCTAAAAAAGTTCACATCAGTACAGTTTGTTTTTGAAATTTTAGACAATCAAAAATCTTGCTTGCCTCACTACCACATGGTTCACAATTATAGCACACCTAGTATAACCTCATGACACCCATGAACAGCCTGAAGAACAACGGCTACTAGAAGTGCGTAGACTTCGGCTGTTGGTAAATCATATGGCATGTGACAACAGCGCAAGCGCTGACCATGTACAACAGACACGCACAGCGCTGACCATCAACAACCTTTATTGACGAACCTTCTTCGCTTGTTCTTGTTTCTTGCACTGTTGTTACATCCGAAATGGCTACTTGGGTTGCCGCAGTATAAGATCAAAGAATACTTGTGCTCTTTTAACCAGAGTAACACGTAGGCATGCATTCGCTACCAGCAATGCACATTGTTTAGATATTATACAAACCTGAAATTTCACTGAAACTTAGCTCGACGCAGGCTTCAAACCTAACGGGGCTGGAATGAAGCTGGTTTGATCTGAACCTCGTTGCAAGTGTTTATTATTTACTATTTGTAATGATAACGTCGGTGAGTGCTATCCTTAGCCCGGGATGCCGCTTGCGCGGGCCACTATTTTCCCAGTTTCAGCGGGCCTCTTGGGTCCTGGGGACCGTGCTGGACAGCGCTACTTCTCACCAGTCTATGTTGCCTATTTTCCCGTGTTGCGCGGATGGCTGTGGGCAAATTTCCATACCACGTGGCAGGCGGGGGCTCTTTAACGCAGAACCTGCATCCCGCTGTGTGTGGTTGTCAAGATCTGTTTTAGATAATATATAGAGGCGGTGATGATAGTGCAAGCGGCGGCACGACACGTGGCATTGTACTGAGTTTGGCTCGTTCGGAACATGCTCCGCGGTCCGCGGGGCGTGTCGAAGGAGGCACCACAAAATCATCACCGCAAAACTCACGGACCACTGCACTTGAAAAAAAGATTGGAGAATCCTGTCTCTGCGAAAAAATGAAAGTTTATCTTTATATGATATTAGAACGTCGCAACTCGAAATTACAACTAAAAATTGAGTGCATCAAAAATTGCAGCGTTTAGTTCAACATGCTAAAGACTCGGAAGCAATTATATTTTGTAATTTGTGCTGTTAGTAACTAGCGTATGTAATCCGGTCTTGCACAATGGGATGGAGGATCAGTCAGACTATAGTCCGGGATGATCGCTAGGTTGTTTGCACGGATGCTGTCGTTTGAGTGCCCAAAAAACGACTCTGACTTTGGCCCAATGTCATGCGAAGGTTGCCGACCACGAGAGCTCAAAAATTATGATGAAGGTGAGAGCGTAGTGGTATTGGCAGGTTTGTGAAAAGCCCAAGAAGTCTACGTTATGCGAAGTTTGCTATAGCCGCTCAAAGCTCGCGTACTACAAATCAAATTCCGGAAAGCACTAGTCCGCCTATACCGGAAGTACAGGAACGAGCGGCCACATACAATAAACGTTTTATGTCACATGCAGCAGGATTCCCGTGGGAAGGCCTCCTAAACTACGACTTCTCTAAAGCCCTATTCTGGGCTGCTCACTGATTAATCCTTTCAAAAGAAACCGCACAAACTTTACGCATAGTCTTCTGCGTCCTATGTATAAAGTTGACTACAGAGGTATAAAAAAGCGAAAGAATAGAAAAGAAAGGGCGTCAGCAAGGAAACAGTTATCGCCACTCGAGTCGGGTTTCTTTTTCGTTGTTGTTGTTGTTTTGCTGCCAATTTCAGGTCGATGTTCCTATAAAGGCGTACGAATTCCATCCCGCCATAATCAACCGATGAGTAATCCATGCGCAGAAGTATGGTGCCTGGCCGAGCAAGGAGTCGTGCTCCTTAACCTGTAAGTATTCCACCATGATAGAACATAGGGTGCTCTATGCTGCCAAAATCCTTTCCGAACTTTCATATATCGGGTTTTGTCAGCGCCTCTACATAATTCTGTGGTGAATATACTTGATTTATTTGGATTTCTACCGTGCTTTACGTTTAGAAAATATGGATTTGCCCTGGACAGCCTTTCGCTATTATACGATATTGCTTAATTGCCTTATGAATAATTAACGCGAATGTTTAAGCAACTGAAATTCAGGGAAAGGTGGAGGCTAGTGGTGACGCAAATTTGCTTGAACGGGGAGTGTGTTAAGACCATGGTGACATGCCCTGTCTAAAGGCGTTTTGATCATAATGGTTGTTTATGTAAAACACAGAAAGGTTCTTTAAAAGAACACATAAGCTTATTTAGTTCCGCGAAACTGCACTGAGCCCTGGGGCTCAGTGCAGGGCTAATTCTAGGGCTAATTGAGAAGGTTCAATGAAAGCATTCAAGCATAATGATACAACAAATAGCAAGCATAAGTTTCTTACTTTTCAGGTGCCCCGCCCCAGATTTACAGGGACGTGAAGGCTGTCATGTGGTAAATGGATCTGACGGCGTGCACCCATGGTGTTGTCCAGTAGTTGTGTGCAATGGTAAAAATTATTAACTTCCTCAAGGGATAATCATGTAATCACCATATACACGTTTCATCGCAGTGCTACGAGTATTGCCGCGTTTATTTGCCGCAGTAATAAAAGTGAACAAAACAGCTGTCTACAGAAGATCATCTGTTCTGGCTCTGCCCGTACATTCTAAATTTTTCAAGAAAGGTTAAAAAAAAAGCACGCAGCTTGCACTAGGTCGCTCAAGGCCGGACAACACCGAAGCTGGCCGATAGTCTACTGATCGTGGCCTATAACGCAGAGCGGGTAGACTTTGATTGTAATTGGTGTTATCTCGATTTGACCTTCGCCTATGTAGATACTTTGTAGAACTCGGTATAACTTAGCAGAACTTCACTGCACTTGGCTATACTTTACTATACTTTACTATACTTCCTATACTACGAATTTTTTATTGTGATATCAATTATATGGAGAGTCTCGACGTATTTTTGCCGTCGCCTTCACGCCCCGTCCAATTTGACAACAACCCCCCACGGATCGTCTCTTCTACCCGCTGGTAAAAGCACGCGAGCGGCGGGACGAACGCGGCTGAGGAAGAGATCAAACGAGCCTCGGCTCACCTCCGTCGCTAGGAGTGCGTATTCGACAACAACACGCCGCTCGAGAGGCTTGCGTCGAAGCGAAGAGAAAGCGCTCCGCCTATCTTTAACGAGCATCAAAAGACACGGCAGGTGGGGGGGAGGGGGGCGCAGTTGCTCGAACAGCAACTGTGGACTTCGCGCTGTCGCCATCGCTGGCGCGCGCGCTATCTCGGAAGCTATCACACGTGCAGCGCACTGCGTAGCAGCGCCTCGATCGCCTGCTCCGTTTCAGGCGCCTCGCATATAATCCCAACGACGGCAATGCCCTCGCCACACAGCTCTCGCGCGAATGCGTTCAAAGGGTTATTGAAAACAATCTTGAACGAAAACCTTACGCGAGCGGGTAGGGAGAGATAGGGATGGAGGTAAGAAAAGACGGAGAAGTTAACCAAACAAGTGTCTGATTTGCAACCCTGCACTACGGAAAGGGATAAGTGGGTGAGATAAAACAGCGATCACGCGCACATATGCACAAGCACATTGTCTAGAGGCGCTAGCAGAGGCCTGTCGACATCAGGTACCTCAGTAACGACTTCGTCGCGTTGTGAGCCATCGGAGCATATGGCCAGGGTCCAAAAACCTTGGCTGCTGAAAATAGCCTCGCGTCCAGCTTGTTGAGTTCCATTTGAAGTTGGTAGCGCAAGTTGTCATAATGACTGCATATAAATAGCACGCGCTAAACTGTTTCACCACTTCCGCAAAAATCGCAGGTAGGTGTGTCAGCCATCCCGATGCGATACGAACATGCCTTTACGCGAGCACGTAAGTAGAACATTGAAGTAGGGGTCCACAGCTGCAAAAGGGACCCCCCCCCCCTACTCACTTTTGGGGTGTGTAAAGGCACGTAGGGGCGCCAAGGGGCTGTGGCCCAGGAATAAAACAGGGCGTCCTGCTGCGGCTGTTGGAACACATCCCCCGAAGTGCACGATGTCCCCAGAACAAGGCTCCCCAAGGTACGAGCACGCTGTGCAGCTGACTGCATTGAACTTTGGGGGGAAGGGGGGGGGGAGGGGGGGCGTCCAACTAACTGGTCTTTATGCCATCACAAATGATAATACGCGACAATTCTGAGGACATAATTGCCCGATCATGCTGTGAAAAACGCAGCTTTGAATCGCTACGCTGTAATCGCTATGCGTAATAGGAAGAAATGTCCCTAACAACGTTGCTGCTGCTTTGTGCCTGTAGCGTGAAGACCGAATAAAAGATTATACTTTTACAGATGAAGTAAAATATGACCTCGGTAAAGGCTTGTAGAGGCTTCTCATTGGCCTCGTTTAAATTGGATGGTGACTCATAAGATGGAATGCAAGTGGGGAAGCAACTCCTAGTTACTGATGCAGCATTCTGATGTCGTTAACAGCGTAGTGCATAAAGCGCTTTTGTATTAGGCAGTTAACTTTTGCCTGTTGAATTATCTTGCGCTCAAAACAATTCGCCTTTAAACAGAACGAAAATTACCTCGTTAGAGCTGAAACGTTGGCTCCAATGACATTTCTTGTGCCTCGTGGTTTTGAGCAATCTCTTTAGCAAGATTCGTTGACGAAAGTTAGAATCAATCATATTTGCGCGTAAGTGTTTGGGGCTACATCATGTAGATTCACAAAAATAATTTTTCCAATGTATCGCAGGCTCTTAAGATGCAAATACAAAGTACCGTAATGGATGCATTAATTGCGGTAGTCTCTTGCATGAGTACGTCAAATACTTGGAATTACATGGAATTATCGCGAAACGATACGATTCCAGAGTATTATTGCCCAGCCCTGCCTGCAATCGACCAATTCAAAGATATTACGATTTGGTTCATAAGTGAAAGCACTTCCCCAGATTACCCTTTTATGATTGAAAGATACGCTGCAACAAGCTTGCAGAAGCACAACGACGCGAGGAAGTGCACATAGATTTCGTGGAAGGGACTTTGTTGTCGACCGAAAAGGATTTGCTTTGTGGGAAATCAGCACAGGTTGACGAGGGTATGTACGCATTCTGATAAACCACATGAGTTTTCAGAATCCCCGTGGATTGTGAGAGCCACGCCTTTTGTAAGTCGCGTTGATGACGCTTACTCCACCTTCAGGAACTCAGCAAAATCCATTTACGGCCGCTACAAAATATGTCTTGTGCGTCAGTTGTGTTATGACGCGCTGAGCTGTGCGAACGCAAATAGGGCCGTCAACAAGCAAATGATGCGCCTTCTTCTGCACTGGACTCCGCCCTCAGAAAACGATCCGCTGACAATCCCTTCCGTTTCACTTGCAAGGTTTCACCGTTTGGGAACGCTCCTGGTTTATGGCTGCTTTCGCGCTCGACTCTGGCGCGTGCATTTCAGTGTCTGCGGAGAAATGCGAGTCGATCGACAACCTAGGGTCGTGCATAAATGGCTTGGAGCCTTGGTCAGTGACAAGGTGCGGCTGATGTCTACATGCAACGGGTTCACTGTCCAGAGTGCCCGACCTATCGACCGTCCCCTGATTCGCCATACTGGGGCTCATTCATTCATTAATCATTCAATGATTAGTTTTCTGAGGATCATGCCTTTTTCGATTGCTACTTCAGAAGATCATCAATGCGAAACTTGTGAACGAAGAAAGCAGAAAAGTCCATATCTGTTTCCGCCATTTAACGTTCCCGGTGTGACCCTGATGCGGTATTTGTGACTTTGTGCAAATTCACTGAGCCGATAGCTCATGTCTTTCTGTTTATCAGCAGACGAATGGCAGCGCCTTCTATTGAATGTGTACTTTTCTACACGGTGTTAAATACATGCAGCGTCAAATATCGACACGGTTGACCATAAAGTTTTCAACTGCCCCTGCCAATGGGCCTGGAACGCCTGATCTGAATGGCTTCCACGAATGACGTCTTCAGCACCGGAAGAACAGCCACCGCGGCACCTGACGGCGTACATTCACGTCACCGGCGTACCGCCCGAAGGAACAGCACTACTGAGGTCGCCGGCCTCAGTAGGGACATCGCGACACCATGTCGCCACTGAGGCCTCGGCACAGCGGCTTCGTGCGACGCGCGGTCACTGCTAGCGTGCATCCCGCAGCTAAGCGAGTTCAGGAGGAACAGTACTAAAAAGGAATGCGGCACAAGTGATCCCATAGCTCCCTGGCACAAGGTGCATTTGCTTAATTTACGGCGTGAATGTTGTCATGACTACGTAGTGTAACCAGTGACACATTGTAAAAAAATTGTACACAGCTCCTGCTATGTGGTGCAAGGCCATATTGCAGCGAAGCTGGCTCGTTACCATGATCATCTTCTACCACTTCTTCTTCTTCGCCTTCTTCTTTATAATCATGACCGCTACTTTCATGTTCATCTTCACCTCCATCGTCGTCTTCATCGCCATCATCTTCGGGATTGTCTTCTTTATCGTCATCATTGGTCGTCATCATGATCATCATCATCATCATCATCACCATCACACCTTCCTTATCATCGTCGTTATCGTTATCTTCAACATCCGCACCATCATCCTCACCGTCACCTTCTTCATCATCAGCTTCATCATCGTCTTCTTCCAGTCAAGTGTCATTCTGACGTCATATTACGTCATATACCATGATATGGATGCCATACAAGGTTCCGCTTGTAGATGTAGCGTCGCTTGATGATGATGGTGATAATGATGATGATGATTGTGGTTAGGTTAGGAAAGGACGCTATATATCTGCAGCCCATGCAGGGAGCACGGCTAAGCTTCCGTGGGGGTGGGGGGAAAGGGAGTGAAAGAGATAGGAGAGAAAGGCCGTAGTGGAGGGCTCCGGAAATTTAGACCACCTGGGGTAGTACACGGGCCTCTGGCATTTCGCCTCCTTGGTTTCTAGGCAAGGTTTACCATCTCGCAAGGAACGAGAACGCGCCCTCGCCCGCGAGAGAAAACGCTGACGCAGGTGGCAGCGTCTGCTAGCGTCAAACCGATGCAAACGCGACACCTAGTCAAACCGATGCAAACGCGGTGTGCACCCCCCGTGCTGCTTCGCATCGCCTCATGGTCCCCTTTAGAGGGAGATGGTACAATGTTTTGCCATTTAAATTCACTTGAACATTTTGAGTTGTGTCTGTGGTTTTTCAGTGTCTTCGAATCGTGAGCGGTGCGCAAATAGCCTTACCATGAATTCGCTGCCAACAAGCCTATATCAGTGCCCTTTTACGTTTAGCGACAAATAAAACTTCACAGTGGAATTCGCGCATCGTGCAGGGGCTTCTCACAGAAGTTGTTCAAATAAAACGGTGACTGATTGCCTTGTATAGAAAGCAGAGTAATTACTCTTCATTACAGAAGCAAAAATCAAAAAGCGCTGAAAGCAGAGCGTACAAAGCGCTTTCGTATTAGGCAATTAACTTTTGCCTTTTAAATTATTTTGGGCTGAAACAATGACACCTCAGCTCGAAATAAAACAATAGGTTGAGGCACTAACGAAAATTTTATTCGAATTAAACAAGGCTTCTTGAAACCCGAACTAGGAAAGAAGCTCCAGACAAGGTGGCTTGAACAGACGAAGAGATCGTTGAAAACGATCACGAACAGGGATTGTCTTAAGGAGCCAAGTCTTCGAGATGAGCACTTGTCTCAGTCAGCGTACTAACTCCCTTCTCAAGCGTTCGTTTCTCTGCGCTTCGCAACCTGTCCCTCACACTCAGTAGAAGAAGAGAGGCAGATGCGTAAGAGACAAAAAAGAAAAAAAGAAAGAAGGGGTGGTGCGGTGTTTGTAGTGATTTTAGGTGTTAGCGTGATTAATGGGTGTCAAAGCAGCGTGCAAGAACAGAAAACAAGAACGTGGCGCCATTATAGTTTTCGTCGAACTGGACGCGTAGTCAACGCCTGTATGATTGATTGTTTTGTGGTATCTTACGTCCCCCCGTCAAAAGCTGGAAAGTGTCCTCCCTGAAAGAAAAACAAAAGATACACGTTTATTTAATATAGACGGAACCTCCTCAATATTGCTCGTTGCCGTCGTCAAAGCGCCATTGTATCTGATGCCGATAACCTGGGGAAAGCATCTTTCCCAGGCGATCGACCTCTTGGGAGAGTTTACAGTTTGATTCATAGAAGACGTAGCTGACCTTCTCACCTTTTGCCAAAGAATGATTTACTGGACGTGGGCAGGCTATGTAATGCGAAGACAAGACAACCGCCGGTCATTAATGGTAAGAGGGTGGATTCCTAATGAAGGCAAGCGTGGCAGGGCGCCGCAGAATGTCAGGCGGGCAGACGAGATCAGCAAGTTTGCGGGGACTAACTGGGCACAGTTAGCAGAGGACAGGAATAGCTGGAGATCTATGGGAGAGGCCTTTGCCCTGCAGTGGGCGTAGACAGGCTTATGATTCGCTGGAACGCACTGCAGAAGTAGCGCAAAGAACCGACCAAACGCATGCACAAGTCATGAAGGGTGTTTGTCGCGTTTGACGTCAACTGAAGCGCGTTGCTTTCTGAGAAATCCCTATGGCTTTCCAAGAGCACATACACATTCTGAGACGATGCATGGGTTCACAGAATCCTTATGGACTATCAGACCCACACGACTTCCAAGTGGCGTTCATGACACTCACTCTACGTTTAAGAACAGTGCTAAATTTTTTTTGCCGACTAGTACAGCCACATTCAGCCACATTTCCTTAGCCCACGACTCCAACCAGCTGGTGACAAACATTGAAAAGAATCTTGCTTCGACAAGAGTACCTTGCAAGACATCTCGACATGAATTCGCATACTTGGCGGAAGCATCTCCGAGGATAAGGCTGCTCAACAAATTGCAAATGTTGTATTCTGCGTCAGCATATACACTCACTTACTCATCAGACTCAAACACACGAGACTTGTTACTCACCAGACAGATTAAACTCTGACATTTCAAGCAATAAAAACCATAGACGAACTTCGCCTTTCTTTGCCTTTGGCGCCGCAGAGGCCACATTTCGGCGGAGGCGAGATGCAAAAAAAAAAAAAAGGAAAGAATACCCGAGCGTTAAGACTCAAGTGCTTGTTAAAAAAAAACTCAAGGTGGTAACAGTTGATCCGGAGCCATCATATACTAGGTTAGGTGCCAAAACCGCGATATGATTATCACTCATTTGACGCGTAAGTCGGAAGAATTTTTATTATTAATATTACTATTACCGGTTACTGTGCATCAGAATATTTTCAGATCTTTCGCAAATGCTGGGTACAGCTTCGAAGGAGCCTAGACAACGCGTAGCAACATAAATCACATTTATGGGCCACGAGAAGCAGGAACTACTCATGACCAGCAGATGTCAAGGCTGTTGACGTTATCTGATCCGTATATATATGTGTGTATTTTTACACCATAATGCAGGCCCAGCTTAAGTGCACACATAACTTTCTACCGCGCCATTGTGACCCTGCAGTTCAACTGCAAGAGAAGTCTTGTTCGTTACATATTACACGAAGAATTGAATGAGGCTTCATTCGTTGGCGTGGATATTGTGTGAACTGTCAGAATTGTGAGCACTTTTAACGTACTTCATTGTTCTCATCTGTACCATCATCATCCCTGTTCCTCTTCTTCTTCGTGCTTGAGGCTGGCGAGTGCCTACAGAATAAACGTGTCTGCTGGCGTTGTCTGGTCCGGTCTTCCTCGGTCTTCCAAAGTATTGGAGGTGCGGGGGGGTTCCACAATGGGGGGGGGGGTTCTGTATCAAAAATGGAGGAGGCAGTGCGTCCATAGACAAGGAAGAAAGGGCTGTAGCCGGTGGTTCGTTGTATCGCGGTATTATAGGCGAAGGTGACGAAGGGTAATATATTATCCCAGTTGCTGAGGTCAGGGCGTGTGTACAGAATACATGTCAATGTGCCTGTGTAACCCCGAACACCTGCTTGGCGCGCTACACGAGCGACTAGTTATATTTCAGCCAGCAGTTGGGGTAAGATCCTGAATGGCTCACAGGAACGTTCAAGTGTGAGTATGAATCAACGTCTGCATATGGGAACAGAAATTATGCGTCTGCATATGGGACCCTGATTAAGCATACGCCATCAACAACACCGAACCCCTGAAAAGCGCTTGTTCGCTTCCTCTGTTCGGATTAGCCGCGGTTGAAGAGCGTCACAGCGTTGTACCGACACCACTCTGTTCGTCTAACCTTGCTGCATAAGCTGTATCACCATTGCACGTCTCGTGATGGCTTCTTTTCACTAGCATCTGCAGTGTAGCTCCGCCGTGGCCGTGATTACAAAGTGGAACCCCTAACTACCTTGTCTCGTTTTCGTGAAAGGTCATTTACACGCGGTACATTAACAGAATGAAAAGACCTTCCACATTACATTTCAACTGAAGCGTACTTGCCATACTTTTAGATCCTCTTAACATAAATTGATACGACATAGCAGATCATATACGTCTGGCTGTTGCGATATCAATATATTAGGATACCTTGTGTTGATATTTGTGAACTTAAAGTACCACGGCGTGTACTCATCCATTGAATATACTCATTCTGTATTCGCTGTGCGTTTTCCCCATTTCAGGCAATCGTCTTTCATGTGTAGGCTTCAGTGATTGACCACTAATATGCTCGCTGTTAAGATATCTGAATTTTATGTGTGATATATATGCTGTCTCTTGTGCATAAGAATTGTTATATGAATATCGGGCGCTGTTGCAACGTGTATTCGTCTGTACCCTCACCTTCCCACCTTTCCTACGCAATATCCACAAAGAAGGGCCTTTAAGGCTATTGTAAATAAATAAATAAATAAATAAATAAATAAATAAATAAACCACTGACTTATTCAACATTCTGTCTCTGTCCACTGCTAACCCAGATCACGCGTATCTGATTCCGCTATCTATCTATCTATCTATCTATCTATCTATCTATCTATCTATCTATCTATCTATCTATCTATCTATCTATTGCCTCGCCACGGTGGTCTAGTGGCTATGGTACTCGGCTGCTGATACGAGGGTCGCGGGACCGAATCCCAGCTCCGGCGGCTGCATTTCAATGGAGGCGAAATGTTGAGGCCCGTGTGCTGTGCGATGTCAGTGCACGTTAAAGAACCCAACGTGGTCGAAATTCCCGGAGCTCTACACTACGGCGTGTCTCATAATCAGAGATGGTCTTGGGACGTTAAACCCCACATAACAACAATATCTATCTATCTATCTATCTATCTATCTATCTATCTATCTATCTATCTATCTATCTATCTATCTATCTATCTATCTAGCAACCCGTATCTTGGTGCTCTTCTGCTTATACCGACCACCTGGTATACGTCAGAATTCGGACCGTTGGTTATAAATCCACGACAAACGTGAATGACTGATCTCTACATAGCTGGCATCGTATACTCGCCATGTAGGTCACCGTAGACTATACTCCATTCAGGTGTGACTCACACTCGTCGCGCTCGGTCCGTGGTGTGAGGGTGTGCTCCACAGGTGTTTGATCAGTAAAGGGCCTATGTCAGTCAAGGGCCATCTAAAACAGACATTGGTCATTAAAACACACTTAAAAACAAGAGCGGTATACCGTTTTTCGTAGCCTAGCTGCGATTGAAATTTATGCATAATCACGCAAACACATATGCAACCTACCGAGGTTTTCTGCTATTACGTTCGGTGAACTGTTTACGCCATGCGGTTGCTTGCGTCTTCGTAAACATCGCATGCGTTCCTCATCTGATGCCCAACGCCATGCCTGGGATACATGCCTCGAGGCCAGAATCTACATTCTGCTGACAGCAGCCAAAGACTTGCGACAATGTGCACTCTCGGATGGGGCAAACACTCTTCCTTTTCTCTCCTCCACCTCTTTGTATTCGTATTCCCCTTTCCCCCAGTGTAGCGTAGCAAACCGGACACACGTCTAGTTAACATCCCTGCCTTTCCCTTCCCTTGTTTCTCTCTCTCTCTCTCTCTCTCTCTCTTCTACCACGTCCCAGATTCGGGGACACTAACGCATAAAGGACTGTCATCCTTGTGAGTGCTAGTGGAATTTTCGTAAAATCACTACTTTACACCCTCTGCCCAATACAAACCACCCAGCCGTCATTGACCAGCATCAGCAGCTAGAGCAACAAATTTTTTCATCCGTGTCGGTGCTCTGGTTTTCTTACAGTCGCAAAGTGAAAGTCCAGGTGGCGCTCCGCATGGTGCCGCAACAGGGAGAAGCTTCAAAGCTGGCCATTAATTACAAATACGCCTTCAAGGTTGCTTACATAACACTATACGGCAGTCTGCCTCCCAGCGATCATCTACTATGTGGGTAAATGCAGTACATTTGATGGCATGCATGGGCTTATATCATGACGGCTACTTCGCCGCCCACTGCTATGTTTTAACTGTCCACCGCTGCGAATGACAACCTCGACATTGGAAATGTTCGCCTGCGGTACCGAAATTGCCAACTGTGGGCGTGAAAATCTAGCTGACCTCCCTTACAGCCACATCGTTACGTCTAAAGGATTCTGATAGGCGGCCTTGTGACCGCAAAGATGAACGCTGACGCGAGGGATAGGCGCAATTGCTTTCGCTTTCCATTGGAAAATCTCGGAGTCAAGCAGGGTACATTCGACACACGCATCCTTATCTTTTACCGCGCAAGATATCTCAACCTCTCCCTCCACCCCCCATTCCTCCTCGCCTTTCGAAAAATTCCACCGCTCGAAAATTTGTGGGACTGACCCAACGTCGGGAAAAGTAAGAAAAAAATACTGGCAGATCCCACGTGCCGTGGAAATCAAGGAAATGCGAAGCACGCACCAGGAACGTAAAATGGATCTGCATTGTTGTCTCGCTATACCGATTTTGGCACATATGAAGTTAACGAAACGGCCGCAAGAGCATCAAGACTGTGGCATGTAAACCATGCCGCTCATGACATGCATATCATGATTTTCATGTTATGACCTGTCATTACTGTTCTTTATGCAGTCATGTGGCATACCAATTTTCGTATACATCCCACTAGCCAAACGGCCAGGAGAGCACAAAGTCGTAGGCGGCTATATAGATAGATAGATAGATAGATAGATAGATAGATAGATAGATAGATAGATAGATAGATAGATAGATAGATAGATAGATAGATAGATAGATAGATAGATAGATAGATAGATAGATAGATAGATACGCTCAAAGTAGCCGAAGTATGCTAAGAAATGCTTCGCATTAATATTATCATAAGTGAATAGAACTGCCAACCTTATGGTTCACGGGTACGTTGGCGAGAAGTCGAAAGGCCAGAACAAGACATGTTAAGTCAATGACGCCTGAATTCTCTCAACGTACGGCACTCTTTCTTTAGAACGCATTTCACTGGAACCAAAAATACATTCGATGAACAAAAATGACTCGATCATCGTTCACTCAAGCAGGATGACACTTGACGGACGAGCAAACACAAACCACGAAGGAACAAAAGGCAGTCGCAATTAGCACAATGGGCAGAACAAAGATTGATCTGCTACACTTTACCAAAGGCAAGAGTCTATGACGCATGATGCTTGGCATATTCTGGAACTTTCCTCGTTGAGCTTTGTTTTTCTACACGCGTCAGAATGTGGCCTGACAAACAAAAGCGGCCATTGCTTACGCGTACACTTGCATCAAGATATTCTTAGAGTTCATTATTCAGCTGAAGCTTACCTTTGTGAACGCCAGTGATGACGTGGACATCAATCACATGAATCACAAGCGGATTATGCTCCGCCAAGGCGGTCTAGTGGCTATAGTACTTGGCTGCTGATCCGAGGTTCACGGGATCGAATCGCGACTGCGGCAGCTGCATTTCGATGGAGGCGAAATGTTGAGGCCCGTGTGCTGTGCGGTGTCAGTGCACGTTAAAGAACCCCTGGTGGTCGAAGTTTCGAGAGCCCTCCACTACAGCGTCTATTATATCAGATCGTGATTTTGGGACGTCAAATCCAAGCAATCAATCAATCAATCAATCAAGCGCAAGCAAAATAAGCAGCGCTTCAATAGACTCCTAAACACAGCTGCCGCTCTCTCCTGTGGCAATGCCGTGACGGCCCCGTCTTTCTCGGCGCCTTGCAAGTCGACGAGGATTGTCCGCCAAGATCCTGAAGTGATGGCTCTAGTCGCTTATCAGGCCCCTCCGCACAATCAGTTGGTGACAGTGTCGCTCATTCAAGCTATTGTCCTTCAGAAGGTTGCGGATATGGGCGCCCTAGTTCCACAAACCAGGAGTCACGTACCTCAGCTCGTGCATGCTTCCGGTCCTAGCACCAGACACCACACCGCCCCACTTGTTGCTGCAGCCACACCTACTCCCTGATTCACACCACGTTACAAAGATTCATTTGAGTGGCGTACGCGATACAGTCGACCTATGATGTTTTCTTACCCTCGCGCCGGTCACGTTTCACGCCACTGCCGATAGTCGTCGGTATTACCGACCAAACTTTTTGGATAGCCCCCCCCCCCCCCTCCAAGATCGTAGCACGTCTTTGAGAACAATTGTACTCCATGACAACCTTCAGGACCATGAACTTCACCGTTCTTCACGTGCTAGCCATCTACCCAGTGCCTCCTCAATAAAGAATGGCATATCTCACGTGCAGTGGGAATCAAAGAAATGCGAAGCACGCATCAGGAACGTAAAATGGATTTGCATTGTTGTCTCGCTATACCGAGTTTCGTGCTACATTAAGTTAACGAAACGGCCGCAAGAGCACCATGACTGTGGCATGTAAACCGTGCCGCTCATACACGCATGTCATGATTCTAATGTTATGACCTGTCATTTACGTTCGTCATGCAGTCGTGTTCTGTCACAGCAATTTTGGTATACATCCCATTAATGAAACGAGTGGCATGTAAATCATGCCGCCCATGACATGCATGTGATGCTTTTCATGTTATGACCTATCATGTATGTTCGTCATGCTGTCATGTTGTGGCAGTGCCAATTTTCGTATACATGCCGTCAACGAAACGCGCGGCATATAAATCATGTCGCTCATGACAAGTGTATCATGATTTTCATGTTGTGACCTGTCAATCATGTTCGCCATGGAGTGATGTTGTGGCATACCAATTTTCGTATACGTATGATTAACGAAACGGCCAGGAGAGCACCAAGACCGTCGCATGTAAATCATGTCACTCATGACATGCAGGTCATGATTTTCGTGTTGTGACCTGTCATTTATGATTGTCATGCAGTCATGTTGCGACATGCTAATTTCGGCATACGTCCCGTTAACGAAACGCGTGGCATGTAAATCATGTCGCTCATGACATGCATGTCACGATTTCATGTTATGACCTATCATTTATGTTCGTCATGCAGTCATGTTGTGGCATACCAATTTTCGTATACATCCCATTAACGAAACGACCAGGAGAGCACCAAGACCGTGACATGTAAATCATGCCGCTCATGAGATGCATGTCATGCTTTTCATGTTATGACCTGCCAATTATGTTGTGCCATACCAATTTTCGCATACATCCCACTACATCTCTCTACATACATCTCTCTGTCAAATGTTCACCTTTAAATCCCACTAGCCAAACGGCCAGGAGAGCACAAAGTCGTAGGCGGCTAGATAGATAGATAGATAGATAGATAGATAGATAGATAGATAGATAGATAGATAGATAGATAGATAGATAGATAGATAGATAGATAGATAGATAGATAGATAGATAGATAGATAGATAGATAGATAGATAGATAGATAGATAGATAGATACGCTCAAACTCGCCGAAGTTCGCTAAGAAATGCTTCGCATTTAAAGATAGAGGAGGAGCTGGTCTACCGCTCAGCAGTACTCCCCGTAACAATATTATGCACATCTCATGTATTGCCAGCGCTTAACGGAAATAAAGAAAGAGATGAAGGGAATCAGAAAAAATAAATCGGATGGTTGGAACGCTGGTCTTCAAATGAAATTTGTTGCATGGAATAGTCAAGCACTAATATACACATATCAATGCGCCAGTATACAGAATCAAGCAGTGTGGCGCGTACGTAAAAGAACGCAGCAGGTTTTTTTTTTTTAATATGATGCTTATTTCGCCGACAGGGGGCAATTGCATGGTATGCTAATGCATTTTTTTTTGACGCATGTACTACGTGTGCCTATGAGAAATGCGTAGATGTGTATAAATGATCCTCTTTTCCGTGCAATAAAATACAGCTGAAAACCAGCGTCATACAAGTCTGTTGTCTTTCTACTCATTCCTTTCCGGTCTTTCTTATTTACGTCAAGCGATGGCTATGTGTGAGACATAGGAATCCCAACTAGCTTGGCAAACCGCTCTAAGTGAGTATTATGCAAACACCACAGAAAAGCAGTCCCTACCTAGCCGAGCACGTGGCTCCGTGGCGATAGGAGCGCTTTCATAAGAATGATAACGAACTGCGTCGTTGCCCGCTGTAATTATAAAATATTGATTTCTCTGGTTTGACGTCCCAAAACCCCGACATGGTTACGAGAGACGCCGTAGTGGAGAGCTCCGGAAATTTCGACCACCTGGTGTTTTTTAGCGTACACTGAATCGCACAGCACAGGGTCTTTGACATTTCGCCTCCACTGAAATGCAGCCGCCGGGGCCGAGATTCGATCCCGCGACCCTAGTATGAGCAGTCGAGTACCATAGCCACTATCCCACCGTGGCGGTGCTGAGTATAAAAGAGAATTGGGAATTATGGAGTTTTCGTCTTTCTTCTAAAAAGTGCCATGGATTTGATGACAATGTCAAAAAATGAGCATTATGCTGTGGCGTGAAGCACACATCAAAAAAAAAAAAAAAAATTCTGGTGAAACCCGTTATGCGCCAAGCCTCTGACACAGTATTGCAACTGAAAGGAGGAGCTGGTCTACCGCTCAGCAGTACTCCCCGTAACAATATTATGCACATCTCATGTATAGCCAGCGCTTAACGGAAATAAAGAAAGATATGAAGGGAATCAGAAAAAATAAATCAGATGGTTGGAACGCTGGTCTTCAAGTGAAATTTGTTGCATGGAATAGTCAAGCAATTATATACACATATAAATGCGCCAGTATACAGAATCAAGCAGTGTGGCGCGTACGTAAGCTATCCATTAAAATAACGCAGCAGGTTTTTTTTTTTTAATATGATGCTTATTTCGCCGACAGGGGGCAATTGCATGGTATGCTAATGCATTTTTTATTGACGCATGTACTACGTGTGCCTATGACAAATGCGTAGATGTGTATAAATGATCCTCTTTTCCGTGCAATAAAATACAGCTGAAGACCAGCGTCACACAAGTCTGTTGTCTTTCTACTCATTCCTTCCGGTCTTTCTTATTTACGTCAAGCGATGGCTATGTGTGAGACATAGGAATCCCAACTAGCTGGACAAACCGCTGTAAGTGAGTATTATGCAAACACCACAGAAATAGCAGTCCCTACCTAGCCGAGCACGTGGCTCCGTGGCGATAGGAGCGCTTTCATAAGAATGATAACGAATTGCGTCGTTCCCCGCTGTAATTATAAAATATTGATTTCTCTGGTTTGACGTCCCAAAACCCCGACATGGTTACGAGAGATGCTGTAGTGGAGAGCTCCGGAAATTTCGACCACCTGGTGTTTTTTAGTGTACACTGAGTCGCACAGCACAGGGTCTTTGACATTTCGCCTCCACTGAAATGCAGCCGCCGGGGCCCGAGATTCGATCCCGCGACCCTAGTATGAGCAGTCGAGTACCATAGCCACTATCCCACCGTGGCGGTGCTGAGTATAAAAGAGAATTGGGAATTATAGAGTTTTCGTCTTTCTTCTAAAGTGCCATGTATTTGATGACAATGTCAAGAAAAGAGCATTATACTGCGGCGTGAAGCACATATAAAAAATAATTAGCTGGTGAAACCCGTTATCGGCCAAGTCTCTGAAACAGTGTTGCAACTGAAAGGAAGAGCAAATGCACACACCCACGGTAAATCGCATGTGGGACAAACGTGAACTCACGCCGCTTGTTCATGAGCAAAGGCCTGTGAATATATAAGAGAGCAAGGCACAGAGCACATTTGCGAAGACATTGAAATAAAATATTGGCAGGGTCAACTCGAGAACCAGCTTTTCTCAATGGTACAGACTGTCAGATGCTTCACTTATGCAGTCACTTCCCTTTATAGCTGTCGTAAGAGAAGGCTCTCGTGCTAAGCGTATATTCATATTGTAACTTGTTCCGGTAATCTTAATCTCGCTAATCCGGTGTTCACATTTGCATTCGTTGCAAAGTTGAGTCAAATTCATCTTTTCCTTCCTCTTCATATGCATGCTGTCGTTATAAAACGAGAGGGAATAAAGGCTTGCTACTCAAATTCAGTCTACTCCATGGTTGTAAAACGTGCTACAGCCATGCTCTGTCTAGCCTTCTTTCCCCAAGTCGCCGTGCATTCACAAATTGTACGAATGCTTTTCGGCACACGTTGGTAGAATTGTAGAAGCCGGTTATATTCGCACTGTCATTGCAACGGTTGCTCAACCTCTGCAACAAAACCTCAAGGGCTCAGGAAACGCAGCAACGACCAAGAGTTCGGCGCTGTGTATTGCGCCTCCTTTAAGTTCAAACTAACTCAGTGTTGTACACCCTTTCGTTATCATGGCCGGGACAGGAAGTGTGTGACTACAGGCGTGAGAAGACCCCTTTCAATCCCCATGTGACAAAGGTTACTCCCGTATTGCAGCGCCCTGTAAAAGAGCGGTAGCATGCGGACAGCATGCACTGCGGTATTTGCCCCCTCTCTATAAAGACGATATCTAGACATATGCTTCAAATCCTATAACGTCCACATTTTGTCCATAGTATGGAAGGAAACCGAAATTTTTGTCTGCGTCACGAGACTTCCACAAATAATTCATCCGCGGTGTGATAACACAGACCGTGCCTTAACTGGAGGCGCATGCAACATTTAAATAAGTAAATTTGGTTCCACAAAGCGTAGAAGCCGCAGACGCGGTGGACTAGCGAACGTAGTAACCAGAGACGCATAGTACATAGACATTTCGTCGCCTCGGCCTCCTTGCTGAAAGCGGCGTTATTACAACGTAGAACATTCTGTCATACACCGTGTAGTTCTCCCTGATTATCAAGGCACCACCATTTCGAAAAGCATTTTGATATTCAGTGCCCGTTGTTGAAGAATCTTGTTTGCTTCTCTTAGTTGCTTAGTAAAGGCAGCTTAAAAACGCGACTAACATTTAGAAGAGAGTAACCATATTTCTCAATTCTAGGGACAGATGCTAAGCGGGTTATGTGGCAAGCGTCCTAGAATGACACGTCGCCGCCCCCTACGGAGTAAAGCTGCGTATATTTAAGTGCATCTGCAGCAAAAGTTGTCGTCAGATAGAAGGTTTGACGCACATGTGCAGACGTATTACATTCTAGATGAACAAACTGTAATTTACGAAACGACGATGATCATAAAGCTCGCCTCCTCGGTGCGAAAATGTCGTTGTTTTCCTCATCACCTTGATGTCCTCTCAAACGCGATTATAAATTCGAAGTTTTTCACGAAGACCCATCATTGGAACCACTACGATGATTAGACGTTGAAATATGGTAACGTACGTAAACATGCGCGCCAGAACGACGCTATCAGGATAATGAATGTCGTAATGGGGAAATGTAGACAAATATAACCAGGTGGGCCTCCCCAACGAGCACGAAATGAACGGAGGCGAGTGTTGTTACATTTCACCCCCCCCCCCCCCCCTTAAATGAGTTATCCGTGTTCAGGAATCAAGCCTCCTTCCTCAACCATTGAAGCTCCGCAAGACATCAGCCGGAAACTCACATGGTGCACATGCTTTTGGGCCGATTTGAAAGCAGCCGATAGCGGGCAAAAGCGACATGGAAATGCTGAAGGAGATGGAATGTTAGAAATAGCGTTGGTGCTGCTGAGCGTCCACTAACGAACCAGGGGCCGAATTCACAAAACTTCTCTTTCGTAAGTGCTTTTTGCCATTGGCCAGCGGGCTTCGCTAATGATATGTCCAGCATCAGGATTGGCTAAAATTTTCTCTTACGAACATTTTTGTCGTAAGTCGTTTTTGTGAATACGGGCCCAGTTGCATAGGGGGAAGCCTTATATCTCCCGTTCAGAACTTGATAAAGTGAGCAAGACGTTGGACGCACATTCGCCCACACATATAACGAAAATTGACAACGCACGAAGGGCATCAGAAACCCCCATAAAATTAGATATCTATGGATAGGCAATTGCAAGCGAAATGGAACTGTTGTAGCGAAAAGATCAGTTACGCGTCAGCAGCCCCGCCATCGCTATAAGCTCGTGGTTGCTGTGCCTGATCTCACGCTTTCGAGCAGCGTCCAGTTCGGCCACGTTTACCGCCAATAAACGTCTCAGCAAGTGGTGGAGCTGCTTGCTACAGACCATTACGCTATTATCACGCAATACTATAAACCTATTGTCGTGAAGGAGGTTAAAGCACTGCGGCAGTGAATCTGATAAAGCGGCAAAACTGGTCGAAAAGCTCCAGCATGTGCAAGTATTGGGAATGGATGGTGCAATAAGCATAAATAACGTTATGACAATAATAATAATGAACCTTGAATATGTTAATGACTAGTTAATGACTGCGACTTTTCCAAAAGACAGCTGACTTGTCAAAAAAAGGTAAGGGCCTAAAGCATGGTGGAATAGGTTCACATATGGTAATAAGGGAAGGAAACGCTAAAGGATGATGGTAGATATTATAATTATCAAGGGTTACATGTAAGATAATGCCTCACAGAAAGATGTTACATGCAGAGACTACCGAAATGAGCTCGGACATGAGTGGCAAGTGCATAAGTCAAAGAATGACGCTTGAAGTCGTAATCGTGAACATGACTAGCCAAGCATGTCAACGATTCTAAGAAAAAGACCAAAAGGTCAAGGAAGTGTGTTCGAAAGTTGGTACACAGTACACAAGAAACACTGAATTATGAAGGTAGATGTGATAGCCATTAGAAAGACCAAACAAATATCCATACTCAAAAATCGACGCCGTGGGGTACGAGGTGGGTTGCAAGATAAGGAAACGCTAAACCGCGGTGGCAGTAGTAACAGTAACGAGTATGACGCCAAAGTTGGCAAATGATAAAAATCACTGAAATTTGAATGCGGGCATCAACTGAAGGAAACGCTAAGGCATGGTGAATGATGTGGTAGTTATATAAGCACGTCCAGATAAACTAATAATGGCCCCGCTACGGTGGTCTAGTGGTTATGGCACTCGGCTGCAGATCCGAAGGTCGCGGGATCGAATCCCGGCCGCGGCGGCTGCATTTCAATGGAGGCGAAATGTTGAGGTCCGTGTGCTGTGCGATGTCAGTGCACGTTAAAGAACCGCAGGTGGTCGAAATTTCCGGAACCCTTCACTACGGCGTCTCTCATAATCAGAGCTGGTTTTGGGACGTTAAACCCCACAAATCAATCATCAATCAACTAATAATGGTTAGGCGAGGAGATCAAAACTAAGTGACTGATGGAATGGGTAGAGGCCTATATGATGGCATATACAGGATTCCGGGTTCGATTATCACGGCTTCGCTTTCACTTTTGCGTCTCTGAAGGCACTTAGTGAAGGACGCCCCGTAATTATTTTGCTTTACGTCCTGAGTTGCGGTATCTGCACTGCTTCTGATCAGGGAAACCAATATGTGTGCGTATAAAAGCTCATTTTCAAGCATTCTGAAAGCACAGGGCACGATAGACACCCAGCTCGCTTGACAAAGCGGACTAGGCCTAGCGCTATGGAGCTTCCACTTGGCTTCGTCGATTTTGGAGCCGAAAGCAATGTGGATTTGTGCAAGGAAGGACGGATCGTGAATGCGCCATCAAATCAGGAATGAGCGAAAATACCGACGTCAAGGCCGGTATTCATACGTCTGAATCAGAGTGTTTGATTAAGTGATGACGGTCTGCAATAAGACATTCTGTGCGTCATTCACATCTCCTTTCTCCTCCGCTTACTTCAAATTCAATACGTCATTCATATAAAGCTCTGGGGTTATTCAAACAATAAGGGCTGTTTGTTCTGTACTGTTCTGTCTTCAGTGCTGTCAAGAGGTTGTTTATCACCTCGGCTATTCCACTCTGCTGTATTTCGCAGAAAAAACTGTAAAGAAATTACACGAGGAGAAATAGGCATGTAAGAACACTAAGAGGTAACCGACAAACATTAAATGAAACAAAAGTACGCCAAGATCAGTTCTCTGGCCATAATCCATATTGAGCTATAATGTTCATATCCACTCAGTTATGTCTATAGTGCGCTAAATCTCTTCGCGGATTCGTGTGCATCGCTGCCCTTAACCGGTTTTCACAGACACTTTAAATCCGTGTTCACTCGTAATTCACCAAAAATAAAAGATTCTCCATGTAACCGGTTAGGTCCAGGTTATAACCAGACGACACAGGATAATAGGCAAGTATGTCGCTTCACAGGCTCTTAACACTTAACTTTTCGTCACAAACGCTTTTGTAGTGTCGGACTTAGCATGCTTCCCTGCGGCACTCCATGACTCCAAAGGCGCCCTGATGTTGGGCCTTCCTTTGTACCCAGAAAAACTCTTCCATTCTTCAAAAAGTCCGCAATGCAACGCTGCATTTTGGCCTTGAATCCTTGTAACGCCAGACCTTCTAGTACATGAACGTGGCTTACTGTATCATAAGCTCATTGCACATCCAGGAATATAGCAACCGTGATGTTTCCGTGTACACGTCGTCCTCCAAATGTGTTATCAAATCTGGAACGTAGTCTGTTGGGTATCTGCTTCTTCTGAAGCCACCTATGCTTCCAGCCCAATAGCTCGTGCTGATCTTGCCACAACATTATCCTTACATTGATCACTTTCTCCATTGCTTTGGAAAGAAAGCTGGTCAAGCTTATCGGCCGAATGGACTTCAGCTTCATCGAACTCCTGCCTGGTTTGAGGAACGCCTCTACCTTGGATAACTTCCAACATCAGGGACCTTTTCTTCTTGCCAACCGTCGTTGTAAATATCAACTAGAACCGATCGATCTTCCTTTCTCAGATAAATTGGCAAGTGTGGCGTATGTCACTCCATCAGGTCCTGGTGTACTCTTTCTTTCCACGGATGACAATACACGTTGGAGCTCTTCCGGTGTCAAGTTCTGGTCGAGGTCGGATCATATTCTGCCAAAGACTTCGCTACAATCACCGAAGCCGACTGAGCTCAGGATCTGTCTTCATATGTTTGGACGAGCTCCCCGGTTTTGAATATTACAACACACAATTCTTCTACAATCTTGCGTTCGCTACTCCACGTGGCAGAGCTAAAGCTTCAAGTGGCCTCATTTGGACTACAGGCTGTCGGAGGGCGCGTACCATATTCCATAGCCGTGGCGCCGAAGCAAACGGAGAAAGCGAGGCACGGAGGTCTTGGCATCTTTTCCTAAAAAGCTTTTGCATTTTATTCAGCATCCCAGAAAGCACTTTGCGGAGAGACTTAAAGTCTTCCAGATTATCCTATCTTCGAAACCTTCGTTCTGATCGCCGTGTTATTGCCCGAAGACGTTCATATTCAGCATCCACTCCCGCATACCCTTCTGGCACGGATACGAAGCGAGTGACCGTAGTTCAACACTCCTTGATCTTAGATGCATAGTCCTCGGCGACACACTGGGACTGAAGATTTTGTCTCGGTAATTATCATGACGCTGCCCAGTTTGTGAGTCTTGTTGTTGTGCTCTTGCGGTTTCTACAGCATTAGGTGGTCCACGAAAACAGGAAAGCGGCCGCTACCTCTCGTATCAGCATCTGTAGTCCAGCACGCGCCAGCTGCTAGCTCAGAGGAGCATACGGTTAGGTCCAGCAATCATAGCTGGTTTTGGGACGTTAAACCCCACAAATCATCATCATCAAGGTCCAGCACAATACAATAATCAGGTTCCCGAAGAAATATTGCGGAGCTGTCGTTCAATATGACGTGTCCGTTGTCCTCACATATGTTTACAGTAAGAGATCCTCTTGTATAGCAGCGCTCACTACACCGCTACACGGGATGCGCGTTAAAATCTCCCCAAAATTATTATGGGATCATGGTCAGGTTGGCAAACTGCGGATTAGTCTGTTGACGAGACTTTCGCATGATGGAAAACGTAGACACTCGCGACAGTTATAACAAGTTGGCCGAATTTCACCTTGCATCTAATGAATTCCGGTGCTTCTGTTTTTGATCTAGCCACCAGCGTCGGTGGAAGGTCTAGTCTCGTCTCACACACAACACCATCCTACTTTGTTTGCCGGGACGTTCTGCTCGATGTACGACATATTTTACATGCAAAGTTAGTGGACACTCTCGATCCCGAAAGACACAAAAATGGGAAACCCATTATGAGCAACGAATCACCTCCGCTCTTATTCCGCAAACCATTCCAGTTCCAATGAAATATCGCGCATCTTTCGTGCCCGTTGAATATTTCGAGCGCCATAATTCCTACAACATAAGACGCTCAATATCTAGTGGCAATGTCATTTCGTGTCGATAACCTGCTTTTGGTAGAGAACTTAGAATCGCCTTTGCTCCTAAAGACAGATACTTTTTGCTAGTAAATTCTTTTCGGATGAGATATAGGTATCATGTGCATTCGTCTAACTTCCTAGCACCCATCATGCAGCTGCAACAGCTCCTTTGATCGCTCCCGAAAGCAGATTGCCGCAAGCGAATCTTCAGTCCACACTAATGCCGATTCGTAACGACAGTTTTTCTTTTTGGAGTATAGAAGAATGATTCACATGCATTGAGTGCTGTTTTGTTTCTGCCTTAACGTTGGATATCTACTTACTAGCGCACACAATAGTGAAAATAGCCAATGGCTGTTTGGTCGATAGCAGTCCAAAGAGGCCCCTGTACTTTCCTCTTCGTATTAGTCGGTGAGCACTTTCGGTGCCGTTTTTTAACATCGTGCGCGCAGAGAGGAATCACCAGATAGTAAACTTATCCTTCAGCCACTGAACTCCAATCGTCGACGAAATCACGGTTCTTGGTTTGGTTAAAAGATTACGTCGGTGTGAGTGACTGGCGTATAGCACCTCGCTGTTCATCAAATGAATTTGAGCTACCAATAGAGTCCTCACATCGTTGTCTAGCCTATACTGCAAGCAAAAGTGGTGGTAGCGACACATCTCGCAGACGTTGCTGTCCGCGTTTTCCTTGAGGCAAAAAATTATCGTGTCCAAACGATAACATTCGTTAGGTAGCGCTGCATATATTGAACTTTGTCGTGCCTCACCAATAGACATCTATTAGCAAAACAACCCTTACTTTTTGAATAGCTCTCGCGTATCGGCAGAGTAATGTACCTATAGATGGAAACAATAACTGCGGGATTTTTTCTGCCGAAACCATAACCTAATTATTAGGCACGCCGTAGATGACGACCCCGCAAATTTAGACCACCTCAAGTTCTTTAACGAGCACTGAAAAGGCACAGTACACAGGCTTGTATCTTTATTTTCTCTTCATCTCCGTCAAGAACACGAGTGCCGCAGGCGGGGTTCAACTGGCATCCTACCGGTCAGCAGCTGAAGGTGAAGCCTCCATGAAGCTGGAGAGAAGAGGTGACACTCAAAGGGAGAAAGTGGAGGCCAATACCGTTAGACAGAATAGGGAATGCCATTCCGCCTTCATCCTCCCTGACTGCCCAGTTCTCTCTGTTAAGGCGGAATTCACAAATCCCTGGCCAATCTGAATTCTCTGAGTCGTCATTTCTTCTTGTCAAGGCAGGATTGACCAATCAGGGAGGCCCAAGACGCAATAGTATTCCGTATTAAGTTTTACGGTATAGGCTTCATGGCTTTGGTATTCTTGGCTTGGTGACCTTGTGCATGTGATGCATTATAGTCAGCAACTATTATTTGTACTCATATAGAATGCTCAAAATTTTTATCGTCCTATCTCACCATCTGCATACTTTGCGCCCACGTGTTACGGCTGCCATATGTGCTCTTGGGCGCTTGCCGCCTACTGCTGCAAGTTATTTCTAGGAAGTGACGTCGTAACCTAAGCTTTGGCGTCTTGCTCATTGTGTGGATAATTTACGACATACGCGCAGCCTTATTTTGTCGTCCCAGGGCCACTGCCTCTTTGCTGACGCCACTGCGATCAATCTCAGTTGGTATAAAAGTGCGGCATAAAGGTATTCGTATCTGAGACGGTATCAATTCGCGTAGGCGACCTTCCGGAACACAGCGATATGTATTTACTCGCACCTTTTACGCTAGCTATGCTGTGGCTGACTTTACTTAACTGTGGAGACTCTACTGAGGTTGTACACCTTACCAAGGAAGGTAAGACTATGCTTACTTGAAGCATGGGTTATTAATGTTTAGAACCGGTTTCGTGGGTGGGAGATGCAGCATGTTCCCTTGTGCGTAATATAGCGGTGCGCATGTCAGAGAGTTGAAAACAGGGTACTAGTTCTCGTAGGCTGACCGGACTGACCGGGCACCAGCAGATCCATATTGCAGGAATGTTCGTGAAAGAAGACCGCCTAAATCGAATGAAGTTGGCGAAGGTCATGACCTAGGCGTTAGATATGCCTTTTCTCATAACAAAAACGTTTCTTCAACCTAATTCCACATTCATATAGAAATGGTTTAGGAGGAACGGCAGTGTAGTGCCTAAACAGGAATTATTACTCCCTAGCAAACTATGGGCTAAAGAGAACTGTGCTGATATCTCTAACGAATTGTCATTTGAAGTTAATAGCCAACAGTCTCGGAGACCACTCGTCTGCTTCATCATGGGCAGACTGGGGACCGGTTCACTTGCAGTCGGCAAGTAGAGGGAAAGAGAGAAGGTTAAGAAACAGCGGCGGAGTTGAATGGGTGAGAGGTGACCCGATAGGAAACGGTGTCGTAGTGTTTCCTTATTATCTGCACAAATCAGGTTCAAGGTTTTACAATACCTTAAATGACCCGAGGAATTTCATGTGGTGATTTAGGAAATGTACGCTACAATGTAAAAATAGGCTGATAATAAAACGCGAAAGATTGATGCAAGAATTACTGACTTCGCTATAGCTCCAATGTCCAGCAAGTAAATATTGCCAGTGTCCGGGTTATGGTTACCTAGACGAAGAACAGGGCGAAAAGACGACGACGAGGAGGAAGACACACGTGCGCTGTATTATGTGCGTGTCTTCTTTGCCGTCTTCGTCTTTTCGCGCTGTTCTTTGTCGAAGTATGGGAAATCAACCAGCCCACCAACAAGCATTCACGTAGTTATGGTTGTTTTCAAGCACACCCAACGACTAACACGAGGTGATAAAACCAAAATTAACCAAATTTTCTTAAAACAATAGCAAGTATTGATTAGAGAACAACGATCATGTAAAAAGAAAGTTTGGAAATTCGCAAATTATGCCGAACAACTCCTAGCATTTATGGAATGAAGCCACAGGTTTTCACGCACATGTGTCGTTGTGACGACATTCTAGAAAAACTCCAGCTTTGTTTTTTTTTAGGGGCGAAGCTCCTTAAAGCGTAGGCTTGCCTACCGTAGTTGTCCGGCGTAGCCACTTCGTCTTCATCGAACGCTGAGCTGCCTCGAACGCTGGCACGCGCTCTTGTGTCACGAGTTCACGCCGGTTCCTCTTCGTCGCCTCGAACGCTGGCACGCGCTCTTGTGTCACGAGTTCACGCCGGTTCCTCTTCATTTACTCCGGCATCCCTCAGTTTCGGTTTCGTTTCGTATTACATCGCAATAGCCCCAGTTCTAAGTAGTTGTTCACAACTTTTCTGGAAGGTAGAAGATGCGAAACGAATACCACAGTGTTCTAGAGAACTCATTTGTCTGTCCATACACGCATATCCACGGAGTGAATGATGATGAGTGGGCGAAGCTCCGGATGTTCATCGTAGATCGTGCCGAGTTCCGGATTAACTTAGTTAACGCGCACGCTACGAATCCTTATGGTTCAACTATGCAGAAATGAAATCTCCCACCGGCACTTCATTACAAGTCAAGATGCGGCAGCTGTGAAAATGGAAGTTTGTGCGGAAGAGAAGTGTTCTAGAGAACTCAGTTGTCTGTCCATACAGCACGAAGCATGGCTAAATTAATCCGGAACTCGGCACGATTTACGATGAACTCCAGAGCTTCGCCGACTCATCATCATTCACTCCGTGGATATGCGTGGATTTTTATTGTTAATTCTTTGCTACATTATAATCATATATACTCGTGTGTTTCTGCAAGCGTTCTTGAATCTACTATGCATACATTAAAAATATTCCATATGTTCCTAGAAGTTAATGTATTTGCATTGACGTTCACCAGTTCATTGTGCACTTTGTCGTTCTTGCTCAGATCGCGCAAAGTGAAGAAAGGTTTTATGATGTTTAGGCTACGTGGCCCAGTGATTCATGTGGCGTGCATGGAAAACTATCATTTCCGACTGCCAGATGGGAAAACATTGAAGTACGCGAATACATTGACAGCTATAGGGGAATCAGCCAGTGGTAGTTCTAGCACATACTACGTATCACATGCCCCGTCATTGACGTGGTTTGCTGAAAGAAGAGTGGGCGCTTTCAAGCTGTATTTTGAAACCTAATAGAATTGCATGACATGCCCACAGGGTCCTCGAAGACTGACTGGACGCGTTTTGTGACTATATTCAAACAGTGTTGCAGGGCGCCTTTATACATTGTGATTTTCCACAAATTAGGCAATTTTAATGGGTTCACCACTTCTTTCGCAGCGGTGGTATTTGAAATGGCAGCTCATCACAAAGATATCACGACTTTTTATTCCAGGTCTGCATTTATTATCTGAGAAAAAAAACAAATTTGCTTGTCTTTCTCTTTCCCAGCGTTGGGAGTATTCAGGGAGTAATCAAGTATGACGATTACTCTTATGCGTGGAACGACGAGAATTTCACGATGTTCCCGTGGTATTGCGTGCCGCATTAAGCAGAAAAGCTGCAAAATTTTCACTCATTTCTGGCCTGAGAGGACCTTTCGCACAATGATTATACGATTGTAATCATAGTCAGTATTAACGACTGCTACGCTCACTCATCTTAAGTTATGTCTATGAGTGAAGGTATAAACTAACTGGGGGTCACTGTCTTCGTCCGGCTGTAGACGCAGGAAACAATCTCGTGATCATGATGGTGATGTAGATTATTATTAATAACTAAAATTTATGTGAATACACTCGTTTCAGGAAGCTGCAAATACAACCTCACAAGAATAATGAACGGCACATCGAGGCCAATGCAATACCCCTGTGCAAACTTGACCTGTAACAGTGGAACACTCACGTGGACTAAGTGAGTGTATTTTTCATTATTGCAGGAGTAACATTGGTCGATCTCAAGTATGGCACCATTACGGAAGAGTGCCTTGAGTATGTCTAGTTCTACCTGGGAGAAATTTATACTACACGGAGAGAACGTGCTTGTCTGTTTTTTGTCCTTTTTTTTTCAACGGCGTAGCTGTTTAAACTCGGCCAAAGTGCGCACAGCGTTCTCGGAAACTATCATCATCACGACATCAGTGCGCGGGCGCTTCTGCTATGCAATTCTCATTGTGCAGTATTTGCGATAGGACGTATTTCTTCTCTTGCGCTCATGCCCTCAGCCCCCTATTACATAATGGCGAGTACGCGGCACAGGAAGCTGGTATGTGCCAACAGCTCGTAACATATCCTAGCCATACAAGTACAGCAGAGAAAGGGGGTGAGGAATAAATTTGAGGAGGAGCGATGTGACAGTGAGGAAGAAAAGAAAAAGGGGAGAGGTTAATTCGTGGAATAGCGTTGCAGAGTATAGTTCATGCGCCACTGAAATTGGGTATGCGCCAACCACTTCTTAGTATAGCATAGAGTAGGTAGTGCGAAATCGAAGTGATGGCGATGAGGTGTGACGTGAGGGTAAGGATAAAAGAAAGGAGATATTGCAAATAGGCAAAGAAAGGGGGCAGAAAGAAGAACGAACAAGAGTAAGAAGATGTCGAAAGACATAAAAATGAGAGACAGGTGAAAGAAAGAAGACGATGAAGAAACGTGATGAAAGAATTTTAATCATTATAGCTTTCTTTGCTATATTACACAACGATCCTGCGATCCTCAATACCTCCTCTAATCCGTCTTTACTCACTGCAAATTACCACATTCATAAGTTTTAGACTTAGCACCCAATTCTTGGCCAATCCCCCACACTGGGTGTGAGCCACAGATGTTAATGTGAACCAGAGCTAGAACCCAATCTAAGTTCACAAGGTTGTGGCGCTCGCTTGTGAGCCACGCTGCATACTCAGATGTGAAGGCGTGCAACGGCGTGACTGGCTGTAAATTTTTTTTTACACATCGTCAATACTATTTCGTAGAAACGACGCTTTCTCGTCAAAGGAGCGCAAGTGGTGAGCAATGCAGTGATCATATATGCCTGTGGCGTATGTTTTATGACATACTATTCATTTGCTTACTTCGCACGAATGATTGCGTTCTTTACAAGAGCTTAGCAACTTTTGTTTCGTCACCGTTGTATAAAATCTCAAGAGCAGATGTAGAACAAGTAAACATTTTTAATATATCAAGTTAGCTCACTGAAGCGTGTCCATTATTAAACCACTGAAGCTTTCCATCACGCTCTAGTGCTTCTCCTCAACTCTCATGACCACTGAAGAGTCCTTGGTCTCTACATCAGATTAAGATCACGTCGCAGAAAAAATAGTCTAATTGTCTAATTTTCATGAAGTATTTAATTCGGGTAGAAATCGCAAAACTTATTTTCAAACGCCTCTGCAAATGCGTTTTAACAGCGTGGCTATTAATTGGAAGAAACGGCATTGATGTCACGAAAAAACCCCTCATCATGAAGTAGCTGCCCGTGTACTTCTATGCAGTTTCTAATGTTCGGCATTTGTGCACAAATGGGAAAGAAGCACGTAAGTACTCCTCAACTAGGTCTCGAAGGAGGAGGTTAGTCAACAGCACATCTGCATCGAAAATCGAGATACGCTTAGGAGTCGTTAAGGAGTTGAGAGACAAAAGTCTGGGAGATCACCTGCCATTAGGACGAAACGGGATCGAATGCGTTTTAAGACCACTGAAGTTCCGCTTTCAAAACAAAAACCAAGAAGCGTCCCATCTTTCAGACAAGCATGGAACCCTTTCCAAGTCGACAGGAGAATCTACAATTTAAACTTACCCTGAGAGAAGAACCAGGTTCAAGATCGAAGAAGAAAAAGAAGAAACAAAAGAAGGCGATCCGAATTCACCTTGTAATCAGATGAGGTCACTGTCTACTTCCTTATCTACTGACAAAATAGTAATACGTGGCAAAATAGTAATACGCCACTACGCTTCGAGGAAAGTGGATTGCATAACGAGTGCGAGGAATCATTTGAAGGAACACAGGGGTGCATGCTCTGTAGCTCTGCACAGGGTTACACGCTTTGTAACTCTGCACCCATTACAGAGGCATCATCAACATCATCATTATGAAGCGATCTTCTTCAACTTCACCGTCATCGTTATTCCAAAGCGCTGCCTCGCGAAGCAGTTTTGTCGTATCGTGCCATGCTTGACGCGACAGGCGACGTGCGCAGCCCGACAGCAACCTGACTTCTTCTCCTCTGTAGGTTGACGCATACCCAGTGCACATACCCAATTGAGGCCAAATTCTTTTGATTTCAATTAGAAATTTTGTAATTGCTAAACAAACCTGACTTGGCACTTCGATATACCTGATGGCCCGATCACTTGGCCAGATCCCCAAGCGTTCACAATGGCCTCTAAGAAGGTTGCTCCTCCAGCTCATGCTGTCATTGTCCTGCGATTCCGCGCAGGTCTGGTGTTTTCTTTCAAAAGTGGTGATCTAGTGACTATGTGATCTTACGGCGTTTCTTACTACAATTTACATTTGCGGACCCAGGGTCACAGACCAGCATCTGAGTTAGCGGCTCTTTCCTGCATCTCCCTATCAATTCACCGTAAAAAACTTTTTCCATTGATGGCCCAGAATGAGCTAGGAAAATAGCCCGAAACACGTGTATATCTTACAGCACTAAAGCGAGCAAATAATGATGTGACGGAGCTATGCTATGTAAGCGCTTGCGAAATTCAGCGCATGAGGTCAGTGTAAATGAAAATGAAAGTGTTAATTCACATAATTTTTTTGTTGCAACAAGTGATACTCTATACTTCATATGAACACGCAGACACATAAAAGGCCACGCAGAGTGAGGATATCTAGTGCCACTGACTCATTGTATGTCTGTTTATATATAGCAATCATGCGCCCTCAGTATTTTTCATTGCTTATCAGCTATCGGAGCCATATAATTATCACAATTAGGCTTAAGACACAATGTTGAGGCTGATAGGAATTCTAAGCTATGTTCTGATACGACTTCCAAGGTCTTACGACAACAGGACGTTAATTATACTTGCTTCTACGTAGTGGTCTTGACCAAGCATATTGCGGGACGCTGTGTGAGGCGGTACGTGATTGCTTAAGGAAAGAAAATAAACAAGGTCAAGGAACAGCAGCTTACATAACCCAGTAGTTTTTCTTTGTAACTTGACCCCCAGGCGAGCTTTTGCCATGGGAATGTGCGCATTAAGTGCGCGTGAGAAAAGTGGCAAACGGTAAAGATATCGAAACAAGACACTACGTGAACTTTAACTATCTGCTATTCCGGAATTTGCGCTTTCTTTTCTTATTTTCTGTGTACTTTTCCGCATTCTCACTCTTTCGGCCACTTTTACTCGGCTATATGCTCATGTTCACTTGCTAAAATTACATGTGAGGGCCACGTTTCGGCGGAAATAAGTCAGTCTGTAGTTTCTGCTCTCGTTTCCTGTTCTTCGCATTTCTCCATGCCTTGAAATTTTCTTGTTTTCTGTCACTTAGCACTTGAATCCCTCCAGTCACCATGTACACATTTGCGTACGCGAATTATCTTTGACGGTTTCGAGGTGTAAGAGACACTGCACTTTGAGGTGAAGCTACCACGTATTAAGCGCGTCCTGATTTTGCTTCAGTGCACTGCTCACACGGTCGATTGTCATTCCGCTCAAGCGAGTACTGTTTCGGACGAGTTTATTGATAAGGCACGCTCTGAGAACAACCTTAAATGTGCAGTATTTATTGGTTCAGAATGAATACAGCTAATAGCAAATTACTCAAAGATATACAGCTTGTGAATCAATTCATAGAGTAAAAAATAGAACAGGCTTGGCCAGAGAATATTTAGGTGTTCAACTAAATTTTTAGTTCTGAATATTTACTGTAAAATGAACAAAGCAACATTTTAGACAATTCTTTTACATGATATGAAATATATATCCTGTGCCATGGAAGGAAGTTTCGCACGTCTGAGACATTTAGACGATATTCATAATTCGTGACTTAAGGGGATAATGGGATATGGTTCGTACCGTAGCTTTCGGCGATGAAATGAAAGTCTGAGCCTTTGCACGCAAAATTTTACGTACGAGCTGAACATGCGTCATGACGGCTCATTCACGGGGCCGTCTTATATCTGTGACAAGTAAGGACGACTAGACTAGACCCATGCACATACAAACTGCTGTACGTGTACATTCGGTCTTTGCTAACTTTGTGCATATTAGCACGATACAGAAAATCTAACGTCGATGTAGAAAACTCCTGCGTTCACGTGTGCACAATTGGGAGTGCCGCACTTTGATCGGCATACGCAGGCGATGGTTAGCACACACGGTATACTTCTTCTTTTGACAAGTGCGTTTTTTGTGCGCTTCTATGTTGTTTCAGTGATGAAAATTAGCACAAGAGGCAGCGTGAGCTACTTGAAGCGAAGAATCAAGTGAGGAAATCATGAGTGGGCACCGAAAATGGGATTCTGTTGAAACTAAACAAACGAGACTATAATGAATGACACAACAACAACAACTATAATAATAATAACAATAATAATATAACACCTGATGTTTTACGCCCCAGAGTTTTGGGGCGTAACAGAAACTAAGTCAAGACACCGTAGTCGAGAGGTTTGACCATCTGGGCATTTTTTCGTTTACTTCGAAACCTTGCTTTTAGAAATATTGTGTAACCGTCAAAAGTGAACAGTTAAATTGAATTCATGAAAGAAATCGAGGAGGACTTGTCTAACGTGCGCTTGCATCACACAGTACACAGACCTTTAGCCTTTCGGCTGTATAGAAGTGCCACCGGCGCTGCCCTGATTTGTTCCCGCGACGTTCGGATCAGCAGTCAAGTTCCACAGCCACTAGACCACCGGAGCGCGTAATAAAGAAAGAAGGAAAGAAAGAAGAGGCTTTCTTTTCCGGGCGTGGGTGTCGCGACCACCTACAACGGCTTCCTCGAACTCGATTTGAGTAGGACTGGTCTAAACGTTACCTCAGTAAGGAAAAAAGTCTGAATGTTCATTTAGCCTTCTTTAACTCCGCGCCTATTGACAGAGGCGTGGAGTTATAAGAAAAACTTCAGGCGCGTATACTCTGGATCCGTGAATATTAATGTACATTTATTCAATGCTTCTACCTCTCAGAATCTGATTTATTCGGCTCTGAACATGTTCAAAGAGTATTTCGACGGTTGATCAAATACAGATGCTTAGAATACTGGATTACCGTTTGCTTGCGTACAGGGCATGGTTCTGTGCATATGACTGAATTACGTCAATTTCTGTTTTTATAGCTGCACGCCTCCTGTATTACAAGAAGAAGATCCGCAGTGTCAGTTAACCTCTTACGATGGAGAATTTCCGTGGTGCTGCTCCAGATATATCTGCGAGTCAACCTGACATCAGCGAATAACAGAAACTAAATCAAGAAACGCCGTGGGAAGCCTCGTTGTGCAAAGCGCTTTCCTAAGCTGTTCTATGGGTACTTATAAATAAATAAATAAATAAATAAATAAATAAATAAATAAATAAATAAATAAATAAATAAATAAATAAATAAAACTTTAGACCAGCGATCCGTTAACACAAGAGGGTGAAAGACGGGTTGGACATCCGTAATGCATGCACACGTTTGTTTTTGATGTTGACTCGTAACGTCATGTGCGGGATGCAAAACGTTGCACTGTTATTGTTTCCTATGTCTGATGTGAAACAAAGGTATTTGTCACAAGTTATCTTATCATCGTTAATCCTTAAGCAAGTGGCAAGCATGTCATGTTACAGATGTCGTGACCTATCAGTCATGTTTCTAATACATATACGTCCCTTCTATGTCAATTTTTTTTATATCAAACGAACGAGACGCGTGCTACACGAGGTTTCTATATTTTTTTTTTTTTGGTACCACGGACATGGCGACGGTCACACACCGCTTCATACGAGCCAGTTATGCGTTTTGTTTGAATCATTCATACTCTTTTTTTTTTTTTTTGCCTATCGCGCTATGGAAATGCAGCCGTGGTTTGCGCGGGGGAAGGAGGTCAAATCCGAAACATAGAGCTAGACCTTATCCACAGCTTATCGCACACAGGGTTTTGGATAATCACCGCCAGTAGCAGTGGGCTTTCGACAACAGTGGGTCAAGCGGAATGGTTGAAGGAAGTGCGCACGCAAATGCGGCGCATTGCGCTTCGCATAACCACCAATAAACGGTACTGCACCGGGCCAAATAGATAGCCTTTTACGTTTTGCGTGGAACCAAGCTCATCGCACCACAATGTCGGCACGGGATCCACCAAGAATGGCTTCGCTGCTTCAAAAGGAGGAGAAAGTTTGCCGTCGGCGTTGGCTAGCTGTCGTGTTGTGTGTTTATCTCTCTTCGGCGGTCCGGGGCCCGATACCTCGTGGGGCTGCCGTCCCCGCCGAATGCGTCGGCTTGAACGCGGCAGCTTCTTCTTCTGTTTGGCTACGTAGCAGCAGATGCAACGCTAGCAATCGGATGATTTTGTTATCGCCAAATTCCTTAAATTACATGAGTTTGGCTTTACTGTTTCGAATTCTGACATTTTCAAATGATATGCGTCCCCTGCCAAAAATTTGCATTGGTCATTAGGAGTTCCTAATAATGCATCTGTATTTGTGCGAAGATACAGCCTGTGTAGAAAATATCATAAATTGAAAAGCCGACCGCGCCTCGAAGCTTAGAAATACATTTATTGGCACTCACCTGGGCCTAGAACTTTCCGTTGCTACTGCCCCGCTAGTCGATTGCGTCGACGCGCTCTTGGCTCCAAGTTCGCGGTCTCCTTTTCAGCCTGTGTGAAGAAGCCTCTGCCAACTTGGAGACCCTGTAATTATATTCAGAAAACAAATCTAAATTATCTCACAATCGAAAGAACATACACTTTAGAATTGCGCGATAGTTCAGAAGAGGTGAAGTAAGCGTACAGTGGAGAGCAGAACCGACTAGCTGAGCTCTCCAGGGCCAACTTTTGCTTTAGACGACCCGCCTCTCGGGTAGGTAGCGTTGCAGGTAAAGGCGTCAGAAATACAGGGTGGCACGCGTGGTAATCAGCTAAAATTGTTTCAAATTCATGTTTAGGAAACTTAAACTACTTGCAACCACTCAGCCTGGCATAAATTATTGCAGAATCGAGGAGAACATATACTGAAAATTTCGCTGAGCTCAGGGGACAATGAAAAATCGCCGGAGTTGCCCCTTAAAGGACACCAAAAGAAAAATATTCTGGCTAGAATGATTTTTACAAGCTGTGTTGGAGTCTATCACTGCTTTCTGTGGGATAACAAACGAATTTTTTGAGCATCGAGAACTGCAGCAGTAATTACTGTTGTCGCTGTTTAATTTAAGTTGCCGGCATCGAAAACAGGACTTCACGTCACGATCTGATGATTTGTGGGGTTTAACGACCCAAAACCAGCTCTGATTATGACAGACGCCGTAGTGGAGGTCTCCGGAAATTTCGACCACCTGGGGTTCTTTAGCGTGCACTGACATCGCACAGCACACGGGCCTCAACATTTCGCCTCCATCGAAATGCAGCCTCCGCGGCCGGGATTCGATCCCGCGACCCTCGGATCTGCACGTCACGATCTGGGCTATTGATACCAAGGCGCAGTGTGCTCCGCTGCCGTAATATGTAATGACGCCTTTGGTTTACTGCACGATTGTTCACTCTCAAAGTTCGTCTAATTAATTTTTCTTTCATTTATAACCTACAGCAGCACCGAGTAGTCAAAATAGATGAGCCGACATTATTTCAGAAAGGTATCGACGGAGCGGAACAGAGTGTGCCACTACTGTGTTTCAAATTCGTTCTTTCTCGCTTACAACTGTTGTGCCCTCGCCAGAAATGAAAGATTTCCATTTTCTATGTTTCATGCCATATTATCGAACCACAATATTGCCCCGCCACGGCGGTGGCTACGGTACTCGGCTGCTGATCGAACGGGTATTATATTATGCACTGCATAAGTGCTCAATTCATTGGGCGCTTCTTATTGCCGTGAACTTGGCGTGGCTTTTTCGGCAGCAGTAAGCGAATTTGAAAACTTCCACTGCGAGCATTACTGCTTGGCTTTAGGGTGGCTGCCAGCACATTAATTTACAAGGTATAGTGATCGCCACCTCTAGCAGCTGAATTGACCAGCACGCCCCATTGGCACAAGCTGTTAAATTTCCTGGAAGTCAGGCACAGCTCTTCCCGCATCACTTGCTACCTGACACGGTGCCTGTAACGGATCCCGGTCAGCCGCGGTCCCAGAGTGCTAATTTATCTTTCACGTTAGTCACTTCCGCGACTTTGGCACTAGACTCAGCTAAAGGCACGGCTGCATACTGCAGGTGACTTGACCTATAAAACTAGTACACTTCGCACGCAGACGAGTGCTGCAAAGCTTGGTTGTGTTAAGGAGACCAAATGTGTAGGTATGGCGCCTCGACAAGGATTTCAAAATATTGCGTATGTCGCACACTTTAATGTGCCTTAGAATCATGAGTGGTAAAGTTCAACTTTCGCAGCTTGTTTTCTGTACTCGCAATAAAAGGCTACTTTTGGCGGCGCACTGCCCCGTGTTCTCTGCCTTCACCATAGAAAGCTGATGAAATCTTTAACAGCATATTTCCAACTGTGAAAGAACGTGTTTTTCTTCACAGGAGGATGTCAAATAAGTTATAACGAAAACTTGCCGGACAAACAAATGAAGAAACCTCATGATCTGTGCGTGTCGGTGAAGTGCAATGCACCAGAAAAGACATTGCTTCTGGAGTAGTGAGTATAATTTGTTTTATGCGTGCTCATTTCTTAACCGGGCCGCTTTTTCAATCTTTATCAGTTCAAAAACCAGCTATGTGTATGGCACCATGAATCTTGAAAAGCATGACAGGAGAACGCCCTCTGCAGTAGGAGAACTGCTAAATATATTAACTCTCAGTAGTTCAATACACAGAAAGACAGCATTATTTTTTCTTTGGAGTCTTCTCGGGCTCTTAAATTCGAGTGTTACACACGAAGTGATCGGCGGAATTACTCTGGGCTTTGACACTTTAATATTTTGAGACGTTATATACTTCATTGATTTTGCGCACAACGTATGCAGAATTGTTTGAATAATAACAATAACAGCAATACTACTACTAAAAATAATAATAATAATAATTGGGGAATAGGAGCAATGCAATCATATCTCCACGTAGTCGGGTTATAGGCGATCACAATGTCATCCTGCAATCCCCACAAGAAAAAAGCACCATTCCATCATAAGCGCATACCGGTCCCGGCAAAGAGAAATAGCCCGTCTTACTCACAAAAGGTGAATCGATGAACAAATTGCAAAATACGATTTAGAACAGGGAATGTCGCGGGAGCCAAAAGGTGAGTGTCAAACCATCCAAGTTCAGGAATGAACCTTGCCATAAGTAATTGGTGGACGTGCTAGATATAACTGGACTCCGGCGTTACGAACAACTTCAAGCAGCGTGACCAAGGCCAGCAGACGTTCAGAAAGCGAAATACCTCGCATGGTAATTAGCGCACGTGCGCGGTGCAAAATCAGTTACTCTCGTGACAGCGTTTTCGCGCGTTCCTATTGCCTACGACGCATAAAGAGGGTGGAATGTTATGGTTGATTAGTTTTTTTTTTTTGAAAGTCGTAATCGAAGTCCTATAAAATATTTGAAACTTGCTGTATCAACTAGAACACATGTTAACCTGAAATATAAGCCTACATCCTCATCCTTCCTACCTGGCTGCGAAAAAAAAATTTAGACGTGGGGCACATATGTATAACAAAGATCTACTTATCAAATTCGCCCAAAGGCTGTAAGTGCGCTTTGTTTCTTGCACTGAAGATTGGCACATGCTCTCTTAATTAGCTTGAAATGATCTTAGCGTAAGAATTCCTGTCCACGTAGTGCTTGTGATAAGCGTAAGTATTCTGTTGCATTTTGTCTGCCACAATTTGTGCCGACTGTGCAGAATGCATTATTCTTGTTTTATGATGCGATGGTGATACACGTCCAATGTTGCGAAACGTGCTTGCTTTAGGACTACGCTTTATTTTTGCACAAACTCCATTGTCACGTGGAACACCCCGTTGCACTGGCCGCATGCATGACAAAAATTGACGCTACGCAAATCACGCATTACGGTGTCGTGTGTGTTAGCCGAATCAAAAGGTTCTGTCAGGTTTGGGACAAGGTAATGGTAGAAACGAAGAAACCTAAAGTGTTGTAAATTCTCACATTCCCTTTTCTTTTTTTCGTCATTTTTTTTTGTACCGTGCTACCAAGCATGCGTCCAGTTTAATAGAGGTTTAAAGCCAGAAAGCAAAAGCGGCGTGTAAAGCCAATCGTACGGTGTTCGAAATTTTATTGTGTACATAGTCTAAAGCAGAGTCGTGTGCAAATGTATCACTCATAAATACCAACATAATCGCAAAATTTCGACACAAAACTAAAACTTGTCTAACGTGACGTCACTTCTTTTTTACAGGATGTGCCGTCACATCCACATTAGTTTTGTTTCCGCCGGATGTTTTTCCTCTTGTATAGACGGTGATACGCTCTGGACAAGCCGCCAATTTTTTCAGCACATGGTCTTCTATGAAAGCTTCGCTAACACGCGGCATGCGGGGCATCAGCGCGACGTCGCGTGCATATTTGTTCGATAAAGCAGCGTCTGTGCAACGACGCGAATGCCGACATTACGTTACCACAGGCCACATTACCCCGAGCAGTAAAGTCGCCACAGTGCTGTGAACGCTCGTAGAACGCTACGTAACGCAATCAGCTACCTGATTTGTAAAGAAAGAAAAAAATTGCAGCATATCCACGGAGTGAATGATGATGAGTGGGCGAAGCTCGGGATGTGCATCGTAGATCGTGCCGAGTTCCGGATTAATTTAGTTAACGCGCACGCTACGAATCCTCACGGTTCAACTATGCACAATGCACAAGTGAGATCTCCCACCGGCACTTCATTGCAAGTCAAGATCCAGTGTGTGTGTGTATATATATATATATATATATATATATATATATATATATATATATATATAATATATATATAATATATATATATATATATATATATATATATATATATATATATATATATATATATATATATATATATATATATATATATACTATATATATATATATGGGTTTTGCCGGTGAACGCTTCTCTCCAACGCGAGCAGCCGGTATTTCTCAATCAAGAAACTCGCTAGGAGACGCTGCCTGCGCCAACGTTGTCTCTCGCGTTTGCCGGGCAGTGTCGAGTTTGCCGGGGAGCGCGTGGCTCCCGGCGCTCGCGGCGAGGGCGAGCGCCAGGTGCCACGCGCTCGCCCTCGGCGCGTGCGTGCCCTCCGGCAGGCACGCGCCGGTGGCTACCTACTACTACGACTACTACTACTACTACTACATACATCGGGACGCACGACCCACGCCTTAAGGAGCTTCGCCCCTAAAACGAGAGACGGGGATGCTACTCGAACGTTGGCTCAAAGCCCAAACAGTTAGGCAAAGGGGAGCTGCTCCTCGCTTGCTGCTTTGCGTCCACTTGAGAGTAAAATGAAACTAGAAAATTTCCATAACGTTAATTTATAGGGTGTGATGCGCTATAGCCAGCTATGATTTTCAGGCAAGGCCAGTAGTGGAGTTCTCCAGAGTAACTTTGGCTACCTAAGGTCTTTAACCTGCACCTCCATCTATCTACGCCGTCATTTTTCTTCTTCTTGGTTTGCATTTTTCCTCCATTAAAATTCGGCCGTCATGTTCGGGATTCGATCCAGCCACCTCGAGCTTCGCAAGCAAACGCCCTCGTCCGTATTTCACAATGGAGCGTATTCTTTCATCGGAACGCTAGGCGGTTTTTGTGCTAGCGAACAGCCGTGGTGGCGGATGGTGGTTATAATCGACCAACGAATTGTTTCTTTTAGAAGAGAGAGAGTGAACATTTATTAGATGCGAAGCAGCTTATGGCGGGGGCTTTGTCCGTCCCTCCCTTCGCCGTGCGGTGTCCACAACCGCGTTGCGCATGCGCATCCTCCTCCCCCTCCTCTCCTTGTCTCATCTCCTCTCCTCTCGGCATTCCTCCTCTCCGAACGACGTGCGTTGACCTCCTCCCCCTCCTCTCCTTATCTCATCTCCTCTCCTCTAGGCATTCCTCCTCTCCTTCCGAACGGCACGCTTTGACTATGGAAACGCTCTTTCTTCGATGAACGCTTTACCAGCTCGCAAGGAACGAGAACGTGCCCTCGCCCGCGAGAGACAACGCTGACGCAGGCAGCGCCTGCTAGCGTCAAACCGATGCAGACGCGGTGTGCACCCCCCATGCTGCTTCGCATCGCCTCATGGCCCCCTTTAGCGAGAGATGGAGTAATCTTTTCGAAATTCCTTAAATCTATATATAACGTAGATGGTGCTCTTCGTAAAGTGCTCCACTGGCTATAGCGGCTCGCCGGGCCTTGTCCACGGTTGCCAATCGGCTTCCCAAGGCCTGCTCCGAGAGTCGAGCCTCCGGTGACCACCAGTGTGGTAATGTGTGTGTTGGTACAAGCGCCGACTTCGCTGCACCGGGCCGCGAGATGCACTTGAAGAGAATAGGCTCGCTGCACGTCTACTTTTAAGTGCGAATGCACTTTATAAGCGACCCTGAATCCGCCGTCCCATAGCAACGGCGCGAGGAGCGGAGAGGAGCGTCTGTAGCAACGGCGCAGCGACGTCACACCCCACGTGACTGCGCGCGCTCCGCCTCCTCACCGCGGTTTGCGCGGGCGCACCGCTCTCCGCGGCGTGACGTCACGGCGCGCTGTGCAGCTGGCGTCGCTGTGCAGCGGGCGCACCGCGCGGGCGCGTCCCTCGGTTCCGGTTGTGGTGGTGGGTGACTTTAACGTGGACGTTAGAAAGGACAATGGCTGGTTGATTGACCACATGCTGAACAATTACTCGATGACGTGTCTGTCTCTCGAGTTTCCGACCACGATCAACGGTGGCTTCATAGACTTGGCGTTCAGTAGGAACTGTACGGTCCGCGCCGTCTTGCCGGATCCGCTCACCGTACATTTCTCGGATCACAAAGCGCTGGTACTAACCGTGAGCTACAACGATAACACCAATAGGTGCTGATCTGTAGTGACGTGTGTAGAGTGTGTGTGTGTGTAACGTGCTCGGCGATGTGTGCATTTATGCATCTACGAAATTGCGAGGTGTAAATAAATAATACTTCGTGTATAAATGTGTGTGTGTGTACAATACATCATGATAACACTTTATATTCATTAATTACACTTTAATCATAACTTTACTCCCCCTCATAGCATCACCCCGTGCATTCGCACTTAACCATGTTCACCCTCGGGGAAATGCTTTCTTTTTTTACATACGTAAGCTCTCAAAATTTTACCGCTCTTAAGTGTGTAATAGACCTGTTCTATGGAATATTGATTGATTAATTTCTGGAGTTTAACATCCCGAAACGCTGTTTTAATTATGAGAGACGCCGTAGTGAAGGGCTGCCGAGATTTCGACCACTTGGAGTTTTTTAACGTGCACTGAAATCGCACAGTACACGGGCCTTCGCGTCCATCGAAGTGCAGCCGCCGCGGCCGGGATTCAATCCCGCGACCCTTGTATCAACGGCATAATATAATACCCGTTCGACATGAACCACCTAGCCCTGCAAGAAGGTTTTATTACCGTAGCTACTATATATAGACCACCGTGACGGGGCTGTTCTATGGGTGACACCCTTTTAGTTTGCATAGCTAAAACGCAAGGCAAGGGGTGCAGGTATACGCCTCCTTGCTTGGGGTGCGTAGCCAAAATGTAGGGCGTGCTTTCCTATGCCACTGTGAGTCGAAAGCGCTTGATTTCATAATTATTTATTATCGCACAAGATGCATGGCAACGCAGAAACATCGCACATGTGCAATCAATTATGTACTCAAGCTTATCGAACTGACCCACAACTCGAGCGCTTGCCTTTCACACTGGCTGTACGCCCACAATTCCGTATATGTAGTTCAGATTTTGACCCGCTATGCAGTGACAGTGGCGAAATTACTGTTTTGTTCCGTTGTAAAATAAAAATTCATAAAACACTGAATTTAAAGTGAGCTAACCGATAACCCTTCAGCACACAGATCTGTTAATCTAAACACGCCTTATATTCACTGCGACACTGCCGGAAAGTTGTCATACATCTGTAGCTTTCTCCTTTACGCTCTCAAAATAACGGTGCAAATCAGCCGGAAGTGAGGTGTTGCAAGAGTGTTTTATTGGCAAACACCCAATATTTAAATATAACGCTGTGGTAAGCTTGCGGTAGGGATGTTCACAAGTGTGGTGGTAACCTAAGCACCCTTATTCAACCCATAAGGGTGTATAGTTTCTTACTGTGTACCATGCAGGGAAACTCCGTATGGCTTCGTTGGCATCAAGAAACCATCCGGCTTTTTTTTTTTTTTTAAGAAAATGTTGAAGTTGTTCGTTTGTTGGGCTAGACAACAAGTGAACATGGTTCGCTATCCCCAAAGGAAGCAAACTCGTGCACCGTTCTTGGTCGTTTTATTAAATCTCATTGTTTTTTTTCACGATCATTGGTTTAGTTTTGCTTTTAAGCATTTCATTTCTAAGCTATCGCTGAGCCTCACGCGACGGCGCGCACTCGGTTGGCCACTAAGAAAGCCTGCCAAGAAACGCAATGTTTCCTATTTCATTAGGCATATGCACATGTGAAAAGACAAAGTGCAAGATATATTCTTTCTAACAATACCTAATGCTTTATTCCTTGCAGCTGTCAGCCTCCACAGCCTGAACAAAATGACTGCCCAATTTCTACTGCTGACAAGTTGCGTGAATTTCCGTGGTGCTGTCCGGCTGTGAGTTGCGCAATGTCGCATTCATAATATGAAAGAAAATAAAAATGAACTTCGATTTCATGCATATTCATGTGGTCCGACCGCGTACGTCATGTACATACCACATATAATTATTTCTCCTTCCTAACGAGTCAAGCGAAAAAAATTAAGGGCTACAAACGTTGCATTTTAATCAGAACATGAAAACGACTTCCAAACAAAACATTGAGTGAGTTCATCGAATGTTTATTGCCTAACAATAAAAAAACAAAAATAAAACCGACAATACCCCCATTACACATGGGAACCAGCGAAGCGGCATACTGCGCAGCGATGTCTGCGCACTCGATTAATCCCGTTTATTCGTCAAGGCTATGTTTCTGAATGCGGTTAAACGCATCTTTGGCTGGCGTTTATTATAGTGCTTATTTCAAATGCCGCCCATTGTGTTTCGCAACATCACCACCAGGTCGTAGTAAGCTGAGGGCATGAGTGCATCAAGCGCAAGAGAAGAAAGAAACGCACGCGCAATTTTTTTTTTCTTTACAGCGGAGCTGTTTCAACGTGTAGAACTCCGTAGACGACCGCCGAATACTGCGGACGCTTTGCGGGTGCGGGCCACAGAACGCGGATATGTTCCAAGCACCTCCAAACACATAGCACAGCGTTGGTGGGAGAGGTAAGTGAAGATGAGAAAGGAAAGGGGGAGGGTAGAGGATTGATTTGATTCGTGGGGTTTAACGTCCCAAAACCAGCTCTGATTATGAGAGACGCCGTAGCGGAGGTCTCCGGAAATTTCGACCACCTGGGGTTCTTTAACGTGCACTGACATCGCACAGCACACGGGCCTCAACATTTCGCCTCCATCGAAATGCAGCCGCCGCGGCCGGGATTCGATCCCGCGACCTTTGGATCAGCAGCCGAGTGCCATAACCATTAGACCACCGTGGCGGGGCAAGGGTAGAGGATAGAGCATGGTATATCCTTGTACAGTATAGTTTATGCGCCACAAAAAGTGCATATGTACAAAGCACCCCTTCTTTTCCGGAACGTACCCGACACCAAAATGCCGCTTCTGCCCTGTTCGGGCAGCAGGTCTCTCCCATATTATGTGGCAATGCCCCACCAAATGTCCCACCCCCACCCCGCACCCTGAGACCATTATTTAGTCGTGAGAGGCTGTGGGATACTGCCCAGCACAGCTCCGACCCCATCTTGAAACTGGGAACTGAAATGGACTGAGGAGGTAGCGGAGGCGTGCCACGATTGGTATACTGCTGTCTACATAGACTTACCTCTTTCCTTCAATCCCTTCCCTTTATTAAAAAAAAGTTCGCTCATTCTCTTGCATAGCGTGGCCATGTATAATAACCCGCCGCGGTGGTGTAGTGGTTACGGTACTCGGCTGCCACACAAAAAACGCGGGTTCGATCCCGGACGCGGCGGTCGCATTTTCGATGGAGGCGAAAATGCCAGAGGCCCGCGTACTGTGCGTTGTCAGTGCACGTTAAAAAACCCCAGGTGGTCTAAATTTCCGGAGCCCTCCACTACGGCCTTTCTCTATCTCTTTCACTCCCTTTCCCCCACCCCCACGGACGCTTAGCCGTGCTCCCTACATGGGCTGCAGAAATTAGCGTCCTTTACTAACCGAACCACAATCATCATCATTATCATCATCATCATCAGGCATAATATAGTATAGCAGTGGGCGAGTGTGGGGACAGGTGTAACAGTGAGGAAGAAAAGGAAGAGCGAGTACTCTACAGAAAGAGATAGAGAAAAAAGAAGAAATATGACAAGAAAAAGAAGATGTACAAGGAGATAAAGAAAGAAAAAGGGATTGGCAGATCCCACGTGCAGTGGGAATCAAGGAAATGCGAAGCACGCATAAGGAACGTAAAATGGATTTGCATTGTTGTCTCGCTATACCGAGTTTGGTACATACGAAGTTAACGAAACGGCCGCAAGAGCACCATGACTGTGGCATGTAAACCATGCCGCTCATACACGCATGTCATGATTCTAACGTTACGACTTGTCATTTACGTTCGTCATGCAGTCGTGTTGTGCCATATCAATTTTGGTATACATCCCTTTAAGGAAACGAGTGGCATGTAGATCATGCCGACTGCCTCACGGCATACGCTGCTGGACCGCCAATTCAATTCAAGGGCGATGTTCACAACATCCATCCATCCACTCGTAAGAGGGATAGCTCTGGTAGTGCTCGACATAGAAAAAGTTGAGCATAAAGCTTGACTTCGTGCATGCCCTTACAAAAATGTCATATATGATGATATCAGGAATTGGGCATATGTGGCTGTATATGGCACGTACCATATTGCAACCCGGTAGGCTATCACTCGGGCTCTTTCGACCAGCACTGCTACGTACATCGCCGACTTCTTGTTGCACGACATTATACTACACCACGGTGCCCCTCGCCAACTGCTCACAGATCATGGCCGCGCATTTTTGTCGCGAGTAATCGACGATCTCTTGCGGTCCTCCTCCACGCAGCACAAGTTGACCACCTCCTACCATCCCCAGACAAATGGCCTCACCGAGCGCCTCAATCGTACCCTCACGGACATGCTTTCAACGTACGTTTCGTCTGACCACCGCGACGGGGACCTGGCACTACCCTACGTCACTTTCGCCTACAATTCCTCACGCCATGACACTGCCGGTTACTCTCCGTTTTATATTATATGCTTTTTGGCCGCGAAACAACCTTACCACTGGACACCCTACTTCCGGATTTTACGGCGCCGCCTAGCGAATATGCACGTGATGCCATCGCTCGTGCCGACCACGCGCGTCAAGTCGCCCGCTCGAGGCTCCGCCTCGCAAGCAAGCCAGAAGCGCCTTTATGACAGCCGCCATCGCGATGTTGCCTTCTCACCCGATTCCTTAGTCCTACTATGGTGTCCTTATCGACGTGTTGGCTTGTCAGAAAAGCTGTTATCAAGATACACGGGTCGTTACCATATCGTCCGCCAAGTAACGGACGTTACCTATGAGGTTGTTCCCGTCTCCCCGACTCTGTCTCCTGCAGCTCTTCCCAGCGACATAGTTCACGTGACTAGACTCAAGCATTACTACCTCCCGTCTGACGACCGAATTTAAAGTGCGCCGAGACGGCGCTTCTACCACCGGGGGTAATGCTACGAAGCGACCATAGTATTTGGGTATGGCACATACCATCTATGGAGAAGAAGACGAAGACGGGACTGGCTGATGGGCGGACTGTCCACCATTTTGGTTGCTGCTAAGAGCCTCGCTGTAAATACATTTGTAAATAGCCGTCCTCTGTGTCTTTCTCGTAACAATATTTAGCCAGATATGCGTATATGGCCAGATATGCATATATGGTTATACATGGCACGTGTCCGTATTTGGCTGTGTTTGCCCAATACGTCTCAGAATCTTACATGGCATCCCTCGTGTTTGTCTTTCACTGGCATATATGTTTCTATCACGATTTGGCCAAATACGGCCACATATGCCCAATTCCACATATCACCATATATAGCATTTTTGTAAGGGTGCCCACATGTTGGGTAATGAGAAAGTGTACTCATTCTTCAGATACAACAAAGTCAAAGCGCAGTACCTATGAGCATGTTGCCTTTCGAAACTTAAAGGAGTACTGACACAATTTTTCGGCGGCTCAAGATGTGCATTTTTCGTTTTCTAGCCATGTATTGTTAACGCCCTCCACACACGGAAGCCAGAAAATACGTACAAATCTTTTAGTTTGGTTTTAAAGTTTTCGTCACCCAGCACTGCAAGCCAGCCCCAGCGCAATGGACACTACGATGACGTATGAGCACAGTCTATTAAATATCGCCGAAATCGCTGTCATATTCACTGGACGACCGTGAAATTGTCGTCGTTTGCGTGCCCACGTGTAATTTACCACACACGACAGAGTTGCAGCGACGCTATCATGAATTGCTGTCCCTACGTGACTCAGACGTACGTACGACTACGTTGACACGTCACTAGGAAACCGCCCCCTCGAAATCGAAACCGAAAGTGGGCTCTTAAGGAAGCCGTATTAAAAATATATTCATTGCCTTGCGAGGCACCATGGTACTCTTCTTGGGGTTCTCCACGCTAGTGCTTTCATTTACAGCAATAATACAAGAGTGTCGAAACTTCGTGTCAGTACTCCTTTAACGCAAACCGCTTTACAACGCCGACGTAAAGGTTAACCTAAATGACGTCGACTCAAACCTAAGTTTGTTTATCTGCGGTGGCAGGAAGTGCGCTCGCGATTTCATGCGCTTCGTGCACGGTTCTCATATTTCAAAACACCGCAGATTTCAACGTCACCGCTCGAGAGATTTTCAACTTTTCTTGTGCAGGTGGATTTCATTTCTCAAGACTCGCATATTTCTCACGAAACAGTTTCTGCGTAATGGCATCCTGATGCACGGAGGAAAACATGAAGAAAGACATGTGTGCATTAAGTGAAATATTTCACATTTACTTTTATCGCATCAACACATTCACAGAATCCTCCACAATGCCTCATTAAGTGATTACGTTTACACAACATATATCCTGTAATATTTGCGGTATTGCAATGCCTTGACCGTTGCGACACCAGACATAAAATCTCGATGGCCTGCACTGTCTTGATTCTGGCCCCCATACTGTAGTCCCAACACATTGGAGAGGCGACGGTACGTCACACGAACGCCATCTGCATGTAAATGGTACGTGCTTTCTATCATTCTATCCAAAGAAGGAAACAGCGTTCCGCACGCGTCGATACCTCGTTAATGCAATTGACACAAGTGCCACGTTGTCGTTCCCCTAGCGTCGTGTTTTGTTACCAGTAAGTTAGGGGACAGCGCTTCTGCGGTCACATGCTTAAGCGCGACTGGTTATTTCTAAAGTAAGACATTCGACGAGAACTTTCCCGCGTGCCGTTTACTATGGCTTTAGTTGTGGTTACGCTACCGATTCATGGTCGCAACAATAAAACGAATCGACCATTTTAGGCTCTGCCTGCGTATACGTTACGTACTGACAGGCAGAACCCTCTGTCTTTTGCGGAAATAAGCAATGAAACGGTAATATTAATCTACTCAGCGTCACAAGTCTTTCCCTCAGCGGCCAGGGTTCCTCTATTATTCAGACAACGTTTGTTGCTCATTGATCCTCTATCAATCAAAGGCAAGGACGATGTTTGGCCTTTGTTCCTTCTATTCATCAGACGCCTTCCAACAAAACAAATACACGCCTGAAACATACAAGCAGGCTGAAGAAGGTCATGGACACTACAAGATATCCGGCAAATCCAACGTATTCTCGCAATCTATGCTAAGAGAAACTGTATGCAGGGAACTCGCCTTTTCCGAACATTTCGACAGTGAGTCAAGCTTTGCAAGTGGAGAAACAGCGAGTTCCACCGAGTTTCTGTGGAAACTCGGTGGTTGGTGGGTGCGCAGCGTGGGCTTAACAGTCACGTCGACAACTCTGTAAAAGTAGCTTAGGTTCGCTAAGAAACGCTTCGCCTTCGAAATCATCTTTCTCGTGGCGCGATGAATTCAACGCGAAGTTTAGGTTTAAGAGCAAGACCCAATTAGAGGTTATCTGGTGACACATACATAGCGCGCTCATCCGTAAGTGCTCGTTGAGACGTTACGCTGAAACGCAATTTAAATTGTGCAATGGGTCTCTTGCTGAGCGTGTAACAGAGAAAATAAAAGATATGCAGGCAAGACAATTGAAAAGCTGCTGCTTCACGTAAGGCGAGAACACCAAAGATGTACCACAGAAAAATCTATACCAAATCCCCGAAACCCCCCTAAGAAGCTTCCCATACTTGTACGTAGATGCAGAGCTTAAAAAATTAAGAAAGCAACGCTCTGGTTTGGCTGAAGTTGTCTCTTCCTAGACGCAGAAAGACCTGCTTCGCTGTTTAGCGTTAAAGGCTGCAAAGCATCACCGTCCTTCGAGGATGCAGATCGCAAGATATGCGAGTATATGCGAGTGCAAAGCTCCATCCTCCTTTTCCTTTTTTTATTGTGGCAACTTCATTTGGAGATTCACAAGTGGTCGCCGGGCCTAAAGACACAACTATGGTCTATATTGTAACGATGCTGTCCTTAGCGCTCATACCTTGCTGTGTGGCCGATAGCATAAGCGAAACAGTGGCAAGAGCTATTCGAAGGGTCGGCCTCCTTGTTTTCGTAAAGGAAGGTATATACATTTTCCCGCAAGCCTCCATCGTTCTTGTTTTCATAATTTACAATGCTCGCTTCACATACCTGTAAATTTAGCTTAAACGTTTCTTCTTGTGTGATTGTGTGCTAAGCGATGTTGAGCTCTGGGATCGCCTTCAGCTAAACGCATTAAAGCTTTATATTTTGTTTATCTCGTGTATAAGACTTACCGCTGTGTTTAGGAAAACCTTTAGTATGAGATGAAACGCATGAGACGTAGCCGGAGCAAACCCCTACTCAAACCCATGGTTCTAAAGCATGACGTTCCAAAAAAAAAAAAAAGAAAGAGTCGTAACATTTACCTCAATTGCTGCGCCAAGTTTGGCAAGTTGGGATAGCTATTTGACGGGACATGACCTGCGCATCAAAGACAGACTAAATAGAAGTAGAGAAGACATATTAGCGCTTGTCTCACCAACTTATTTCGACCCCCCTACCCCTCTGGCGTTCTTCTCTGTCAGGTCACCTATATGTTCTTAAACTAGTTCAAGGGCTTGTACTTCAATAAATCTAAGTGTAGTTGTCGATTTGCGTGCCTGTTCACGGTACGTCCTTCCGTAGGTATATCACCACTATCAGCCCGAGTTAAACCATTCGAAATTATGTTTCCACTCTATGAATGCACATGTTACCATCCTTTCCATCGTGAGACTGGTCACAAAAGAGGGCACATCATCATAGTGCTTAGTGTGGTTGCAACTGTACTCAGCCTCTTTGCGTAATCAGCTGCCGGATACTCCCTCAAGCTTAGATCACTTACTTCAAAATTTAAAACTACTGTCGCAGGTTGCTGACGCTTAGAAAAGAAGCAAGACATCCCACGACTGCGGCAATGGGATAGATACAGAGGACGGAGGTGTCCCAAAGATTAAAACTCAATGTTTAACGTCTGCAGTTGATAAACACAGTGCAAGCAATAAAGGATATCGCAGGCGGTTTTTTTTTTCTCGTAGATCAAGTAGGCAATTCAACGTCTAGATTTCGTAGTTAACATAGACTGGTGCGTTTCACAAAAGGTGCCGCAACATTGGCAGAGCAATTACTTCGTTTTTGTAAAGAAGCGCTCAAAAAGGCCAGGAATCTGTTCACTCCTTTCGCGGGCTAACGGAAAAGGTTAGTAGCTATTACAAATGGTGCGCGGTAAGTATCTAGACAAGGCGAACATACTTTCTGCTTTCATGAAAATGTGTCGTCAGTTATGACACGAGGCTGGAGAATGGGCAGACGAAAAAGCCAAGAGACCTCTGTGTGGCCGTCACCTGCAATGCTTCAAGCAAAAGTCTGGAGTTAGAATAGTAAGCATCTGTTTCTTCAAGCGAACCTTCTTATACCTCAATATTTGACGTAGACGATTTGGTACCATGCTAGTGCTCTATTCCCAAGACATAAATGGTCTTGCAGGTTGATAACAAACAAGACAAAGCGCTGGATATTAAGGGCATTACGGTAAGGAGTCACAGCTGACAGTCCTATCAGGGCATGCAAACTGGTCAGAGATATAACATTATATTGAAGGAACGATCCCCATCAATTGGGATCTTTTTCTGTCTTATAAGAACTATAGAAATCGATTTGGCTAAGTCGACAATGCAAAATAATCAGCTGTACAAAAATTTTAATTATTTGCTGCTGCCTTCACAACTAATTCCGCATGATTGTACGGAAAGACTGCAAAAAAAAAAGACCATGTAGTGCAACTAAATAGAAAACTCTGCAAACTTTACACGCTGTCGCGATATCCAACATCACAACAAATTCATTTTATCACGAAGGCGTTTTATGCCTGGATGGGTGGATTAAAATCTTTATGGTAGTGCGTTAGTGCGTACATGAGCGTGGAGCGTGCCGCTCCCACGTAGGGGGTCCACCAAGAAACCATTGACGTACATCCGTCACGGAAGTGGATGTCTGAAAAAAATCAACGCACAGAAAATGTACCACCCGCTGGGATGTAAGGTTAAAACAAGGGCGTGTAGCAAGCGAAATTGCTCTTAAATTTATACTGCCTTCCACTGCACTCTTAGTTCGCCGCAGTCGTACCGCCATCTATGGACGATGGAGCGAAGCACATTGTCTGGCTAACGCGTGCCGGCTATTAGGCCTTGAGTAGACTCAGCACCTATATCGCAGCGGGGATGGAGCGGCGCGACGGCGTCCTGCCGGCGCGTTGCTTGGGCAAGCTATAACCACGGCAGCTGCAAAATTTCTCTTTGTGGCCAGGTGTGCTGCAACACCCTCTTCTTCTGAAACACAAGGACGGCTGCAGAAAAGCAAATGGAATCTCTCTTTTAATCTCCATCCCCGATTGGTTCAATTTCTGCAGTAGTTTTCTCACCAAGATTTTGAGCCACTTCGAAAATAGTGACGGGAAAGTTCCTCTTTCCACGCATTAATCGTGATGTCCGAAGTGACCATGTTCGTGCGTCGCTTGTCAGCATTGTAAAGTGCAGCGAGACATCTCGGCAGCACTTGGGGCAGCCTCAACACTGGTGTTGAGGAGTGCATGCACGCTTCCTTTTATATTTGTTGCTCTGTTGACAACCCGCTCCGCACGTGCTTGAGTCACTAACAGGAAAGGGGGGGGGGGGGTCATTTCTGGGTTGAAAAGACTAGCGCATCGGAGCGGAGGCGTGGGATGGGAACGGTGACCGGAACGGGTCATATTGGGAGGCGGACTCGGGGAGCGAACGAGTAAATACGAAACGAGGGTCGCTCCTACGAGAAGTGTTTGAGATGCCATTGAGGCAAAGTTGTTGTACAGTTTTGTAAATAAGTGCAAATAAGCTAGTACCTTTATCGAACTTTGACCCCCAATTAACGACGAAGCATCTACTATTGAACACGAAGAAAGAAGACATATATCGAACAACCGGACTGCCGATTTCATCGGTTCAACTGGACGGCGTAGGTCAACTACAACTACGCCACAAAGGCTAATCACATGATATGTGTAGACATATTCATCTGTTGGATTGAAGCTATTCCTATCGTCGACATCACGGCGGAAAGAGCCGGAAGTGAGTTTTCGCACCATTGGCTTGCGGACTTCGGAGCGCCCCACCCAGTCACAACGGACCTAGGCCAGCATTTTGAATCCGCCTTAGTCTCTGAGACTACACAACTCATAGGGGCCCCTCTAATGCAAAAAAGAAGAAAAGATCTAGGGGAGTTTTCATGAGCAACTCCATGGTGGAGCGCCTTCATGACCAGCTGAAGGCTGCGCTGAGATCTAAAATCCCCAGATCTTTATTCCGATAAGGACTCTCCTCGGAGCGACCAAAGAACGAAACTGCATGCGGTTTGCCGTACCCGTAAACCGTAAAGAAATACTTTCGCTGCAGTGCCGCTCAGGCGGTATTGGTCTCGATATGGACATGTAGGTGGCAGAATCGTCACTGCGTGAGTGGGGATAGGGGTTCGCCGGCGCGCTTTGAAATGTACACAGCGGCGCTCTATTGTGACTGCTTTGAGGCAGTTGTTACTTAAATAAAAGTACAAATTGCAGTCAAACGGTAATTCAGGCATCCTTCAATCTGACGTCAGTGCAGGAAGCATGCAAAACGTCTTTATTACACGTGAAGGAAGCGTGAAATGCCATTAAACGGGGCACTGACACCACCTAGCCTCCCAGTTCGACTTAGTCGGCGGCTCTCTCCGTCTACCTTTCTTTCACCATACCTAAGTTCTCTTCTGCCTACAAAGATGGAATTGCTGTTATGGGACAGAAAAAGCTGAGTATTGTGTTTCTGCTCGTTTTTCATTATTGGCTACACCAACAACGAGAACTGTTACTCCGCATTGAAAAAAGTAGCACCTTGTGTACTCCGCTGCATCACTTACACGCATACTCGAGTTTAAGTGCCTTGCATGTCATGGTCCATGAAACGCAAGGCAGTTAAATGGCTCAATTACTCAAGCTACGTGACTGTATATGCCACTTGAGTGCCATCACGATATTTGACAAGCGCCTATATTAAGCAAACACTTTAATACTCAAACTCATAGCTTTCCTCGCGCGATTACTTGCGTGACCGTGACAAGAAAATGTTTTTTATGCACATAGAAAAGGTGTGTTCTCCAAGAGATTAAACGGCTGCTGTTTTCCGTCAGGCTCGCAATCACGTACCGCAAGACGATATCGCTGCAGCGCTGCATTTACACATTCATGTTCCCCACTTATTCTGAAGGACGCTAAGGGTACATTGCCGTATACCTGAAACGCACAGCAGCAGCCAAAATAAAATAACTGTGCCGAACTGGAGGGGTGACGATGACGTAGCACGCTCCCGACACAGGCGCTTAGTGATTTCCAAACCTGCAGCGCAAAACGCCAAACCTGCAGCGCCACACCTGCAGCGCAGAACGAAAATAATACTATAACTAATACTCTTATTCTTTGATAAGAATACATGAAAGCATTCAACACTGCACCGGCCCAGAAAACGAACATATTGGAGGATATGTGTGACGTACGCGCGCGTGTAAAATCGTAGTGCCAGTGTAGTTCCTTGCGCTCGGTACAATCGAAGAACCATTTACCAGCGGTGGTGCTCGCTTCGTCTTCGAGATGCAATGAGCAAACTTCGTGCTCATAAGCTAGGCACCGCGAATTCATGCTCGGAATATGCCAAGATTTCTCGATTTTTGGTCGATTGTCGATTAGCCTATTAATGGCGATCGACCCGCTATCACGTGGTATCGACAAGCCCCAGTGCTAACTTAAGCACCGCCAAGTCATTCCACATATTTTCCAAGATTTATTGATTATTGATTCATTACCGATAAGGTATTGATTAGGTATTCATCAGCTATCAGTTTGCTAGCATTCAGCAATCACATGATATATGCGAGACTAGGGCTAAGTTAGGTATTGCTAGGCAACGGCGCGCGTACTAATCTGCGACGACGGCCGTTTCTTCACCAGTTGTAAAATTAACAGCTTTGCTGTTAAAAATTACAGTTTTACAGCATTTAGTGGTAATTCTGAGAGAGACCACCACAGAGAGGCAACAAATGCGAAGGAAATGGACGGAATTGAACTAGGTTGTAGCTTACGTGATAACGCACGCAACTCGACCATCTTGCGGGGGAGTTACTGGCGACACAAAAGCTGTAGCTACTGGACTGTCGTAAGCACCATCGACTTCATAGATTATCACGTGCAGACAACGCAGAAGCAGTCGCTGCCATCGGCAACCAGCCCATGGAAGTTGTGCTGGAATGGGCTAGCGTCAACTTGGCATTTGACATTTGTACGTGTCCAAGAGCTACAACTTTCCGCGAACAGAGGTTTCACGCGATACGAGATCTTACTGACGTGGTATAAACGCGGAGAGAAGCACTTTACATTGTTCTAAAAACAAAGGCTGAGGTTCATCGACGGTCTTGAATGTGTCACTCCGTGTTTCGCTTTGGAAAACAAGATTGGCCTCCTTCCATCATTGATCATCCTTGTATGACACCCTGCACCTGTTTTCTCTAAGTTCTGTACCGTCTGGTGGTGACACCTACGGCGCCCGATACATAATATAATCAAGTGATTTGAGAAGCAGTGCTCTTTGACCTCAGAGCTTAATTCACCCCCTATTTCTTACCGGAGAGCACAATGTATTTAAGAAGGCATTCAAGCAGTGAAGCTCTTTCTTTATTCCTTCGAAGCCTACACACTAACTAGCGGTTTCCTTTCTTATTTTCTGCACTTAGCGTGTGGGAAGAAAGTACATTCCACGGAATTCGCTCATATTTGACGCGCGCTGGCGAAGACATTTTTACGCGTTAACAAACGTTCTGAAAAACCTGTACGTGTCTTTATAGCAGTACACGATCTTTAGGCAGTGCAAAAGGAACACATTTCGCTTCCTTGGCATACAGTGTCAACGCTCTCCACACCGCTGAGCCATAAAACACGTATCAAGTATTTTCAATTTGATATTAAGGTTGTCCTCATCCAACATCATCAAGTCAATGCCACGGTAATCGACAATATCATGACGTGCGAACACCAGTCGCCTAAAAACCGCGGAAATTGCTGCCAGAATCGCTGAGCGACAGTCATCGTTGTTTGCATACACCACGTGAAACTGACAACAGCAGAGAAAGTTGTTGCAACTTCTTCAAGAGTTGATATGCCCTTGTCAGTTAGACCTACGTCCGACGGTGTTGACATGTCACGATAAAACCACCCCCTCGAAATCAAACCAGAAGTGGGCTTTCAATGCAGCTGTAATAAAAAAAGTGACAGTTTCACCAGAACTGGTGTACTGATGAGAAACGGCGCCCGTGGGCAGACCGTCAAAGGTTATTTACGTTCCATTTTGCTGCTATACGGTCAGTACTACGTGTGTACCAAGCTGTGGAAATTGAGCAGAGGAGAAAACGTTCACCTTACGTCACAGGGGAAGACAGCGCATGTAAAGGTAGAACATGAGCAGCACCTCGGCTCGCTGCCGACTTTGTATGACCGCGGTGCGGGTCGCAGTAAATCAGATCACACTGCGCGCATCTGTGGACGCGCAGCACGAAGCACATTTACGCGTGTGCGGGCTTGAATCTGCTTTGAATGACACGTGTTGCAGTGATTACGTGAGAAGTGAAGCGTGCCTTGCTTCAACGCGAGTAGCATTCTCCTGGTGCTCTTGAGCAGGCGTTCTGATGAGACGCGGTGGCATGATGGCGTAAGGGCCGTTCGGCGGTGACAGCCAAGGAAAATTTTTAATTCGATAGTCTTTCTTGGGATATTTGAACGCAGAAATTTTGGTCTGTCTTTGTGTTCGTCTGCTGTCACACGATTTAGCCGTACGGCCGAAGTTTAAGCACTTGCCTAACGCCCAACCATCTTGAACTGGCAGCTGCATTCATACTTGTGAACATTGTCGATCGAAAAGCAAATAATGCGCATATCTGAGGCGCAATATCAATACGTAACTATTAGGCGGTGAGTTCCTTTACTAGAAAATAGATGGATACGTAATTCTGAATACCCTAGTGTTTCTTAGGCTGCGCTAAATATGCGATGCTATGGACGAAAAAGGTCTCTGCCGACGATTTGGTGCTGCCACCTGGCAGTTGCCCAGAGATTCTGCACAAGCTCATGTTTCCCGATGGCGCTGCCAGATGGCGTCCATATCTCACGCAGCGTAGTACAGCCGGCAGAATATAGTCTTTCAACGACATTTGCAGCGAAGCACGTAGATACGCGGCCAATTTTTTTTAACCCCCTTGGTGAAAGACGCCTCCCCGCTCGGTAGAGCCGGTGACCGCGTCGCCAACAAACGAGAAAGAAGGCGAGATGAAGAGGAGAGGGGGGGAGGTGCTTCCACTTCATCTCGCCCTCTCTCTCGCTAGTTAGCGACGCGGTCGTGAAACAGCCCTAGAGTGCCATACGACAGTAGAGAGGAAAACGGCGCCGCAGAGCTGCAAGCTGTTCTCTTCTATTGATTTCTTTCTGGAACGCGCTTCACACCGCGCGACCGCGCTGAACAGCGTGAACTTTGCGCCGTCGAGAAACTTTGCCCAGCACATCAGCATCAAGCCAGCACATTCCTTCAGGCACTCGCAGACGTATTCGCGCGAGCGCTATGTGGCAAGGGCACTGCCAGCGTAAGCTTCGTGCCTTTTTTCAGGGATTTCGATCTATATGGCGTTGCCGGCGTAAGCGGCGTGCTTTTTTTTAGAGATTTTGATCTATGTGGCATTGCCGGCGTAAGCGGCATGCTTCTTTATATGTATATTGGTCTATATATGAATGCTCATATAATACGGCACATGGCGGCGACGGCGAAAACTCCGTTCAAGTTGCTAACGCAATTTAATGTATTCGTTACGTTCCGATGCGGCGCGATATTCGTCTTAGGGTGCCAATAACGAAACGTCTCATATTCGCATCAATGGTCCTCTTATGTTCCTACCTTGAGAGGCTTGAGAGGCTTTAAGCTCCCTGAAAGGCTTTAAGCCTCCGCCTGTGTCGGTGTGAGGAAACAGCTACACTCTAAATCATATGAAACGGCAGCTTCCACTCCCGCTAGGTAGCGGCTTCGATTTCTATGAACTTCAGGGTCATTTAATTTCAAGCCCGTTCCCCTGTCGTGTTTTAAAGCGGAGCTGTACCAATTTTTCATTGGCTAAAGGAAGACCCTCTGTATATTTTAGGAAGGCAGAGGGATTGAGTCCAATCGGTCGTGAAATTAGACATATAGATGCATTGTCTGCTAGAATCCCAAATGGCATCTTTTTATCTCTGTTACGGTGGAGTTGAGGCCACTTTAGTAGTGCTACTGCGTGTGTTCAATACCTCTGAATTATTACCGTACGTAAACACTTCTCTGAACTCCATTTACTGACATCAACCACATACACCGATAAACTAGAGCCAAGCTCCACTATTATGAGGAGTTCTGTTTACTCTGCACTTTTCCGAGTTTCTTGGCACGTTTCTGAGAGGCTACGCTACGAAACGCGCCACAAGGGCACACATTCACAATCTGCGCTTCTCGTCCCGGTGCACTTATGGCTAGTGCCATAAAAATGCATTTGAATGGCATGCTTTTATGCTTACTTTGTTCAGTGTTTCCAGCAAAATCCCCTGTTTCGTTAAGCTGGTGGCGCACAAAGACGGTACACAAGAAGTTCAAAAAAGTACGTGGACCCATGCTCACATTTCCCTGTACAATTTCAAAGCTATCGAAACCATCATTCACAAATGCACACTTCTTATCAGTTATACATAAGGTTGATAGCGCGTGTGCATCTTCACCTCAACTTTACCTTTCTCTCATGACAAGCGGTTGTACCGTGGTACACTTGAAGCTGGCTTCTCCAATGGCTGTATCGCTCTCCGAAAGCTTCTTAGGGCGATTTTCTCTAAAGTTGATGCAGAGTCGCCAAGGCTACGTCGCTTATTGGAGGTGCATAACACGGCGCGGACGAGAAGCGCAGATTGTGAATGTGTGCCCTTGTGGCGCGTTTCGTAGCGTAGTGGGGGCCACAGAGATGACAGCTGTAAAGTGTGTGCTAGAAAGTTTGCTATGATAAACAGTTGACGTGCTGGGCGAGCCGTGCGCAGGCATAATTGCGATGGTTGGGTGCGAGACGACACGTCATAAAACATCGCGCGCGCTTCGCGCACCGCCACTTGTCATGTCATGTCAGTTGCCTATGCCATTGTGAAACGGGGATGAATCTCCTCCAGCCTCAGAAGCAGGGGAGGCGAATAGAAAGTGAATGCGCGAACGGGAAATAAAGGAATGCTGACAAAAAGACCTTGCAATTGTCAATGTTATATGCGGGAGGTCAGAGGGGGGGGAGGTATCTTGATGAGGACGAAAAGGGGGAAACAGGAAAAAGGTTGGGTTGGTGAAGGGGCAGAGGCAGGCCCTGGGTGATATCAGTCTGGAGCTCGTCGAAAGGGGCTGAGTTAGGGGTAAATGGCGCAATATTGGTTTAGAAAGGAGCGGGGGGCAAGGACCTTGCAGTTTCCGAAAAGCAGCACCAGGTGCTGGGAAGAAGGCGAGAACTAGAATCTCTTGGCGAGTATGGTAAGACTTAAGCCTGGAAGACTTAAGCGTCCCTCGTCGTGACAGTAAAATCCCCATCTTACCTGATATATTCAACCGTTACTCTGTAAACTTTCATAGCAAATAGCCGGAGTGTATTGAATCTGTGAATGAATGAATGAATAAATGAATGAATGAATGAATGAATGAATGAACGAATGAATGAATGAATGAATGAATGAATGAATGAATGAATGAATGAATATCTTTCGAAACGGTACTGCGGAGCTATTTCCGCTTCTACCCTAGGTGGGAGGTCTTATTCCAGGTAGCCTCTGGCTTTCGCTGCCTCCTTGGCCCTGGTGACGAGACGTCGCTGTTCGTCAAAGTCCTCTGAGGCGAGCTTGGCCTCCCATGTTTCGAGAAGGTCTTCGCTTGCTTGGCTGTTCTTACAGCCATTCGGTGAAGGCGATGTTTCGATAACCATATGACATGGGCGCGCTAGTATCAGGGGGGCCAAGGTGTCAGGTACGCCGCAAATTGGGCAGAGGTATTCGTGTAGCGTCGAGTAAAGTGTGCATGAGTATCCCGTAGATGTATGTGTTGCTCTGTGGTCTTCTCAGTGTGGTGCTGTCCTCTTTGTCGAGCTTATGGTGTGGTGGTGGGTACTCTGCATTCCAGCCTTTGATGGGTGCAGGCCCAGCCTCCACGGACTCTGCCCTGCCGTCTGGAGAGTGGGGAAGGATAATTCGGTAGGCGTGATCGCCGGCCACGGCGTTTCACACCTCGTTCCCCTCCAGCCCCTCGTGCCCAGGAACCCATGTCCCACAGGTGCACGGCATCGGAGTGCTTCGATGCTTCAAAATATTCAATGCTTGGGTAGACACACGGCCTTTAGAGTAATTTCGCATGGCTGTTTGCGAATGTGTGAACACGACGGCTGCGTCTATGCACGTGGTAGCTGCATTCCCGCCTCTTCTGCAGTTTCTGGGTTTCGGGCGCGGACTGTGGCAGATGCAAGCTCTTTGCCCCTACAATCTACTACGCTCAAAGCATAGGCGTTTCTGTTCGGATATTTGGCTGCGTCGGTATATCTGGCGTCCGGATCTTAGCTACAATTATGCCGCATGGCTTTCACTCGGGCTTTTCTTTTTTTCCTTGTGATGCGTCGGGTGCATGTTGCGTGGAATTCGTGCAATGCAGAAGGATTCGTGGATGTTCAGAGGACTTCGGCCTTTTCTATCCGTGGATGTATTAGCTACAAAAGCCTCGCCATAGTTTAGCCGTTGTAGCACTGATCTTCTAGTGAGCAAGAACCGCTCTAGTTGACTAGCCTTGTGCGCTTCGGCTAGCTCTTGCAAGGTGTTGTGTACGCCCATCTTGAGAATTTTCGTAGTTGAAGATGTCAGGGGAAGTCCTAAGGCGACCGTAGTGAAAAGAACAGGTGTGCAAAACACGGACACAATGGGAAGAAGACAACACGAACGCCTCCCTTTGTGTCCTTGCCCTTGTGTCCGTGTTTTGCACGCCTGTTCTTTTCACTATGGACCCTCACCAACTCGCTCAGCTTTCTGTCCTCCTAAAGCGAGTTTCGTGGCCTTACGTATTATGACGTTGAGCTTTTCTACCTCTGCAATAAACTACGGCATGCCCCATCAGACATGTCATAGGTTCTTTAAGGACGCTTCTACGGTTTGCAATTATCCTGAAGAGATGCGTTAGCTGTGACAGCGTGCACTGCAGTCGAGGTAGGGTGGCCACCCCGGACCCATCTTTGTGGATGGGGAGGCCCAGAACACGGAACGTTTCAATTCTAAGGATGGGCTTTGCGCTGAGGGTGACACTCGGATCGGGTTCACTATAGGCGGCTGGTCGGCCTCTCGTTCTTGACTTCAGGATGATGTGTCCCGACTTTTCAGGAGCACAGCAGAGGCCGCAGCTTTGCAAGTAGTTCTCGATTGTGCGCATTTCCTGCTTTCTGGTATTTTAATACGTTTTCTTTTCTTTTTGCCTTCTTTGCTCCTTAGTCTCCCCCCACCCCATCCCAATCCCCGACCCCATTTTTTTTCACCTCTGCGCACATGCCATTCTTATCCTTCCCTACATCTGTGGCTGCAAGAGATTGAGCAAAGGGTACATGAAGCCAACTAGACATGTAGTCCAAAGCCCTGACTACAACAGCGTCATCGGCCCCGACGACATTTCCTAATTAAACTACATTTTTTCGCCACCAATAGCTCCCATTTGCTGCTGAATTTTCCTTGCTTCTTTATGGAACTACAAGGCATCCTACTCCAATACAGGATACGTCACAGCTCATGGATCCGCATCGCCCCGCCACGGTGGCCTAGTGGCTATGGCATTCGGCGGCTGATCCGAAGGTCGCGGGATCGAATCCAGGCCGCGCGGCTGCATTTCGATGGAGGCGAAATGTTGAGGCCCGTGTGCTGTGCGATGTCAGTGCACGTTAAGGAACCCCACGTGGTTGAAATTTCCGGAGACCTCCACTACGGCGTCTCCCATAATCAGAGCTGGATTTCGGACGTTAAACCTCCCAAATCAATCATGGATCCGCATCTTTGATAAGCTCATGTTTGTATATTGTATAGAAAGTGGAGCCTCTTGATAAAGTAATTCTGCGATAACCACGGTGAAGTCCAATGTTATCTCACATGTCGTAACGCTTGCGTGCAACTAGCCCAATATCGGAACTACTGGCAGCTCTAGAATCTGCTCCTTCAGCTGGTAACAATGTTCAAATAAACAAAGGTGCCTGCCATATCTGAGGCAACGGCGGAATTTCAGATTGGCGCTGCGCTGAAATTCACCTGTTAAGGTTTCGACTCGTGGTGTTTTGTCGAAGGCTAAAAGGGGACTATTGCCGATCCCGTAATAATAAATCGGTCTGACAGAATGCAGCCAAGAAACAATAAAGCTTCTTTGCGCTTCGCGTGTAAGCGTCTACCTGGTTCAACTAAACGCACCAGGTGCCTTGTTTTAAAGATTAGAAGCCTTCCTAGTTGGTCGACGATTGAGTAGGGTCAGTTTTCGTGTGTGTATCAATTTTTCCCGTCTCAGAGAGATACGCGTCCTGGAAACCAATTTATTTCAACTGAACGGAGAGGCGTGGAGAGCGTTAGAAAGTAACGTAACCGTACGGTACATAGATGGAACGCTCCAAAAGCTATAGAAAGCGCTGCTTGCAGCTTCTTCAAAATTTCCTGCGAGCGGAAAAACTGCTACCGCACGGACTTCACTCCGAGTGCAACGATCTCTGCGTACACAGAAATAATAGCAGCCATAAGATAGGCTTGTGCGTCATAGATCTAGTTCCAACACCTGTACAGCAGTTCATGCGTGCGCACGCCAGTGAAAGTATTTTTCCCGCTTAATGTGATCATCACTCACGTTAAAGCAGGCGCAGATAATCAACAGCAACAAATTTCGCCCAGGTTCTTCATCTATCGGAGCACTCACCCAAACGATTCAAAATGGCTTGCAAGCGTGAATTTCTCGCTATGCAATGAAAAAGTTCCGGAAGTTGGGTTGGCCTTCTATGGTGTACGTAAGCTCTGTATGTTTCTCCCAGAGAAGCAAATGGGCCAGACGATATATTAGCAGCAGTGCTTCGTACTTGTTCTCATTCTTTATGCCTGTATTTTTGTCGTCTCTTCGAAAAGTGTTTAACTATGTGCACCAGACCTTGTCATTTGAAGTTATCATGTGTTGTGCCTGTACAAAAGTGGCCCTACAAACTGCGCTTGCAACTTCAGGTCACTGTCCTTGAGTAGTATTACATGTAAAGTAATGAGACACGTTATACATAGTTGTATTATGTCGCGTTTAGACAAACACAATCGATTCGATTAAATGTAAACCAACACGGTCTTCAGCAAAGTTTTTCTTATACTACGTAGCTTATAGAATTCACTCACGATTTGCCCCTAGCAATAGACAAAAAGGCTGATAATTGATTGCCTCTTCTCAGATTTTTTGTAAACCGTCTGTGTTTTTCGCTCTTAACCTAATTTTTAGCAAACAACACGCCTACAAATTGAACAAAAAGGTAATGCATGTATAGTCGAATATCTTTTACACAGAGAACAGTCCGTCGTTCCCAATGACATCTTCGGTGATACTGCTGCGGTGATCACATGATCGTTCAGGACGTTTGCAAACGACTTCGTGGTGCATAGGGTTATTCGGAGTTACTATTTTATGCCTCTCAGAGTCATTTAGATTACGTTCCACTTTCGTACGCGAAACTGGAAAGTTCGCCAAGCGTCGCGAAATGTATAAACACCACCTTTACATGATAGCGTATTAATAAGGCCTACTAGCGCAAATTCAGCCGTATTACTCGGCGCGGGCTAACGGAAGGCCAATACTAAAGTGTTTTATTTGTCTGGTATTTAAAGTGGGACAGGCACGTACAGGAGGTAAGAAAGGAGGATGCACGAAAATTGGACTTCCTACTCGGGAATTTCGGCCACATACATAGTAAATTGAAATAACGGCTGTATTTCACTTGCGTACATTCCGTACTAGAGTGCGGTAGTATCGGATATTATCCTTAAACTTTTCAGTTAGTCGACTTGCTCGAAAAAATTGAGAGAAGGACAGTTCGATTCCTCCTGAGGACTTGCTGCAGAAGCCTCGGTAACACTGAAAACAAGCGCGCGCGCATTCATACACTACGACATAGCTTTTGACTAGGTAGAGGTCCCAGGAGTTGTGCAGGCATTGCGTCTTCAGAAAAAATGTGTCAAGAAATATGCAAATACTGTATCCAACATCTATAAAGAATGCACAACCGCCCTACTCCTCCCTAAAAAGCAGGGAAATCCCAATGCAAAACGGTGACGAGGGTGTACAGTTTCTGCAATGCTCTTTACCGCATGCTTGGAAAAAATCTTTAAGAGACGAGATTGATTGATTTGTGGGGTTTAACGTCCCAAAACCAGCTCTGATTATGAGAGACGCCGTAGTGGAGGTCTCCGGAAATTTCGACCACCTGGAGTTCTTTAACGTGCACTGACATCGCACAGCACACGGGCCTCAACATTTCGCCTCCATCGAAATGCAGCCGCCGCGGCCGGGATTCGAACCCGCGACCTTCGGATCTGCAGCCGAGTACCATAACCACTAGACCACCGTGGCGGGGCTCTTTAAGAGACTAGACTAGGACGAAATAGGAATAAGGACTGACGGCGAATATCTAAGCAACTTACGCAGTACTCTTGAGAGATGATGGTGAAGGACTGCAGAAGATGACTGAACACTCAATCCGAGAAAGTGCTAACGTGGTATTGAAAATGAACACGCGGAAAACAAAGTTATAATGTAGGTGACAGCACAAAAAAAAAAACAAGTCTTCGCGATTGAAAAGAAAACATTAGGAAGTGTAGAAGGGCAGCTACAGAAACGGTAGCCTACTCATGCTAAATTCACGGCATAAAAGGCATGGGTTGGTGCGCATACGAAAGGCATTTCCAACACGAGAACGGAAACTTGCCATTATCACTGAAACGGAAATTATATATGTACTGTATTCTGCCAGCACTGACATACGGGGCAGGAAGTTGGAGAACGAGAAAGCTCGAGAGGAAGTTGAGAGCCACACAGCGAGGAAGGAAACGGAAAATAATAGCCGTTACATTAAGACCCTGGAAGACAGCCGAGTTGTTCAGGGGTAGCCGATATAACAAATGACGTTAACAAAGAAGTGGACATGGCCTGGCCACGTAATGAGAAGGCTAGATAACCATCGGAAAGTTAGATCAACGCAAGGGATACCAAGAGAGGGGAAGAGTAGCCGTGGGCGACAGAAGGTAAGACGGGGTGACAAATTAAGAATCGCAGACATCAAATGGAATCAGCTCGCGCATGACAGGAAAGGATGGAGAGCGTTGCGAGAGGCCTTCTTCCTGCTGTGGACATAAGATATAATGAAGAGGAAGATGATGATGATGACATCCTTGGCAGGATTGAAAGACCGAGTAAGAACTCAGACTCAAAATTTTCAAAGTATTCACCATTCGAAAACAGGCATTGATAGAGACAAATATGTATTAGACTACAATCATATACCTCGCCTAGAATGGACGATGCCTTGAAACTCCACGAGTTCCCTTTTAAAGGTGGCACGTTGCGTTATGCATTTTATAGCACCACGAGGTAGCGGAATGCTCTTCCGTCAAATATTGCAGGTATACAATAGAATAAGGCTTTTACCGTGCTTTGTGTGTCGCACTGATTGAAAATTGATTTGAATATGTGTATACCCCGCCCCCTTCAAGGATGTAATGCCGTCAAAGACAATGTAGGTACTCAATAAATAAACACATATGCTGTCTGAGAAGGCCGCATCATACTACAAACAGAACAACTCAGTTATTGGTCGGCTCCCAGGAAAGAAATGAGCCGTCGCGAGTGAAATGTACCGAACAAACCAGCATGCCATGAAGCACTCTTTCGGCAGTGTACAATTTTTCCATTGACGTCGATTTCCGTCAGGAGTCGCATCTTTCTTTAGCGAAAAGATGGAACGATACACTGCACTCTTCCCTCCTTGATGACGCACACTTCGGTGCGCAACAGAAGTTCTTTCATATAACTATTTTTCTTATTAATATAACTTAAAAGTTATTAATATGACTATTTCTCCCACCTGTCGGAGATCTTTCTGCTTCTTCTGGCCCACAACCACTTGTGACATCTCTAGTAGGGGGTAGTCTGCTTAAAAAGAAGGAAGGCGAAGTTCGAACAACGGCGTAGAGTAGTAATAAACAGCTTCGTGTTCTCTGAACCGTTCTGCAGAGTGCTACACCATCGAACGTGGTATTCGGGAGAAGCAGTCACTGTGATTTGGAAAAACACCAGCCAAAACGGACGCACACAGGAAAAGGAAGAATACAGGATAGAAGCTTGACTACCAACTGTTTATTCGACAGACAAAGGCTCTAATTTATACAGGGCGCAAAGTCACATGGCCTTCGCGCTATATGCGAATACTCCAACAAACGATCCTTATGACAAGCACGTCAGTGCACTTGGCGTGTGTATGTATTTTCGAACAAACGGTCGTCTACACAATTCTTAAGCGCCGACTTTACGTCGTAGTACGAGCTGCCCTTTATTGGCTGTGCTGTCGACGTGCCGGGTAAGCACACGTTAAGCCCACAACCGCGAAATATGCACAAAGGTGTTCATTCTACCCGTAACACCTGGCTGAATGCCAAAACATTCAGCGTAGGTAGTTTCCTCGCCTATCGCTAGCATGGAATCTATTCCCACAATGCGTGATTTCTTTCTGGCTCTTGATTTTGCGGAGCGAAAGACTGAGAAAGCTGCGTCATCACCCAGGCCTCTCGCATTAAGCATGTTCTCGACTGGCATTGTACTTCGCCGAAGAACTTGAATGTATGCACCTACATCAACCTAGTATCACTTAGCTCATCAGTCGTAAAAATCGGCGTACATCAGGGTTCAACACAGACGGTACCAAAAGGCAGGTCACCAAGCGGTGACGTCTTCGCATGACGTGATAATAACGAAGTAATGATAATTTCTGAGGTTTTAGGTCCCGAAACCACGGTATGGTTATGAGCAATGCTGTAGTGTAGTTCTCCGGGAACTTCGACCACCTGGTGTTCTTTAGCGTGCACTGACAACGCGCACTACACGGGCCTCGAGCATATCGCTTCCATCGAATTGCGATTGTCCGGGAGGGTGTTCGCTCCCGCGACCTCTGTGTCAGCAGTCGAGTGCCATAGGCACTGTACCGCGGAGGGCATCGTGGTAACCTCATCATGACGTCACTACGTGAGCTTCTGTGACGACGTCAAAATTACGTCATCGATAAGGTCATCACTTACGGCATCCTAATATGAGCAGAGCTGTCAGTGATGTCAAGCACTCAACGAGCCTTCATGGAAACACTGTCAGTTCATTGTTTTTACAAGAGAATTTGCGATCTAGTAGGGGATGAAATAGCTTTCTGGAATGACAACCAAGCACTCTACCAATCACGCACGGTGGTACAACGTGTGTCTGACCAAACGTATGCATCTGACTGCTCGATTGCAGGCCAAAACTTCGCAGCTATTGACTATGGGCGGTTTCGCACTCGAACACAAGACGAGTCTTACGTGCCTCGGCAAGCTTTAATCCATATCGGTATCGATATGTTCTAGAATCGCACTCCTTCGCTCTCAAGTAGAAAGATGGGAAGGGGTGCTTTGGCTACATAGCAACATGACACTTCCTCCATATACCGCCATGTGCAAACGTTTTAGCCACAGATAGTTCATGTTTTCTTGACGTCGGTAACTGACGTCATCATATCACGTACTTGGAAGCCAGATGCCTTTCCACAGGGGCAGGAGAAGGGCAGGAGAAGAAAACGTTCGCATTATTCACACACCGCTTGTAACTTTCCAACTGTGCGATAGGCATGCATTTAACTTTGTTATCGTTTTGTAGGAGAAGAAAGACGTCAATGGGTATAGCATAGGCCAGTGCATCGCAAAGCATGATGGTGCAGGAGTTAACGTACTACCGTATTTTGACACGTTCCTCCGTTCAACATTCTACCTTGTTCTCAGGATGTAGAATACAATAGAACAGGCGAACACAGCATGGGGCTTGACGCCGTATGAGCGCTTACCGGCTGCCCTTCTTGGGAAGCTAGCCTTACCTTTAGTGAGGTGGTGGCGCTTCCCTCAACTGAATTGAACTCGGAGTCGAGGATTACTTGTGAATACGGCTAGTCGTTCCCTTGGACTTTAAAAGAGCGTAGCACAGCAGCGCTTTTGTTGCACTCTGCTGGAGTGATTCTGTTGACAGCGCACTCGGACATAGTGAGTATAGCATCCTATATTATTATTATTATTATTATTATTATTATTATTATTATTATTATTATTATTATTATTATTATTATTATTATTATTATTATTTCATTGCGATACCATTTACATGCACACTTGAACGGGCTTTCCTCCCACGCCGTCATGTCTCTTGTTTATATAAGTACATATGCGTATCACATTACCGGGCCCTAGTCCTAACTGGAAACCGAATGAGTGACCTCTCAATTACCAGACACTCGCCTCAGGCGATTCCGCTTCTGCGATATCGCAGACGGAGACACGGCTCATAGGCGGCTGATGTTACAGAACTAGCGGAGTACCTATACGAAGCGCTTGAAGCTGGTAACTTGCGACCACCTGGAGCATCCAAGGAGGCCCGTGTTTTCACGTAGCTGCCGAGCTTGTGCCGGGCTCTCACTGCGTTTCGTAGCGTCTTCTGTGGGGCTAGTTGATGCAGATAGCTGAAGTTATATCAATTGGCGCAAATACGCAAACAGGTGCAAGCGCACACTCGCAACTGAATTTCATTCTTCCGGGCAGCTCTGCTACGCAACCCTCAAGCACGCGTATAAAACCATAAGAAAACAACATTGGGAAGAACATCAATTATAGAAATCCTGCCAACCAGAAAGCTATACTGCTTTTTCTTCGCATTCTGAGGGACAGCGGCTACGCACACCGCCTACGGCCCCAGCGGACACACCAACCACCAAATCTTCATATCGTCATCATCGTCATGGTATCATCATCAGCCTGCTTACGCTCACTGCAGGGCAAAGGCCTCTTCCATAGATCTTCAATTATCCCCGTCCTGTGCTAAACGTGACCAATTTATCCGCGCATTTCTTGCTCTCATTACTCACCTAACCTTCTGCCGTCCCCTGCTACACTTGCCTTCTCTAGGAATCCACTCTGTTACCCTTAATGACCAACGGTAATCTTGTCTTCGCATTACATGTCCTGCCCGCGCCCATTTCTTCTTAATTTCTACTAATGTGTCCTGAACACGCATTTGTTACCTAACCCACTCTGCTCTCTTCTTGTCTCTACATGCTACACCTACCATATTCCATGGCATTGCTCGTTGAGCCGTCCTCCATTTAGGCTTAAGCAGCCAAAGGCGAAAAATCTCAGTCAGGTGGTGTTAAAGTCACCACGTGACATTCAGTGGATGTTCATCATCCCGACAGCGAAACGGGAGCTCGCCAACCTCGAAGCCATTTGATTATCAGGGATACCACGGACCTCCTGCGCCTTATATAGCACCAGCCTTTTTGGAACTCTTTGCTTTAATGCATCAGTGGAAAATTCTCAAACGATACGCTAGCCACGGTCGTGCTAGAGGGAGACACTATGGGTGTGGAAACACGGCCTGTCTTTTCTTCCGCGGCACAATGGGTTCTTTTCGCGGGCACGTAGCGACTTTCTCTATCTCGGCCGTGGTTCTTCACAAGTAGTATCCTCCTTTGACGAGTAACGCGCTTCGACCTTGACGAAGTAGACCGACGTTCGAGAGGAACGCCTCGAACAGGAGAACGAGCTCCCTGTTGGGCACATGGCGTATCATTCCGTTTTGCGAAGATTGTGATGAGTAGTACATCCACCGCCATTAAAGATATCGATTCCTTCCTGTCGAGTCCTTCTCGTGCCAGGTTTCAGAGAACTCCAACTCAGCAAGAGGGCGTGGGCCAACCGGAATTTCAAGAGTGATAGTCCGCATTCAAGTATGCAAGACAGTACATGCAATGGCAGTTACAACGAGCGGATGTTACTCTGCTTGAATCCGATGGTCGTAGCTCT